>CM077834.1:40933003-40934126 GCA_039720395.1 Liquidambar formosana | reverse complement strand
TTCAAACGTCTTAAGAGCTCTTTAGGGGGGGGGAGGGGTCTGCACACCTTGGGCTGCCATGGCGGAGGCAGGGCTGCCAAGCCGTGCGCCTAGGGGTGCCGACGCATTGCACGTGCAGCATGGTTGTGGGCAATCGCCCACGCCGAGAGGCACGGCACGGCGTCGACACCTCGAGGCGCCCGGCGCGGCGGCGGGTGAGCGGACAGGGGCGTGATGACTGTGTGGACTTGGCCAGGCCATGCGCGTGGACGCGGTGGTCTGGCCTGCTTTGAGGGAGCGTGTTGGGGGGCTTCCAAAGCCTCGCGCTAGGGATGCCAAGGCCTCGCCCGTGCTCGCACGGCGTGGTTGCGGTGCCCCCAGGCAACAAGGCCAAGTTCGTGGTGGCTAGTCTGTGGTGGCCAAGCCGTGGCAAGGCGAAGGCAAGGCCAATCCAGGACAAGGTTAAGGGGCATGACCAATGCGATGGGAAGAGGAGAGCTAGGTGGTAGGCAGGGTATGCCCAAGGCGAGTCTAGGCGAGGCAATTGTTGTGGCAACACATGCTTACCGTGGCCAAGGCAAGTCGTAGTGGCTATGGCAAGTCTAGCCATGGCATGTGCAAAGCCAATGCGAGGGGAAAAAACACACCATGAGTGGCCATAGGACTTTTCAAATGTTTTCTCCCATCATTGTGTCATTCATTTCCCCCTCATTGGCCAAAGGAAAAAGTAGACTTTTTTAAGAATGAGCATGATTTACAAAATGAGGTTATGCCATCGGCCAAGCTAGGCCAAGGCCAAGCCACGACAAGGCCAAGCCACGCCAAGGCCAAGCGACGACAAGGTCAAGGGGCATGACCAAGGCAACGGGAAGCATGCCATGGGTGGGAGAGAGAGGTGGCAAGCATGGTGTGGCCACGGCGAGGCTAGGCAAGGCAATGATTGCGGCAACACATGCATGCCATGGCCAAGGCAAGTTGTAGTGGCCATGGCAAGTAGTAGTGGCTATGGCAAGTCTAGCAAAAAACATGTGCAAAGTCAATGCGACGGGAGAAGACACAAAATGAGTGCCCATGGAACTTCTCAAATGTTTTCTCCCATCATTGTGTCATTCATTTTCCCTTCATTGGCCAAAGGTTTCACCCG
>CM077834.1:40558003-40923003 GCA_039720395.1 Liquidambar formosana | reverse complement strand
TCAATGTGTTTGCAAGCCTGTAAATTACTGGGCGTGGTTAAGAAATTGGTTTAGAAGATTTCTGCCACAATAGAAAGATAAGAAAAATAATTACAACTTGAAGTTAGCCAGAATACATTTAGCCAGAATACATTTATATGTAAACGCTATTTACATATTTATGGAAAGTGCATCTTAACAAAAAAAAAAAAAAAAAAAACCAAAAATCTATTGATGTAGAATTAAACCCAAGACCTCCAACTCAAAAAGGAAGAATCTAACCACCTATACTAACATACAATTATGTTGACTACAAGCACTTTCAACATATATAAACATAACTTATGTGAGAATTATTAGATTTGATTGCTGTTCTAATTATGTACACATTGTTTACCAGAACAACCACACAGTTCTACACTCAAAACGGAGTTCCATTCGATGGATATCCAAAATAATGGAACCCAAAATGATAAAAATGCCATTTTAAGGTAAAATATATGGGAACCAAGGCAATTGTACTCCATGTTCATGACTACCAATGTTGGGGCTAACGCTTAATTATCCTTTGGCCCAAGCATCTGATGATATTGGTAAATTAAAATAATAAGCACCTACATTTTCATGACTTCCAATTTAGGGCAACTTTTATAACGATGCAGTTATCCTATATGTTGTTATGCTATATGAAGAAAAAAATATGAAAGGCCCCGCCATTTTCATGACTTCAAATGTTGGGGTCAATGTTTAAGGAGATGGAGATCTGATATATTGGTAGGTTTTTCAAAAATAAATAAATAACTATAACGAAATAAAAATAAAAGAAACAAAAAAGTTAAGAAAAAAAAACGAAAGTGAAAGGCCCACTGTTTCCATGACTTCCAATTTTGAATTTTGGGGCCAACATTTATGAAGATGGAGTTATTCTAACAGGTATAGGGTTATCCCCAACGTTTACACCTATAAAACAGAAGATAGTTGTGGAGAGTTGTTCCCAAAGACATGAAGTGCAATAAAGAAGTAACTATGCCCAATACCAATGTAGACTTATTTTCTTTATTATCAATAAATATTTACATAACTAATGTGAGAATTATAAGGAGAGTTGAATGCCATTGTAATTATGTACACATTATTTACCATAATAACCATACGGTTTGACACTCACTCAAAAAATGTGGATATTGAAAAAATTGGCCAAATTATTTAAACGCTATTGTGGTGAGTTGAACCCAAAACATATAATGTGATAAGGATGTAACTAACCACCAAAACAACATAGAGTTATGTTAACCATATGTAAACTATTTACATATATAGCAAAAGTGAATCTTAAAGAAAAAAAAAAACAAAATCAAAAAGCTATTACTGGAGAGTTGAACCCAAGACATGCAACTCAACAAGGAAGAATCAAACCACCTATACCAACGGACACCTACTTTGAGTTTATGCACTTTCAAAAAATATATACATAACTTATGTGAGAATTATTAGATTTGACCGCCGTTCTAATTATGTACACATTGTTTACCACAAGAACTATACGGTTCAACACTCAAAACGGAGTTCCATTCGACGGATATCCAAAAAAATGGGCAAACATCTTTTGAAAATGAAGCCAAAATGAAAAAAATGGCATTTTAAGGCAGAAAGAGGCACTTTTAGGGGAAAAACTTGGGGCAAACCGCCTTTGGCAGTTTGAACCTCGTAGATCTCGAAAAGTTACCCAAAATCAAAAAAAAATTCACCCCGATCCGATAACCGAGCGCAAAGTTATGCCCTTCCGAAGTTTTACCATGCTTTTACCCCTTTCAAGCTGCCCCACTCTTAAACCGCGCCCCCCGCGCACCCATTCCGCTTTCTCCACTGCCGCCACTCGTTCCAGCCACACCTCCACAAACAGCCACGCCACTCAAGCTGTCCATGGAACAACTCCCATATCACCACAACCCTCAACAACTGGAGTGCTGCTGCTGCCATGGAAATTGCACTTCAACAACAGCTGCGCTTTGACACGGAACATTGCTACAACAACAAAAACAACAATAGCACCAATATTACCAATAACCATTTGATGCCAGAAGTAATTAAAGTTACCCAAACCAGGGACTGTCGTTTGATCAGTCCACTTGGGACACTAGTGTCCATGATATGCGAGGTGTGAGTTTCAATCATGCATGAGCGTCACCAGCAACAACACCTTCATCACTCTTGGTGACTCATACCAGTCCTACAATGGATCATTAAGGAGCTCATGGCTTCAAAGAAAATCCAAAGATACAGAGGTTGATGATGTTCGTATCATTCATGATGAAGTAACCATCAAACTCGTTCAGCAAAAGAAAATCAATTGCTTGCTGCTTGTGTCCAATACCCTTGACGACCTCCAGTGAATTGTTTATTACATGGAATTTAAATTGCTTGGATTTTATCCTATTATGAAAATTGAAAAGCTAGCAATCAAACAATATAAAGTGTGTACCTTAAATTCATTAATTCATGGAAACATAAATGAGTATGACGCATGAGGGGGAAAAAAAATGTAAGAGATCGGTTTCCCATATCTTATAAACATCTTATACAAAAGTGCAAAAAGGTATATATATATGTAAAAAGGTATATATATACATATATGAGTGCAGTGCAAAAGAGACAAAAATGGTAGCCAAATGGATCCATGTACCTGACAAAAACCTTGTAAAAAAAGGACCTTTATTTTATTTTATTTCATTTTTAGCTAGGGTTTTTATTCCTTGAATGGCTAGAGTCCTAATAAAGCTAGGATATATAAAAGGTAGTTCCTTAACGTGTGCACCACCTTAGAGCATCGTAGAGGTATGATTTCTCTCTATTGGTAGAAAAAAAAATTAAAGGAGGTAAAATTGTATTTTTCTTAAATAATATGAGCATCCGATTTAAATATAGGTAAAATTGTATTTATAATTTTAAAGTAGGGCAATTTTGTCAATCGAAAGTTTTTCCCCTGAATATAGAATAGAATATAAGATATAGATATTTGACCACTCGAGGCCTTTTCACTTAAATTTTTTTAAATTTCGTCTCAAAATGGATATTCTGAATGAGATTTGATTTGGGTGTATACAAACACACATTTGAATGGGTGACTTGGCATCTCTAGGAAATAGGCTTTTTGCCCTTGCAGGGTTGGTTAAGCAGTCAAGAGTGTTCTGTTGTTGTTTCAACTCCTCGCAAAAATTGTTGCTTATGTAGGTATAAGGCATCTGACATGGGCGGTTAGGGAATAGTATAGCCTGAAAACTCGGGGGAGAAAGGCCTAGGATACCCCCAATAGATAAAAATAACTATAAATATAATAAATAAATAAATAAATAAATAAAACTTGTACTTTTTCCTTCCTAATTATGACACGCTATGAAAATGAAGTTTGGATACGGAATTATCAGTTTACTATTGGAAAAGTGGTCATTCATTCTCATCAATGCTCAAACTCTAAATAGTAAACAACAAACACTCAACTACCTTCCCTCTCTCGTGGTTTTCTGCATTGTCATTGTCATCATAACTATGAAACAATATTTGGAAAGCATAACAAGAATGTTTCTTGTATGCCCTTAAGCTTTAGGAAAGCATAACAAGAATGTTTCTTGAATTTGGAATCATAGATGCCACCGATGGTTTTTTTCTTTCAATAAGTCACTGGTAGTCACGAATAAAGTCCATGCATCTTTGCCGATTATTAAAAATAGCTACAACCCATCGAAGATCCCACATCCATTTCTTCGTACTATTTATTTATTTATTTTTTTGCTTTGTTGAATCTGCTCCTCTTTGTTGAATCTACTCCTTATGTTGGTGATTGATGTGGATTATTATTGGGATGGCCACAATTGAAGTTGGGGTTTTTGCCATGGGTGTCGCCAGCATTGGTTTTGGGTGAGGCAGATCTGGTGAAGCACAAACTAGTTCCTTGCCGTCGGTGCCTTGCCATCACCCCCTCCCACCGATGAACTTGGCTACTGCTTCTTTTCTTCTTCTTTTTTTTTTTTTTTTTTTTTGCTTTGTTGAATATGCTTCTCGTATTGGTGATTGATGGGGATTATTGGGATAGCCACAATTGAAGTTGGGGTTTGTTTAAAAAAAAAATTGAAGTTGGGGTTTTTGCTATGGGTGTCGTCGGCGTTGGTTTTGGGTAAGGCAGATCCGGTGAAGTGCGAACCAATTCCCTGCTGCCGGTGCTTCGCTATCATCCCCTGCCACCGGTGACCTTGGCTGTTGCTTCTTCTCTTCTTCTTCTTTGTGCTATTTCATGTCTGAGGTTCATTTGGCGATAGCGAAGGTAATGAAATGCAAAACGACACTGTTTTAAAGGAAGGGCAACTCGGTCATTTCGCACTTCCGTTAAACCCGTCAAGTTAGCCGTTTTGACAAGGGGAGGACAGTGTAATTTCATAAAATATAGGGGTGTCAGTGTATTAGTCAGTAAATACAGGGGGTGTAGATGTATTTTACCCAAAATTTTTTGCTTCATTGTCAGAAAAAATGGTGTGCCATGGAACAATGAACTCGTTGGGATGGAGAAGATCTCTTTTACTCTCCATATCAAGCCAATTATCGAGCACCGGCTTGTACGTAGTCCCAATTGTACCTCTGCCAAGCATTTCCGCCGACGCCTGCATTAGCTACTCTAGCGTATACGCCTCTGCCTCCCCTGTACAAAACACTAGGTTACCGCTCTTCCTCACTCTTTCACTACCACATAGTTTCTTCACATTTGGCTCTAATTATTCTTCTCTTATTCGCATTGTGAGTGCAAGGACTATAGCGTCGACATTGGTGGGGACATTCGAAGAAGCCATTGCTGGCTTTGAGTTTGTTTGATTACTCTGTTTTCTTGCTACCGCGAAGAAGCATAGAATTGATCCGATTAATACTATAATTCCTACTGAAAACCCTAGAATTAGACCAGGTTTTTTCTTTTCTTTCTTGATTGGCAACAAAAATTTTATTGAAAAAGGGAAAAAAAATGTTACAAGGAGGATGAGAAGCCCTTCAAGAAAAGAAAAAGAAGACATGAAAACAAAAAAGTAAACTACACTCCTCAAATAGCCCTCACACAATTACAAATAAAGGAATCCCCACAAACTCTTTTGAAACTAAAACCCAAAAAGGAGGCTCTATCCCATAAACTCCACCCATCCTCAATCCTATCCTAAAATATCCTAGCATTTCTTTTTACCTAAAGAAATTAAAAGATATCAAGTATAGCACAACTCCACAAGACTAAAGCTTTCTTGGATGATGCCCCAAAGTCTATAATAAACAAGCTAGAAAAATCACAAATCGTAGCCCAAGAGATATATGTAAAGTTAATCTAAAGGAGCTTCGTCACTTCCAAGGACTTACTGATTATTAGGTTTCAGGAGGACCTTGAAGGGGAAAAACAGTTTTTTGAAGACCCTAAAGGGGAATGCCATTGTTGACGGAGGACCACCAAGAAGGGAACACCATGGTTGTAGACCCTAGGAGGGGCATGCCATTTTTAATGGAGGCTTAGGGAACACCACCATTGTTGTAGGACCTAGATGAGCATACCATTATTGATGGAGGACCCTATGGGGTAATGCCATAGTTTATGTAAGACCTTCGGAGTAGAACACCATTGTTGTAGGAACCTCAAAAGGGCACACCATGGTTTATAGAGGACCCCTATAAGGGCACGCTGCTGTTGAACTTTCAGTCGCTCAACCGCTTGACAAGGTACATCGCCATGGGTGCTTTGTCGTTGATTCAATCATGTTGCAAGTCTCAAGCTTAAGATGAAATGGGGACAAGCGGAGACGACAACAATTCCTTCCAGCTTTTCCTAAACCTGGGTTTGTTGATGATGAGCATGTATTTTGGCTTAAAGACGATGGTTGTAGTCCTACGAAAATCGAGCTTAAGAAAAATAGTTATTTCCATATGTCCTTTGGTTATTATTATTAGGGTAAAATGCAGAAAAATTGTTTCAGTTTGGTACCCCCAAGTTCAAAAGGAATCAATTAGGTAAACTTTCAAATGTATTCAATTTGGGGCTAACCGTTTGGTCAACTAATGGTGATTCAACCATTTGACCAATAAATTTTAAAATATGCCAACTTTGCCATTATTTTGTACATTAATGCCCTATTTTGCCCTTGTCAAGATCTGAAGCCTATATTAAGCTTTTTGACCCAAGACTCACCTTTTATCTCTCTTCCTACGTAAATTCCACAAGATTCAACCATATTATTCTCTCTCTCTCTCTCTCTCTCTCTCTCTTAGTAGATCATAGGCGAGTAAGATCAAATTTTTTTTTATAAAAAAAGGTGATGCTTTCATCTTCATCTCTCTCCCCCTCTCTCTTTCTCCCTCTCTCTCTATCTTGTTTTAGTTTCTCAGAATTTTTTTTCTCTATTTCGATAAAGCACACTTTTTATATAGAATAAACAGAATATATATGTGTTCATATTTTTTTCCTCAATGAGTAGCATCATGGCATCAAGTTTATCACAATCAACCCAAACTTCGCTCCGTCGAATGACAATTGTGATTCGAAAATCTGGAATTGTTGAAAAAGTTGTTCATCCAATAGCTAAACAAAAACAATAGCCACCCCAAAACAACAACCAACAACCCCAACTAAACCTCCCAAACTTGACAAAAGAGACTATCCATAGAAAATTAGCACCACATGTAAAGATTTTTTTTTTTTTTTTTAAATGAGAAAACCAAATTATATTAAAATGAAGGGAGAATCAGTACAACAAACAACTCCAAACACCAATCCCATGACCACAACCACACCCAAATCCAAACATAGCCACAATCACAACCACATCCCATGACCAACACCAACCCCAACAAGAAGAAGAACCCCAACAAGAAGAAGAACCACAATTACAAAATAAACCCCAGCTTAAAACAAAACATGCCCCAATTTATACAAGCCGCCACACCCAACACAAGATAACCCACCAACCAGCTCAACTAGAGTGAAATAAGCCAAAAAAGAAGGCCAGGAGACAACACCAAGGGGAAAGAAACACCAAGTAAAACAAACCCACCACAAGGCAACCCAGCAACCACTAGCTTAAAGAGAGAAAACACCACCACAAACCAACCAACACAACCCCCTAAAAATAGCCAGCATGGACACCGCCAAGACAACACACCCCAAGGAGAAAGAACATAATATAGGCAATAAAGTGATAAATTAGAACTATAGGTACTAAAGAGGATATCAATGAAGCTGCTGGCAGAGATAAAACACTAACCAACATTATGGAATTGAAGCAAAAAGCTTATTCTACCCTAAATTTAGTCATTTAAAACTTGGTTTTATATAAACTAGTTTCAGTTTTGAATTTTACACTAAAACGGGTAAGGAAAAAAAAATAAAATTCTACTTTTTTTGCTTCAATTCAAACAACTATGTCTCTCTCTCAACTTGTAATCAACCATCATCAACTTATAATCCCAATAAACCCTAAAACTGCCAAAGCAACAAAACTGATTTTAATAGATAACTTGCTTGCCTTGAAAACTGAGGTAAAGAATACAAAATTAAATCTTAGAATCTTATGATTTATATGTGTATCTACACAAACCTCATCTTTCTAACATTAAAACACACACACACACAGATAAAAAGGAAGATATGAAACAGTAAAAGAAGGATTGGAAGGACTGAAGCAGTGGTTTAGTCATTATAATACTTGTATTTAGTAATGTGGACCTCGGAAAATGGCCCACAAGGATTGAAAAGAAAATATATATATAGGTTTAAAAAACGAAAAGGAGTTGCCACCTTATTTTTTAAAGGAAACAAGGAAAACCCTAAAAACCATTTGTTTTAAGAAAACAATTGAATGACTCCATGTTTAAAAATGGAAAGGCAAAAAGTCTTTTGGAAACCAAAGATTGTGAATTCGGAGGCTAAGTTACGACATGGGAAGGTTCTAGGCAAAGCCTATAGGCACCCATATCGCCCTAAACGGTCTCTTAATTGAATTGGGCTAAATCAAAGTCTTAAACACTCAAGAAATAGCAATTATCATCACAAGGCAGCATGCATATCATCCATTCATTCATCCACATAATCAAATAAATCAAAGAAAATAGAAAAGAGAAAAAGGGGGATAGGAAACCTAGGATACTTAGTATCTTAGGGCAGACTTGAACCTCACGAAGAGCGCCTACGTACCATGTATGGAAATACATGGATCAAAGTCCACGTAGTTCGAAAGGGAATAGGGTTATAACCTAATAGAAGCCTATGGTAAACCCTAAGTTTCCTTTCATAAGAAATATGGTAAGTTTCCAAAGATATATGATTCTCAAAAGATCTTTAGAAAGTATGGAATTTAATAAAGATAGAAACTTTTAAAAAGGAATTTCTTTATGAATGGAAACTCTAGGGACTTACCATGTTTCCCTATTAGGGAATAACCCTAGGGGGGAGAAAGGGAAAGTTTCAAGGAAAGGAAAGAAAAGTGAATTAGGCCACCTTCATACCCAACTTACCTTAAGCAAAAGCGACCTGTCAAAATAACCACCCTATTGCATAGGGTAATTACCTTATTTGCAAGATTTCATCTTGCAATAGCCAAAATAATCACCCCACATTGGTGGGGTAATTGCACCTGTTGTACCTGTCAAGCACCTGCAATTTCCATGCAAACATACCAAAAATACTAACCAACCAAACTAGTTTCTAATCAAACAATTATCATGCTTAAACATAGGCTAACACATGCTCAAAATATGGCAATAAGAACAATTGACAAATCTAGACAGAACTGAAATAAGGCTTCTGTGAACAACATGAATCATAAACTAACTAAACCCTAATTCAGCCCTATATGCAATAACATGCAAAAACCCTAAAATGAATGCAAAAAACATCATAGTTATCTAATATGCAGCACATATACAGCAACTATGAAGACGAGACAAAGAAAAACCCTAAGCTATCATGCTATATGCAACTTTCCAAACATAAAGATGAATGAAACCCTAAAATCACACTTGTGCATAAAATCCCATGAAATAACTCTAAACCATGCAAAACAAAATATGAACAGCATTCAATCCATGCATATTAACCAATAGAATGATCCACACATGATAAAGACATAGGCTTTCACATGAAATAATGCTATTCTAAGCATAAAACTCAATTTCAGCACAAGAGAAACCCTAGAATCCCAACTATGCAGTAAATCACATGGAATAACACTCTAGCATGCTAACAGCCCATAAACCTCATCCTAATCATGCATAATAACTAATAAAAGTAGCAAAACATGATAAAAACATATGCTTTAATATGCAAAAGAGTTATTTCATGCAGAAAACCAATTTCAGTACTAAGGAAACCCTAGAATCACAACTACACATAAAATCACATAGAATAACCCTATAACATGCATAACTAATCATGAATGATATTTTTATCACATATATTAACTAGTAGAAGCATCAACATATGATAAAAATATTAACTTGAACATGCATTAGAATTATTCTAAGTGAAAAACCTAGTTTCAACATGAAAGAGAAGGACATGTACCTATGGTGGAGTTCCCTTGCTGCTATAGAGTCCTCCCCTCCTCTTATGGACTGCTGGAAATTCCTTCCTTCAAGCCTTCAAGCAAAGCTCCAGCCCTCCTTCAAGCTCTCTCTCTCACTCTCTCACTCAAAATCTAGGTTAAACTACCTTAAGGATGGCTGTCATTGCATCCAAGTCTCCACCTTTCTCCCCCCCTCTATGCTGAAATATAAAGGGGTATTTATAGGGTTTGAGGGGAAACCTTCAATGGTTGGGATTAAAAACCTAGGTATTGATCCAAGGGCTTTTAGAGGCTCCCTTGGGGCTCAATTAGGTCAAATAGGGTTTAAAATAGGGTTAAATGGCGGCTGGAGGCGGACAAATCCGAGGAAATAGGAAGGGATCCGCTTCAGCACTCAAAAAAGGAAAGTGGCTCGGTTGACCACCTGGGCCCAGGCGGCTAGCCACCCAGGCCTGGGTGGTCACCCGAGGCCATGTCATCTGAAGCCCATTTTTGAGCCCTTCGACTTCTAAATGTGTTTCAGGGCCTAAATCAACTCCGATTTTGACGAAACGAAAGCCAAAACGATCATGTTTCGAAGGGGAATGTAATTTGAGTCACTTGAGGGCAAGAAACCCTAGCCATGGCTGCATGGTTAGGTCCTACAAAGGCGGTTAACCGCTATGCCCCACCGTCGCTTAGCTTAGGTATGCACATAGGGTTGCACCGAATGCTTTCCAATTCGAAATTCAACCTCCCTAAACACATTTGGGGATGAAATTAAGACTAATCAAAGTCAAATGAATAGTCATTGTGGACCCTAAAAAAGGGGGTTAAGGCCCACACGGGTTGAAAAGGAAAATGGTGGGTTTGAAAACGAAAAGGAAAGGAGTCGCCACCTTATTTTTTAAAGGAAACAAGGAAAACCCTAAAAAACAGTTTTGTTTTAGGAAAACAAAAGATTGACTCCATATTTAAAAATGGTAAGGCAAATGATCTTTTGGAAACCAAAGAAATCGGGGATTTGGAGGCTAAGTTACGATATGGGAAGGTTCTTAGCAAAGCCTATAGGCACCCATATCGCCCTAAACGGTCTCTTAATTTAATTGGGCTAAATCAAAGTCTCAATCACACACAAATCAATAATTATCATCACAAGACAGCATGCATATCATTCATTCATTCATCCATATAATCAAATAAATCAAAGAAAAACAGAAAAAGAGAAAGAGGGGGAAGAAAACCTAGGATACTTAGTATCCTAGGGCGGACTTGAACCTCACGAAGAGCGCCTACGTACCATGTATGGAAATACATGGATCAAAGTCCACGTAGTTCGAAAGAGAATAGGGTTATAACCTAATAGAGGCCTATGGTAAACCCTAAGTTTCCTTTCATGAGAAACATGGTAAATTTCCAAAAATGAATGATTCTCAAAAGATCTTTAGTAAATATGAAATTTGATAAAGATGGAAACTTTGATTTAAAAGGTATTTTTTAATGAAAGGAAACTATAAGGATTGCCATGTTCCCCTATTAGGAAATAACCCTAGGGGGGAGAAAGGGAAAGTTTCAAGGAAAGGAAAGAAGGGTGAATTGGGGCACCCTCATACCCTACTTACCTTAAGCAAAAGCAACCTGTCAAAATAACCACCCTATTGCATAGGGTAATTACCTTATTTGTAAGATTTCATCTCACAATAGCCAAAATAACCACCCCACATTGGTGGGGTAGTTGCACCTGTTGTACCTGTCAAGCACCTGCAATTTGCATGCAAAAAACACCAAAAATACCAACCAACCAAGCTAGGTTCCAATCAAGTAATTATCATGCTCAAACATAGGCTAACACATGCTCAAAACTCATCATTAAAGCCATTAAACAGATCTGGACAGAATTGAAATAGAGCTTAAAATCAACCATAAATCATGTAAACAATATGAATCATAAGCTAACTAAAACCCTAACTCAACCCTACATGCAATGACATGCAAAAAACCCTAAAATCAACTATATGAATGCTAGAAATATCATAGTTACCTAATATGGAACACATATGTAGCAACTATGAAGAAAAAAAAAAAGAAAATCCCTAAGCTATCATGCTATATGCAACTAAACCAACACAAGGATGATAAAAACCCTAGAAGCGCACTAGTGCATAAAATCCCATGAAATAACCCTAAATCATGCAAAACAGAATATGAACAGCATTCTAACCATGCATATTAATTGATAGAATGATCCACACATGATAAAGACATAGACTTTCACATGAAATAAAGCTATTCTAAGCATAAACTCAATTTCAGCACTAAAGAAACCCTAGAATCCCAAACATGCAGTAAATCACATGGAATAGCATCCTAGCATACTAAACAGCCCATGAATATCATCCTAAACATGCATACTAGCTAATGGAAACAACAAAATACGATAAAAACATAAGCTTTAATATGCAAAAGAGTTATTTCATGCAGAAAACCAATTTCAGCACTAAGGAAACCCTAAAGTCCCAAACATGCAGTGAATCACATGGAATAACATCCTAACATACTAAACAGCCCATGAATATCATCCTAAACATGCATACTAGCTAATAGAAGCAACAAGACATGATAAAGACATAAACTTGAACATGAAATAATGACTATTCAATGCAAAACCCTAGAAAAGACTCTAAAAACCCTAAAAACACAAACACTCATAAAACCACATAGAATGACATTATATCATGCAAAACCAGCCATAAACAATATCCTAATCATGCATTCTAAGCATTAGAAGCATCGATACATGATAAAACATAATCTTTAAACATGAAATAATGCTAAGCTATGTAGAAAACCCTAATTTGAATGAAAGAGAGAGATAGGTATACCTGTATGTAGAACTTTACTGCTGTAGAGTTTGCTTCTCCTCTTGTGTACTGTTGGAAACACTCTCCTTCAAGCCTTCAAGCAATGCTCCTAGCCCTCCTTCAAGCTTTCTCTCTCACTCTCTTACTCAAAATTTAGGTTAAACTACCCTAAGGATGGCTGCCATATAGCCTCCAAGTCTCACACATGCCTCACACTTCAGAAATTCCCCCCCTATTGCTGAAGTATAAGGGGGTATTTATAGGGATTGAGGGGAAACCCTCAATAGTTGGGATTAAAACCCTAGGGATTGATCCAAGGGCTCTTAGAGGTTCCCTTGGGGCTCAAGTAGGTCAAATAGGACTGAAATTAGGGTTAAATGGCGGTTGGAGGCGAGCAAATCCGAGGAAATAGGGAGGGAGCCGCGTCAAGACTCAAAAAAGGAAAGTGGCTCGGGTGACCACCTGGGGCTGGGCGGCTAGCAGCTTGGGCCCAGGCGGCTAGCCACCCAGGCCTGGGTGGTCACCTGAGGCCATGTCATCCTTAGCCTAATTTTTGACCCTTTTGACTTCCAAATGTGTTTTAGGGCTCAAATCAACTCCGATTTTGACGAAACGAAAGCCAAAACGACCGTGTTTCGAAGGGGAATGTAATTTGAGTCACTTGAGGGCAAGAAACCCCAGCCATAGCAGCATGGTTGGGTCCTACAAAGGCAGTTTACCGCTATGCCTCACCATCGCTTAGCTTAGGTATGCATATAGGGTCACACCGAATGCTTTCCAATTCGAAATTCAACCTCCCTAAACACATTTGGGGATGAAATTAAGATTAATCAAGGTCAAACGAGTAGTCATAGAGTGAAAATCATGAGCCAATTCGAGCTAACCCGAAATAGGTCTCTTAGCCAACCTGAGCCTTGTTGAGCCATTCTAATCCCAAACCATCAATTCATCGAATTGAACCCATAAATACCTTAAGTGCATCTATATGAACTCCAATTGGCAACTTGGAGATCATTTCAAGGTCAAATGGAAAGTTTGTGACCAAAAAGACGATTATGCCCCTCAAGTCACAAAAGTTCTTATTAACCCTCAAGATCAACTCCAAATCGAACCAAAATTCATACACACCATCCTCAAGACTCTAAAAACTCAATGCAAAAGACTAGACTCAAAAAGGAAACAAAAAGACACATGAAATGACAAACCCTAGCTAAGGTGGCAAAAATGGGGTGTGACAGAAGCCCCTCATTGGTGAGCAAGTTTCACTTGTGAACCAATGACCAAAAGAACAACCCATTTTTGCCCGGGGAATTAATTTCATCAAGACCCACTGGGGAAAAGAAAGTGATCATATCATTGAATTCTTTGAATTCATCATACACAAGCACAAAGGTACTCCTCATAAGTTCTACAGAACTCTTCTCATACTGTATACTAGTTTCACTGGGGGGACAAGATAAGGTATCCACAGCTTACATCAAACTACGTTCGATGAAAAGTCTTCTCATACTACACCAATGGCTCTGGTGAATAATATGAGGTATCCATAGCTTACATCGAATCTGCGTTTGATGAAAGGTCTTCCCATACTATACCAGTCACGCTGGTGAATAATACGAGGTATCCATAGCTTACACCGAATCTGCGTTCGATGAAAGGTCTTCCCATACTACGCCAATGGCTCTGGCGAATAATACGAGGTAAAACTATGCCATCAAGGCTATCTTAAAATATGAGAAAGATACATCCTTCTCATATTTAAATCATCAAGGTTATCATGTAATACAAGAAGGATCGCGTCCCTCTCATGTTCAAACCATCAAGGTTGTCATTCAAATGTCAAGGTAATCACATAACACGAGAAAGATCACGTCTTTCTCTTGCTCAAATCATTAAGGTAAACACATACCACGGGAAAGATTGCATCTTTCGAACTGTCAAGGTAAACATGTGACATGAGAAAGATTGCATCCTTCTCATATCAAACTCTCAAGGTGAACACATAGCATGAGAAAGATCGCGTCCTTCTCATAATCAAACCATCAAGGTAAACACAAATCATGGGAAAGATTGCATCTTTCAAGTCATCAAGGTAAGCATGTAATCATGAGAAAGATTGCATCTTTCTCTCACTAAGTCATCAAGGCAAAGGTAAGCTTCTACTTACCCACACTCAACAATTCACCAAGTCATCTCACATGGAGGCTATTCATGCCTCAACTCAAACATCAACTCATATAGGAGACACATTCTCCTCATGAAAGCAATCATTCACATGCATATAGGGAAGGTATCTTTATCCCAAATGACAACGAATCATAGTGACATAAGAGGGAATTCATCCCTAATGATCAAAAGTCATATGCATAGAGAGGGTTGTTCAACCCTATTAGCATGCCATGCCCACACAAGGGCCACAATTGCAATCTATTTCAAAACCATTTCAAGTCAAACAATATCAAGATATTCACTCATTTTTCAACTCAAAACATGCTTGAGATTTCAACTCAAAGAGGGTTCAAAAGCGCGAATAGGCGAGCAAAGGCCAAACGAGCGAAGTGGAGCGAGCAAGGGGGGGTGACCACCTGGTTGCAGGTGGGTTGCCGCCCAAGCCCAGGCGGCTTGCCACCCCAGGCTGGGCGGTTACTTGAGGCTGGTATCTCCCAGTTTGAGGGTTTTTAAACCCTTGACCCCCCATTTGTGCATTCAAGCCTCCAAGCTCGAATTTGAGAGCTTCTCTCTCTAGAAACTCACTCTATCCTTCTCCAAATTCTCACATACACATTCTCATTCAAAGTTTCACTTTCAATTCAAGTTGTGTGTATGAAATAGCATCAAGAACAAGTCATTCAACAAAAACAAGCATCAATCATCAAGTTGCAAGATCAAATTCATCATCTTTCTTATCAAACCCATTTTTCTCACATACAAGCTCAACCATCATCAATGGCTTCTAGCAATGATTCCAACATCAAGTATCCCTACTATGTGATCAAGAATACATACAAGGCACCAATCTATGATGAATCCAAGACAAGGTGTTGCTTGAACCCAAGAAGCATCTCTCATACCTCCATTCCCAACATGAGGTTAGTTCTTCCCAACTTAACATGTTTATCTTGAAATCTTGATTTCTATTGGATAAAATGCATTCCCCTGATCTTCTTTTGATTGTTTCTATCATTGTTAAGCCATGTTCATTGATTTGGCAAGGATTGAATGTGTAAAAAGCTTGTTTCCCAATGCTTGAGAAAAGATGCCCACCAAGTGTTTGATAAAATGCCAAAGAGACAAAAACATGTTCAATTCTTGAAAAATCAATTGGTTTGCATTGTAGTACAAAGTCAAATGGCCTTGGCAAGGATTTGGTATACAAAATCTTTCATTTCAATGCTTGAAAACAAGTTACAGACCAAGTGTTCGATAAAATGCTCGAAAGGCAAAACCATGTTCAATCCTTACAAAATCAATGAATTTGAATACACAAAGTCATGGGCATTCATTTCTAATTCATTTCATGAATCAAAACCCATATTTTAAAACTTTTGGAAAACCATTTGAAATCAATTACCAATGTATGCCCAATATCTCTATGTTTTCAATGCTAACTCAATACACAATCCTTTGACATAGCCCGACTTCCAAAGTCTCCGTACAAGGACATCAATAAAGGGGCTCATCTCATGGTGGAGACATATGGAACATGCCCAACCACGTGCTCGCAAGATAGTAAAGAAGGCGGGTTTTGGGCCCTTCTTAGATGCTCTATGGAACGAGCAATGGGATAGGCAAGCATTGTTTGCCTTGACAGAGCTATGGTGGGACACCACCAACACTTTCCATTTCAGCTTCGAGGAGATGACCATGACCCCTAAGGATTTCACCATGATAACTGGGTTGAGCTTGAAAGGCAAGCGCTTGGAATACTACGAACAAGCCAACATGGATCAGAACTACATAGTAGCTCTACTCGGGGTGGAAGCGGAGCTAAGCCCAAAGGGCGTACGCCGTACTTGGCTCTACAACACCATTGTCATTGTGGAAGAGAGTGAGGGGATGGATCCCTAATACATTGTGAGAGCTTTCTTGCTCTATATGATTTCATGTACCTTCTTTGCGGGCACCAATGACATGGCTCGACTAGAGTTGCTAGCTAGCATGGAAGATGTGAACAAAATTGGGAGATACAATTGCGGTGGGGTTGCTTTTGCAACCATGTATCGCTCCATGACCGACATGTCCCGAGGAGTTGCAAAGAACTTTGGGGGACTTCCTTTCGTTTGGGAGGTAACAAAGAACATTTAATTCTCTATTATTTCCCGAAACTTAACATATACATGATTTCTTCTATTTCTTTGATTTTCCACAGATATGGTACTACGAGTACCTGAACATGTGTCGACCAACTCTTGCTAGTGATGCCATGTCATGGCCCATCCTTCAGAATTATGCTCCATCTTGCTTGGCTACAAGAGCCTCCAATCGACTTGATTATGCCCATGCAAGGGCATATCTTGCTAGTTTGACTGCTGATATGGTAGAATCTTTCTTTCTCTTTTTATTTTTTTTATCTTTTTTCTCATTTCTCATTTCAAACTCAACAGGTGGAATGGGATCCATGGAGGCTGTGGGAGTATAGGCTTCCCGAGAAGTACTCTTGTTTGGAGTTGACAAGCAAAAGGGTCCTTTTTGAAGGCCCCACAGGTAGATGCTGGTATCTTGGGGAGCGAGTCCTGAGACAAGTCCACGGAAATATGAATGTAGCTGTGACACCTTCCATGCCACCAAAGAACATGAGGCATACTAACCACCTAGTGGGGGATGAACTAGAAGAAGCTTTGAGGGGTTGGGATGCTGAGGGATTCACCTCCCCTCGCATAGAATACACTGCCTTCTGTCGACAATATTTGATGAATCCTAGGGTCACTGGTCTCCCACCTCAAGGGGTGAGCTCCCCAAACTCTTAAACTCTTTTTTAAGATCATAAGAAAGACTCTTCTTGACAAGCATTTGAATTTCAGGGCCGACTGGCAAGGGGACACAGCTCCACAGTTGGATCTGCTACCGAGATGACTTACAATGACGAGGATGAAGACCTTGAAGGAAATCAAGCTCCGCTCCTCCCACAACTACATTGGTATGTGAACTTGTGTAGTGGGACAAAATTTGTGAAGACTGACATTACCCATCCATCATTCGATGAATATCCCAAGATCGATCCATATTATGAGAATATGAGTTCTAAACTCTTACTTTCTTGAAATTGGATTCTTTCATTATTGTTAACCATGTTCATACTCTCCTAGGTTCCATGGGAGTACGCCCAGGAATGCATTGAACTCAATGAAGGATTGAGGAGGGATCTTGTGCGAATGAGTTTAGAGAACTCAATTCTAGAAGCACGCTTGAATCCCCAAGGAAGTGATCATCTTTATCAACTCTCAACTAGGATTGGCACCATTACCCTACTAACTCATTATCTTTCTTTGCAACAGGCATCATCATCTCATCCACCACAAGATATGCCCCCTCCTAGAGCACCTCGTTTAGGGCATGATGGAGCTGGGCCAAGTCAAAAGAGAAGGCCCACGGGAAATCATTGAGTTTCACTCACCTCTTGTTAGGAACTTTGGAACTTACTATCCTCTTGTCATGCACTAATTAGGAATTTCAATTCCCAACCTTGAACTCCTATTATGGATACTTGATGAATCTATGTTGAACTTTATTGCAATGATATGATCTTGTATTGTGTGAAAAATGGGCTTAAATCAAGCACAAAAGAGTCAAAATATCACAAAAGGGCCAAACAATGGCACAACAAGGCAAAATTTGGCAAAACAAAGCGGCGGCCTCGGGTGACCACCTGGGGCTGGGCGGCTAGCCACCTGGGCCCAGGCGACTAGCCGCCCAGGCTTGGGTGGTCACCCGAGCCCGAAGCGGTGTTTCGCCTGTTTTTAGGAAACTTCCTATTTTAACGGAATTTCTCCTTCCAAAACACGGATTTCTGAATTTTTTTCTATAAAAGCACATCCAAGGGGTCTCAAACCCTACTTACATTCATTGAGAGCAAGTTATGGAAGCCCTAGACAAACTCTTGAGTGATTTTCTAAAGGTTATGAGTGGGGAGGCAAGGAAGGAGTTCAAGCGCTACTGCTTGGATCCGTTGTTTTCTTTGATGCATGTGAAGCTTGAAAACACTCTTCTTACTGCTGCTACATATTTTTGGGATCCCCAACTTCATGTATTCCGCTTCAACTATGAAGAACTATGCCCAACAATGGAAGAATTTTGTGCTTTGTATGGAGTTTCACCTGTAGGACCTTTCATCCTCCCTACTCCACGCTTAAGTTACCTGATTTCCTTCTCTAACTTCCTTGGGATTTCTCAACAAGAGGCCTCCATATTTGTGAAGGATCACATGGTGAATCTCATGGAAGTAGCAACTTCCTTTTTGGCTCATGATAGCAAAGGTACCCTGAATTTCAACCTTATTACTCAACACGCTCTTGCTTTTTGCTTGATTGGTCGCTTCCTTATCTCCACGGGGACTCTCTATGTCCCTATTTAAATATGTGAACTGATTCCTTTCATTCTTGAACATAATAACCTGGTTCCCATGGTGCTAGCTGAAACCCTCAACAGCTTAGACAAAGTTCATGATAACCCCCAAGCCCTATTAGGAGGGAGCCCCATTCTACTGCAGATGTGGCTTTTTGAAAGGCTTAACTTCTTATCTCCTACCACCATTAATTCATACAAACCTCAACATTACTGTTGCCGTCGGGTTGAACTCCCCGGTCAATTTTCTTTGAGGGAATGGTTAGGATACTTCCGAACTCTCTCATGGCGAAACATCAAGTGGTTTGTCCTCACATGGGGATGCAAGGAACAAATTCTTCTTCGATCTTCTGGGTGTGCTATGGTCAAGCTTATAGGGTTGAGATCAACTTCATTCTATTGGACTTCAAGAATCCTTCGTTAAATGGGTGCCATGCAAACCATACCTACTTCTGTGGTATTCGATCATTCGGTTGAACCTGTGGGCCCCACAATGGTTAAGTGGGCCAAGACTAGATGGACTGACCAACTGAAACTGACTCGAGTTGAGAACACTGATGGGCCTTATGTCATGAGCCCTGAATACAAGACATGGTTGAAAAATAGCTTGAGTGAAAGAGAAACCCTACGCAGGGAAAGGATTTATGACCTTATCAAGGACACAAGGCTTGGATTTTGTAGGGAAGACATTCTAGAAGCAGTGGAAGCAGCACATGCCTATGACTTACGAAAGAAGCGAAGGCTTGAAAGAAAAGAGAAGAAAGCAGACCAAGAGACTTTGAAGAAGAACAAAAGGACTTGAAGACTTTTAGAAATAGGTTATCTATGGCATGTCAATAGTTCTTTATCTAACACCAATAAATTGTTGTGTCAATCAATTAGTTCTAAATGAATTGTCAAAAATAATTTAATTTTGAGATTTATTGTTATGGTGTTGTTTGGACCGCACCCAAGGTAACTTTATGGGTTGCCTACGTATCCCCATCCTTTTTTTCATTTTTTTTCTTTTTCTTTTCTTTTCTTTTTTTTTTCTCTTTTTTTTTTCTCTTTTTTTTTTTCTTTCTTTTTTTTTTTTTTTTAGGAATGGGGAATCAAGTCCTCGTAGTTCAAATGCCTTAACTTTTGCCTAGGCTGCCCTGATGGGTTTTCAACCTAGCAGGCCTTACACATGATACTTCTTCAATTGATCCAAATTGGTAGGACGAGCGAACTCAATTCCATCCAAATCCATGAGGCGAACAGCCCCTGCTGACAATATCTCTTTAATGACATACGGGCCACCCCAACTTGGCTTGAATTTCCCTCGTGGATCAAAAATTGGAGCTCTAATTTCTTTCAACACCAAATCCCTTGTTTTCAAACCTCAGTCTTTGACATGCTTATTGAATGCTCTTGTAACCGTTCGCTGATATCCTTGCACATGATACAAGGCCCTCAATTGCCTTTCATCGAGCAATGCCAGCTCATCATAATGGTTCTTAACCCAATCTGCTTCTGCTACCTGACTCTCCATGGCAACCCGCAATGACGGTACCCCCAGCTCAATAGGCAAGACAGCCTCCATCCCATACACCAAAGAATAGGGGGTAGCCCCTGTTGACAATCTTACGGATGTTCTATAGCCCCACAAGGCTAAAGGTAACTTCTCATGCCAATCAGTATAAGTGTCGCTGTTTTCTGTAGTATTTTCTTAACATTCTTGTAGGCGGCCTCCACTGCTCCATTAGTCTGCGGGTGTGGACCCTAAAAAAAGGGGTTAGTTAAGGCCCACACGGGTTGAAAAGGAAAATGGTGGGTTTAAAAACGAAAAGGAAAGGAGTCGCCACCTTATTTTTTAAAGGAAACAAGGAAAACCCTAAAAAACAGTTTTGTTTTACGAAAACAAAAGATTGACTCCATATTTAAAAATGGTAAGGCAAATGATCTTTTGGAAACCAAAGAAATCAGGGATTCGGAGGCTAAGTTACGATATGGGAAGGTTCTAGGCAAAGCCTATAGGCACCCATATCGCCCTAAACGGTCTCTTAATTTAATTGGGCTAAATCAAACTCTTAATCACACACAAATCAACAATTATCATCACAAGACAGCATGCATATCATTCATTCATTCATCCATATAATCAAATAAATCAAAGAAAAACAGAAAAAGAGAAAGAGGGGGAAGAAAACCTAGGATACTTAGTATCCTAGGGCGGACTTGAACCTCACGAAGAGCGCCTACGTACCATGTATGGAAATACATGGATCAAAGTCCACGTAGTTCGAAAGAGAATAGGGTTATAACCTAATAGAGGCCTATGGTAAACCCTAAGTTTCCTTTCATGAGAAACATGGTAAATTTCCAAAAATGAATGATTCTCAAAAGATCTTTAGTAAATATGAAATTTGATAAAGATGGAAACTTTGATTTAAAAGGTATTTTTTAATGAAAGGAAACTATAAGGATTGCTATGTTCCCCTATTAGGAAATAACCCTAGGGGGGAGAAAGGGAAAGTTTCAAGGAAAGGAAAGAAGGGCGAATTGGGGCACCCTCATACCCTACTTACCTTAAGCAAAAGCAACCTGTCAAAATAACCACCCTATTGCATAGGGTAATTACCTTATTTGTAAGATTTCATCTCACAATAGCCAAAATAACCACCCCACATTGGTGGGGTAGTTGCACCTGTTGTACCTGTCAAGCACCTGTAATTTGCATGCAAAAAACACCAAAAATACCAACCAACCAAGCTAGGTTCCAATCAAGCAATTATCATGCTCAAACATAGGCTAACACATGCTCAAAACTCATCATTAAAGCCATTAAACAGATATGGACAGAATTGAAATAGAGCTTAAAATCAACCATAAATCATGTAAACAACATGAATCATAAGCTAACTAAAACCCTAACTCAACCCTACATGCAATGACATGCAAAAAACCCTAAAATCAACTATATGAATGCTAAAAATATCATAGTTACCTAATATGGAACACATATGCAGCAACTATGAAGAAAAAATAGAGAAAATCCCTAAGCTATCATGCTATATGCAACTAAACCAACACAAGGATGATAAAAACCCTAGAATCGCACTAGTGCATAAAATCCCATGAAATAACCCTAAATCATGCAAAACAGAATAGGAACAGCATTCTAACCATGCATATTAATCGATAGAATGATCCACACATGATAAAGACATGGACTTTCACATGAAATGCAGCAAGGAAACTCTTCCTAAGGTAAAACTCCCTTCTATTCAAGTTTAAATAAGGGTTTCTTGTAGAATAGGACTATTGCATGCTAAAGTTAAGTTTTTTTTATCATGTGTTATAGCTTTAGTTAGTTAATATACATGGTTTAAATACTGTTCATCATGAGTTATGCATGCTTTAGAGCTATTCTATAGGTTTTTAAGCATGATTATGAGTTTAGGGTTCCTATTGTCCTTATTTTAGGTTAGTTTTATATAGCATGTTAACTTAGGCTTCTTTGTTGATTTTTCTTCATGGTTATGTCTTTCATATAGAATAATTATGATATTTTTGCATTCATGTTAGTGGATTTTAGGGTTTTTATGCATGTCTTAGTGTTAGGATTACATTAAGGTTTAGTTTTATTCACTATTTATGTTATTCGCATGATTAGTGGATGAATTTAGGCTTTAATACTATTCTGTCCAGACTTCTTTGTTCTTCTTTTTTGTCTTGTTTTGAGCACGTGTAAGGGTGCAAACAGGTACGATAATTGCCTCATTGCAAATAGGGCTATTATTGCTTAAGCTTGCTATTTTCTTGGAGTAATTGCCTAAGGTAACTAGGGTGTGGAAGTGCCCCAATTCACTTCTTTCTTCCTTAACTTTTCCCTTCTCCCTTTTTAGGGTTACTTCTTAATATGAATCCATGGTGAATTACTAGAGGTTTCCTTGTTAAAATAAAGTTGCTTTTTTCTTAAAGTTTCCATCTTGTGGAAGTTACTTCTATTTCAAACTTGGTTTAAATATCAAATTTTCTATCTTTCAAATAAGGAAACCTAGGGTTTTTACCATAGGTTTATATTAGGATTTAACCCTAATTCTAATCAAACTACGTGGACTTTGATCCATGTATTTCGCTACATGGTACGTAGGTGCTTTGAGGTTCAAGTCCGCCCTAGGATCTAAGCATCCTAGTTTAGTTTAGTTTTTCTTTGTTTTGTTTGTTCGGTTATGGATGGATATATGATATGCATGCAACTCTTGTGATAATATCTTGCTGATTTTTGTATGGTAAGATCTTGATTTAGCCCAAATAAACTAAGAGACCGAAAGGGTGACATGGGTGCCTATAGGCTATGCCTAGAAACTTCCCATGTCATAACTTAGCCTCCGAATCCCGATTTCTTTGGTTTCTAAAAGACTGTTTTTGCCTTTCCTTTTCTAAATATGGAGTCATTCAAATTGTTTTCTTAAAACAAACTGTTTTTAAGGTTTTCCTTGTTTCCTTTAAAAATAAGGTGGCGACTCCCTTTTCCTTTTTCAACCTATTTTCTTTTCAATCCTTGTGGGCCACTTTTTAGGGTTCACACCCACAACATCAAAGGTTACATTTTTCCACACATTTAGTTGGGGTAGGTGCAATTTACATAGGTTTAAACTATTGACATGATAATATGGTATATATTATCATATTATTTGGTATTCTTGGGCCTAGAATATGTATATATACATGATTTATGGAATAAATCTTGAAGGGAACTCTGGGTATTTGATAACGTAAATTGAAAATTACGTTTATTAATGAGTTGGTTTGTTTTATACATTCTATGGAATATAATTGTATAGATTTTATGGGTGTTTATGTTGTTAACATAAATTGGTATAATTTAGTGATTATTTTCCACTATGGTTTATGTGGTATATTTTGGGAGATGATTTTGGTTAAAAATCATTTTATGGTTTATCGCACTGCATGTTGGGCATAATCATGCATTAAATGGACTTAATGAATACTAGGTAAAAGTATTGCATAAAAAGGGATCATTGGAATTGGACTACTTGCAGTCAACGGGACTTTGCGGTGTTTTCCATTCCTTTGGTCCTGGGGTACTTTCCGGTTCTAGGTAGGAACCCTTGTGTTCCCGAATCAGAGGCTACTTTCCGATTCCAGGTAGGAACCCTTATGTTGTCCTCTTGGAGGTTGGGTTTAAATCCTCCGTTTCCGCGCGAAGACTCTTGCGAGAGTGGTTGGTAATAAATGGATTTAATATAAATTGGACATGAGTCACATGCATTGGGCATTATGCATTATTTATTTTAAATGATGGATTATAACTTATTTTGGGATTTGTAATATACTCGGTTAGTATATTTTGATGTAAATGATATAATTGGTTTTATTTATATCATTGCTTTAGTTTGCTATGTCAAATTGTATCTACTGAGTCGTCGGACTCACGCCTATTATTTTAAATGTTTTTCAGTATTACAGGATATGAAGTTATGCGGAGGCACGCTTTCTTGGGATTTATTAATGTATTTCATTAAATTTTATTCGAGCCACTGGCGAATGTAAATGTAAATTTAGTCCGGATTGTAATTTTAATTACTTATGGTTATGTGTATGTGGAATGCGACGCATAGGATGATACCCACTTCCATGGATGACAGGAAATTTTTATGTATAGATTTTTATAACAGGTTTTCAAGATGGTATGTCCTATCTATGGATGGGTCATGCCGAAAATTTTTAAAATGATTGAGGATTTTAACACGTGTCATCCACGTTTAATCAAAGGATTTATTAAAGAAAAAGCTTATTTTATTATTATTGATCACGGCTTAATTAATTTGGGTCGTGACAGGCACCCCATGATATCTCTATATGTGATAGTTTCAAGTAATGTCTTTAATATGGGTAGCTCCTACATGTCTACAGCCAGGTACCCACATTAAGGGACGTTAGATGATCCTATAATGATGGAAGGCAATGAAGAATCCATTCCCTAATTTATTCTCCATTTCCAACTTAATATTAAAAGAGAGGGGTTTTAAGGGTCTCATCAAATTAACTAATCTAACATACATCTCATGCATTTACATAAATATATATAACAACATTATATATAATCCAATCATTGATATTAGTCCCTATAAGGTGACATATAACGATCTTTGGATTTGGAGCTATCTCTATTAATCTCATTAAAAGCTCCCACTATGATGATTATGGACTTTAAGAGGATTCAATCCAAGCCAATGAATTGAATCCAAGGTCTAAGGTGGGTGTAGGTGATCGTAAAACATTCATTCAAAACATAGCATGCTCTCTTGAAAGTCTTCTCCAAGCTTTCAAGTCCTTCAATCTCCTCCATTAGCCTGATGGTCTCCACTATATGCTTGTTGGGCCCCACCATGCTCCTTTGGGTCCACCATGCTCCTTAGTCCGCTCTTGATTACATAACATTTACATAATTTAAAGAAAGGGATACATAAGGGGAATGTGGGGTACATATGAGAATGATAGAGAGAGAGAAGAAGGTGGCATGCAAGTCCCAAATAAATAATACATCACCAAAAATTAACAACTCTTGAAAAATTAATACAACCCATTCATAAGACGGCCAATCACAATTGGTTTAAGGGGTATAGTCCATAATCATCATCCATCCATAACCATACAATCATATTGCATGAAAAAGGAAATAACTGTAAGCAATAAACATATGGGCATTCATGGTAACTCTATTGATTGGTTTTTCATTAATCTCATTAATATGTCATAATCTTATTAGGAGATGCATAAGTTCCTAAATTAATTAAGTCTTAACATTTAAGACATTTAATTTCAATTAATCAAATCAATTGAAACATTTAAAGTCCCCTAATTAAACTCTAATATCAAATATTAGGGTCTCTTTAATTAAACAAAACAATTTTATTTAATTAAAAAATTTCTAGATTTTTATTCAATCCTAAATTGTGTTTTAAACCATTTAAAACAATATAAAATTAATCACCATTAATTAACTAATCAATTTTGGAATGAAATAAAATCATTTTATTAATTAATTAGTGCATTAGGGTTTCCTAAAACCCTAAACCCTAAATGCATTAACTCTAAACCCTAAGTGTAACCCTAATACATTAAATGCCTTATGATTGGTCAATTAATGACCAATCATTTAAACCCTAGGTTTATACAGTATTAATGATTGGGATTAGGGTTTAATTAATGCCACCTAGGATATTAATTACACCTAATTAATATGCACTAATTAGGGTTTCCAAAACCCTAAACCTTAAACCTATTAAATGCCAATGATTAATTACTAAACCATTAATGATCATGATTGGTCATTAATGACCAATCATTTAACCCTAGGTTAGACACATTAATTACTAGGTTTAGTTATTAATTAACGCATTAATAGAATTAGGGTTTAATTAATACGAATTAGGGTTTCCTAAACCCTAAACCCTAGACATCATAAATGCAATTAATTATACCCTAATGATTAATAACCATGATTGGTCAATTAATGAGCAATCATTAAACATTTTAATTAAGGTAATTAATAGTCAATTAGGGTTTTTAATTAATGCAATTAATGAATTAGGGTTAAATCATTAATGGGAATTAGGGTTTCCTAAGAAACCCTAAGGCTGCCGCCACCTATAGTGGGCTGCCATGGCTAGGCAAGGCTGCCATGGCTTGGCCAGGCCATGGGAGGCCATGGCCAGCAAAGGGGGACTCGAGCTAGGGTGTGGGCCAAGCCCATGGACACGTGTGGGGTGGCCAAGAGGGCTATCTTCTTCAAAGACCATTAGGGTTTCAAGAACCCTTGCAGGCACCACCATGGGAGGACCTCCAAGGTCACAAAAGTTTCTAAAACTTAATCAATTCAACTCCACCAACAAAACCAGCTTTTGTATCATGTCCATACATGAATTACTAAGCTAATTGAAGTGGTTTGGATGATCAAATCATCCCCAATTGTTCTAAACAATTCAAGTACAGTAGGCTGTCCAGAATTTGACAGCATACTGTCCCTTGTCACAAATTGATTTAAAACCCAGCAAGATGATTAATTCAGGCTACAAAATTATTTTTCCTAGTATCCTACATGTCTTAGGAAACTAATGAAAGTGGTTTCATGCAATTTGGAGTTCCCTAGCACAAGTTATGAATGAAACTCCATTGATGACTTTCTGCAGAAAAACAGCCTGCTGTGTTCTTCCAAGAAATCAAACTTTTTGATTCTTTATGCATCAAGACTCTTTTGATTATTAAAGAATATGATCTATACATCATATATCATCATCCTATAATGATTATTCATCAATTTTACAGAGGTTTCTGTTCAAAACAGTAGCAAGAATCATAGGGTTTCTAAAACCCAGATTCGAACTCCATGATGTTCTTCCCTAACTTTTGTTTTGTTTTTGATTCTCATGCATCCCTATGCTTGAGAAATCACCATAACCCTTTTATGTGAATTAATTACAGCAATCTCATGTCTTAATTAAACCAAAACAAAAACAAAATACAAAAGAGAACAACCTAGGGTTCCAAACCCTAGGTTCGGCCTCCATAGAAGAAACCCTGGTTTCTTCTTCTTCTATATACATCATATGCTCTTCTAAATTTTCAGAATTAATGTTAGAAGATTATTAGAAGAGGAAAAGAGGGAAAAATAGCCTAGGGTTCAAAACCCCAGGTTCGGCCATGAAGAGGAAACCCTAGTTTCCTCCTTCTTCTTCTCCAAAACTGAAACCTATTCAACTCTTTGAATTTTCAACAGCCCTAAAACTATTTTAGAAGAGGAGAAGAAGAGATAAACACCTAGGGTTCAATAACCCTAGGTTCAGCCATGAGAGGGAAACCAATTAAATGCATGAACATGAATTTTAATTCATTAAACCAATCAATTTACCATAAATTACAGCCCATATGCAGTTTGTATTAGGCATAATCATGGCTCTGATATCACTGTTGGGAATCGAATAGGGAGGAAAACATACAAAGGTAGAATAAAAATTTTGCTACGGTTCCCAATCCCATGAATCCAATTATGCATAATACAAAACAAAAACCCTAACTACAAAGAGGGTAGAATTACTTACAGTTGATTAATGTCTTCTCCTTTATGCTCCAAGCTTTGTCTTCTCCTTTTTGCTACAAGCTTTGTCTCCGGATAGCGGTGAATGAGCAGCCCAAGTGTGCTGCCTCCAACGGTATCCACACCTAGCTTGAGCTTTAAGTCCTTTCCTTCTTCTTCCTTGTTGTTGCTAGAGGTGGAGAAGAGGGAGAGAGAGAGAGAGCCTCCTAAGGGCTAGATGGCTAGGGCTTGGAGTGTATCAAGTGATGATGTCATACATCATCACATGATATATATAGCCCCCACTAAAGGGGCTGGCCATGGGGAGAATCCCTTTTAGGGTTTTAATGCAATTTCTATAAATTGCATTATAACCCCTCTAATTTATATCAAATACAAATTGGGCCCTTAAAGAACTTTTCTTTAATCACTTATACCCTTTCTCTCATAGACTATCAAGCTCTCTTAGCATAATCAGTGTGTGACCCATTGGGTTCACATCATCAAGTAGTAGGGATAGCACGAGGTGTGCACAATGGAACTCTTTCCATTAAGGGTCTAATTAGAACTCCTTCCAATTCCCTAATTGATTATAACTCATTTATATCAATTTGGGCTTCTACTAACCATGAGTAACACCTAGCATATGGCTCATGATGTGGTCCTTAATGAGGTGAATAGTCATTTACAAAGAACCCTTCTGTTATAGTTTACAGGTTACAATTACATCCTTCCATCAATACAATGTCTCCAATTGAACTAATAGGACATGGAAGTCTGTCAAGTCCCTAGTTCAATTACTTTATACTCATTCATTGATATCAACTCATGATGAACTTATGGAAACTCCTTTCCATATTCATTCTACCATGGGCCCATGGATTTAATGAGTTATATTCAATGAATGCTATATGAGACATTCACTCCCTTTTTCCTGAGAGTGATGGATTCCTTGTTGATCACTCACATGCCTTCACACACATAGCAGTAGGGCCAATGAACACCCTTACAGACCCCTGAATAGGATCTGCACTTAGTGTTATCAAACTTCTAAAGCTACATTTATATGACAACCATGGTGTCTCATGTCTAAGGATTACTTATACCACTATAACAATGAGAAACTGATTGACAGGCAGGTTAAAACTCCATTCAATTTATCTCATATTTTTGGTCACATTTAGTGTACCTATTCTTATAATAGGCACCCACTTGTTGGTTGTAGTGTCTCCACACAAATAGCTTAAGACTAGCTATCCTCCTATAGAGTCAACCTAACAAGTGCTAGTCCTATGGTTCATTACTGTCCATCATAGTGAACCTTCAACTAGGAATGATTTAGGAGTTTAATACAGTGATATATTTATAGTCTCAAAATTACAACCCTTTGTAATTTCATATTCTCAACTCTAACTCCATGGACATATTATGTAAATATAAATGATACATATAAACATAATAGAATAAGCCCTTTTATTAAATCAATAATAAATGTGACATATATAAATGAAATCAAATGATTGTTCCTAATCCCTAAATAATCATCTCTATGATTGTCTCTAGGGCATAATCCTAACAAATTGTTCTCTTCTCCCCCCTTGGGTTATTGTCTTTACTTTGGATTAGAAGTCCTAAGTTTCCAACTCTCTTAAAATTCTCTTTTATTTGGAGTTCTATTCTCTTTTGAATTCAAATCTCTTCAGAAGTCTATTTGAGTTAGAATTCTATTTTTTCTCAAATACCTACTTTTTCTCAAAATATTTTTGGAAACTCCTAAGTTTTAAAACCTTTCTTAAGTTGGAAACTTAGGGTTTATAGTTCATTGTAAAGGGAGTAACCCCTTCTCAATCGAACTACGTGGACTTTGATCCTTACATCTTTGCATATAAGGTACGTAGGCGTTCATTTGATGTTCAAGTCCGCCCTAAGATACTAAGTATCTTAGGTTTTCTTTTTCTTTCTTTTTCTTTCTTTTTATCCATTTGTCCATCACATATATGCTAGTGGAGTAGGATGGACCCATGCTTCATCATTTATCCATCGCATATTTGCTAGAGGAGTAGGATGGACCCATGTTTACTCATTTATCCACTACATATTTGCTAGAGGAGTAGGATGGATCTGTTTTTTATGCTCTATTTCTTTACTGCTTTCATATCTCTCTTATTTGTTCATGGATGTTTACATGCTTTGTGGATGTTTATTGCTTTATGAATGTCTATGGATGAATGAATGATTATGGATGATTCTTTACATATGAATGGTGACTAATTAGGAAGTGATTGAAATAGCTCATATAAATTCAGAGACCCATTTTGGGGCGATGCGGGTGCCTATAGGATGTTTCCTAGAACCTTCCCACATCGTAACTTAGTCTCTGAATCCTCTCTTGTTTTGATAGACCTGCTTTTCCTTGATCAGAGTCATGTGGTTTGTTTTCAAAGGTTTTCTTTAAAAACTGTTCTTATGGTTTTCTTCTTTTCCTAAAAATGAGGTGGCGACTCCTTGTTTGTTATGTTTTTTGTAAACCTTTTAAAAACCAGATTTTTATTAATTTAAATATCTACAAGTCTTTTTTTAAAAGAACGGTTTTTCCTTCCTCCTCTGGATCGAAACCCGTGGTTCACAAGGGGTGCCCCTTACTTTCTGCTTCGTGCACAATTTCTTGGAAAGAATTCTTTTATGCACATTCTGCTTATTCTATGATTGATAGAATTATCTTTTCATAATATTCAAGAACATATAGCAACATAATTTGAAAGTTTTCCCATTTACAAACTAAACTTTTACGGGTAAAACTTTTTAATCCACATCGCATTGATTGGTGGAGACAGACTATCTGAGTTGATTTCTAAAATTCTGTAGTAGCCAGTGTCATAGTCTTCCTTGACCACGTAAGGTCCCTCCCACTTGGGTGAGAACTTGTTTGGGGCCACAATTCCTCTTCTTATATGGTGGGCTACTCTTAATACTAGATCGCCTTCTTCGAATGTTCTTGCCTTTACTAGCTGATCATATGCCCTGGATAGTCGTCGTTGATAAACGAGATTCTTATTCTTTGCCTTGTCTCTTCTTTCATCCAAAACCTCGATGTCAGTATTTTGTTCCTCAGGGTCAACTTCGCTTCTTAGTGCCAACCTTGCAGATGGTACTGCTATCTCGGCAGGTAGTATTGCCTCAGCTCCGTAAATGAGAGAGAACGAAGAAGCTTGGGTCACCCTTCTTCTTGAGGTTCGATAGGCCCATAGGGATAGAGGCAACATTTCATGCCATGCTCCTAAGTACTCATACAACATCTTGTTAAGGATTTTTAGCAGGGTCTTAATGGTGGCTTTGGCTTGCCCATTTCCTTTTGGATAGTTTGAGGTGGAGTTGTGATGAATGATCTCATATCAAGCCAAGAGACTTCGAACATGCTTGTTTACAAATGGCATTCCATTATCAGAGAGGATTCTCTTTGGGATTCCAAATCGACTAACAATATTCTCGATAATAAAATTCATCACGACCGCCCCAGTCGCCTTCTTGAGGGGTATTGCTTCGACCCATTTAGTGTAACATTCCGTTGCTACGAAGATCTAGATATTCCCTCCTCTGGATGCTGCAATAGGCCCAATGAGGTCCATGGCCCTTGTATGAAAGGGCCATGTGGTGGAGAGACTATGGAGTTCGACTGCGGGAGCATAGATGAGACTGCCATGTTATTAGCAGGCAAGGCATCTCTTGGCGAATGCTAAGCATTCTATCTCCATGGTGGGCCAGTAGTACCCTATATCGAGGATTTGCTGAAGTAGCTTTCCACTGCTTTAGTGCTCTTTACATGCAACCGTGTGTACTTCTTCAAGAACCCTAGTAATCTCGACTCCCGCTATGCATCTTAACAGCCTTCCAACAAACCTTTTCTTGAAGAATTCGCCCCCCTTATGGAAGAACCTCTGGGCCTACTTTTTAACCCGAATTGCCTCTACTGGCTCGGTTGGGAGAGTATTCTCCATAAGGTAGTCGAGGTAGGGGGACCGCCAATCTCATTCCTCTCTGCAACAGCACTCCTTTTTGTCGAGGAGGTTTTGGCATCCCAAACATCCTTGTTGGAAAACAGCTGCTTCCTTAGCCATGGGAGGCCAATAACGCTAGATTTGCCTGTAGAGGCTAACATCATGGACCCTGCATCTTTCCTCGTGGATTTTATGTAGTACTTATTTGGCGAGGGTCTCTCCAATACATCCACTCAAAATGCCTTCACTCCCTCTGAAGTATAATTCTCCTCCCAAGATCGTGAAGTGCTGGAGGTTCCTCGAAGGAAGGAGCTCTCCTTTCAACTGTTTGATGACATTTCCCCTCTAATCTTCACTGGTTTCATCCTCTTTGCTCTTGAAAGCCTTTTTTGGGATAGGGGCATCTTACTTTTCAATTTTCAAGTTGAGACTTTGTGAAGTTATTGCTACTTTTGATGCTAATGTTGCGAGTGCATCTATGTGTCGATTGGATGACCACAGCTCATGCTCGATTCTGACCTGTCCAAATCTTCTCATCATACTCTGAATTTTGCTGTAATATGGTGCCAAGGCATCTTCTTTTACAGCAAAATCTCCTGTCATTTACCTAACCACCATGTTTGAGTCTCCCTAGATACATAGGGTTTCAACCCCGATATTAAGTGCGGCCAATAATCCTAAGGTAAGAGCCTCATACTCTGCCTCGTTGCTCGAGCAAGGGAACATTAATTTATAGGATAGCGAGGTTGTTACCCCGTCATGCGAGGTAAAGACGACTCTTGCCCCTACTTGCCCTGCGGCGGTAGATCCATCAAAACTCATTCTCCATTCTCTTCTGTCTGCCACCATCCATGACTCTGCCATTGTTCTTGGGAGATCTTCTGTGAGGGGTTCATATTCGCCGCTTGGGAAGTGTGCTAGCAAATCGGCCAAGGCCTAGCTTTTGATGGTTTGCGGGTTGATACAAGTAATGTCGAACTCGACTAGAGACAACAACCATCTAGCTATTCTTCCCGATAGGGCGGGTCGCGATCAGAGAAAACGTATGGGATCACATTTTGTCACCAGCTCCACGTGATGTGAAAGTAAATAATGTCGGAACTTTTTGGCGGCGAATAATAAAGTGAGGCAATGTCTCTCAAGGTTAGTGTATCGTACCTCTGGTCCTCGCACGATCCTGTTGATGTAATAGACTGGCCTCTCCCGGCCGTCGACTTCTTGTGCCAAAAGTGCCCCAACAGACCTGCTAGTCGAGGTTATATACATGACCAAGGGCTGCCCTGGCCGAGGTGCTATCATGGTCGAGGTTGAGGAGAGGGTAGATTTTATTTGTTCAAATGCTACTTCGTGCTCTGGCTTCCAATCAAAGCATGCATTCTTTTTTAGTAGAGTTACGAAAGGGGCCATAGTCCTGGCCGAATGAATCTTCTCACACAAAACACTCGTCCAAGAAAGCTTTTTAACTGCTTCACCGAGGATGGGCAAGGTATTTCTCATATTGCTCTGGCCTTGCCAGGATCTACATCGATCCCTTGGCGGTGAACTAGGAATCCAAGGAATTTCCCGGCAGTGAACTCGAAGGCGCATTTGAGCGGGTTCATCTTTAAGTTGTACTTTAGGCACCTTTCAAAGACTTGCTTTAAATCGTTAGGATGAGCTTCCCATGTTTTGGATTTGACCACGAGGTCATCCACATAGTCTTCGACGATGTCGTGCATCATGTCATGGAATATCACGGTCATGGCACGTTGATAGGTTGCCCCTGCATTTTTCAGCCCAAAGGGCATTACCCCATAGTAGAAGTTACCCATTGGGGTTCAGAAGGCCGTATTTTCTACATCCTACATCGCCATCCAGATTTGGTTATATCCACTGAATCCGTCCATAAATGAGAACATCTAGTGCCCCGCAGTTGCATCCACGAGGGTATCAATATTGGGCAATGGAAATTCATCTTTAGAGCATGCTTTATTTAGATCTCGAAAGTCAATGCAACATCATATTTGTCCATTCTTCTTTTTTACTGGAACAATGTTGGCCAGCCAATTTGGGTGTTGGATTGGCTTGATGAACTTGGCTTTTAAGAGCTTTTCTACCTCTTGCTTGATTTGAATTTCAAGCTCTGGTCTGAACAGGCGAGGATGTTGCTTCACAGGAATAGCCATCGGAGAGGTGTGTAACTAGTGGGTAATCATGCTAGCCACGAGACCTAGCATTTCCTCGTAAGTCCATGCAAACACTTTCTTATATTGCTTGATGAGCTGGATGGTATCCTCTTTTTCTGTCGACGTAATTTTCTTGCTAATGTATATAGGTCGATGTTCTTCCCCCTCCCTGGCTAGATTCACTTCTTCCAACTCTTCTTCCTGGGGACACGATTGATCCTGAAGAAATTCCAGAGCCTCCACTGGTTCTAAAGAACCTTCAATGCTGTATACATGGGAGAAAGATCCCTCTTCCTCGAAACTTTCCTTTGTCTACCGTCATAAGCGGTATACACTTCTTCCATCTCGGGGATCTATCCAGACACATTGTTTGCTTTCCATATCGGCATGGAGTTTCCATTTTGGCCTTTGAACGAGCTCTTTTCCTGGGGGGAAGGAAATTGCCTTTCTATGCCTCTTCCCACTTCGATAGATGGACTGACTGCAGGGGTACAAGAGTTGCCTCGTTGTTTAGCGCAGCCTCTTCAAAAAATGAGGCTTCTACTATATGTGCCTCTCTTCTTTCGAATGGCATTGTCAAATCTGGGATAGTTACGCATTTCCCATTTGCTAATGCTTTTAAACACTGGTGTAAGGAGGAGGGGACCGCCTTTGCCTTGTGAATCCAGGGTCGTCCAAGGAGGATGTGATATGAAGGCCTTGTGTTAATAACGTGGAACCTCGTGGGTCTCTTGATCTGCCCCACCTCGAGGTCTACCGTTATGTGACCGAGGGTAGTTTGTCCTTCAGCGGCGAAACCCACAATTTCTATTACCTGCTTGTGAACCCCGGAAATTGGACCCACAAGGATTTGGCAAAAAGAAAATACTTCTTGTTTAAAAAGAAAAGAAAAGGAGTCGCCACCTTATTTATTAAAGGAAACAAGGAAAACCCTAAAAAATAGTTTTGTTTTAAGAAAACAATTTGAATGACTCCATGTTTAAAAAGGAAAGGCAAAAATAGTCTTTTTGGAAATCAAAGAAATCGGGGATTCGGAGGCTAACTTATGACATGGGAAGGTTCTAGGCAAAGCCTATAGGCACCCATGTCACCCTTTCGGTCTCTCGGTTTATTTGGGCTAAATTAAGATCTTTTCAACACACAAAATCAATGTGTATCATCACAAGACAACATGCATATCATATATTCCATTCATCCATCCATGCATAATAAAGAAAATAAAACAGAAAAAAAAAAAGAATAAAATACAAAAACCTAGGATACTTGGATCCTAGAACGGACTTGAGCCTCACGAAGAGCGCCTACGTACCATGCAACGAAATATATGGATCAAAGTCCACGTAGTACGATTAGAAATTGGGTTAAATCCTAATATAAACCTATGGTAAAAACCCTAGGTTTCCTTATTTGAAAAAGAGTCGAATATAATAAATAAACCAAGTTTGAATTTAGAAAGAACTCCACAAAATGGAAACTTTGATAAAAACTAGAATTTAATTATTGAAGGAAACCTTTGATTAAGACCATAGATTCATATTAAGAATTAATTCTAGGGAGGGAGAAGGGAAGGAGTAAGGAAGAGAGGTGAATTGGGGCACCTTCACACCCACTTACTTGAGCACAATAGCTCCAAGCATTAGCAATTTCAAGCAATGGCAGCCCTATTTGCCATAGGACTAATACCACACTTATTTGCACCCTTACACGTGCTCAAAACCATGCAAACACAATGATATATAAATCTGGACAGAATAGTAGTATGGCCTAAAATCATCCACTAATCATGCTAACAGCAAAAACAGCGAACAATAATAAGCTCTAACACAATCCTAGAACCATATCATGCATAAAACCCCTAAAAATCAACTAACATGCATGCAAAAATATCATAGTTATTCTATATGCAAAACATATACAACAACTATGAAGAAAAATCAATAAAAAGCCTAAACTAACATACTGTATGAAACTAACTTAAAACAAAGACACTAAAAACCCTAAACTCACAAACATGCTTGAAAACACACAAAACAAACTCTAAACATGCTAAAATCAAACTAAACAGAACTTAAATCATGCATATTAACTAACTAAAGCAATAGAACATGATAAAAATCCTAACTTTAACATGCAATGACACTATTCTAAAACAAGGACAACAGAAGCACTAGAATCACAACTATGCATTAAGACCTATGAACTAACTCTAAAACATGCAAAACTCATCATGAACATCATTATTATCACATGTATTAACTAATAGAAACCTCAATCCATGGTAGAAATCATAAGCATTGCATGCAATAAAGCTATTCTACATGATACCCTAGTTTAAGCTTGAATAGAAAGGAAGAATACCTTAGGAAAGCCTTCCTTACCGTTGTATAGACTTTCTCTTGCTCTTGTAGATGAATTAAATCAATGTTCTCCAAGGCTATAGCAAGTCCTCCAGCTCTCCTTCAAGTCTCTCTTTCTTATTCTCTCTCAAACACTCAGGTTTTAATGCATAAAGTGGCTCCCCTTGTGCTGAAGCATAGGGGGTATTTATAGAGTTCACTAAGGATAAACCAATGGCTAGGATTAAAACCCTAAGACTTAATCCAAGGGCTATTAGGGACCCCCCTTGGGGCTTAAGTAACTCAAAAGTTACCAAAAATTAGAAAGAAATACATCCAAAAGAGCCCAAATACGTCAAAATAGGAAGAAGTCCGCTTCAACAAGGAAGTATAGAGCAAATAGGAAAGTGCTCTCGGGTGACCATCAGGGCCTAGGTGGCTAGCCACCTGGGCCCAGGCGGCTAGCCGCCCGAGGCTGGGTGGTCACCCGAGCCCACTTCGGATTTTTGCCTATTTTTGACTCCTAATGCTTCTAGAAGTGTTTCAGGGGGCAAATGAACTCCGATTTTGATGAAACAAAAGCTAAAACGATCGTGTTTCAATGAGGAATACATTTTTGAACATTTTAGGGTGAAAACCACTAACCATGGGGGCATGGTTAGGTTTGACAAAGGCGGTTAACTGCTATGCTCTACCTTTGCTAAGCATAGGTATGCACATAGGATCAAACCAAATGCTTTTCATATCAAAATTAAACTTTCTAAAACACTTTTGGGGATAAAATGATGACTAATGAAAGTCCATTTGAAAAGATTTGGTTGGTAATTGTGAGTCAATTAGAGCTAACCCAAAGGAGGGTCAATTAACCAACTTGAACTACATCGAGCCATTTTAATCCCGAGCCATTGATTCATCAAATTGAACCTAGAAATACCTCATATGCATCCATATGAACTCCAATTGACAATTTGGAGATCATTTCAAGGTCAAATAAAAAGTTTGGGACTTAAAAGACGATTATGCCCCTTGAGTCACAAAAGCTCTTATTATCCCTCAAGATCAACTCCGAATTGAACCAAAATTCATATCCATTGTCCTTGTGACTCTAGAAAACTAATGCAAGTGACTAGACTCAAAAACAAAACAAAAACATGCATGAAATGATGAGCCCTAGTAAGGTGGTGCAAAAATGGGGTGTGACACTGCTCCACTATTCTTTCTTTCGAGATCCCAACGGCCTCAATAGTTGCTAATGGCATGACATTGATAGATGACCCCCCATCTACTAGAGCCCCCCTAACTTCACTTCTATTTATAAGGGCTGTAAGGTAGAGGGGCCGATTGTGCATAGTGCACTGAGGCTCGAGGTCCGCATCGCTGAAGGCGATTCTAGATTCTAGGATTTTCGCAGTGCAGTGAATAGACCCTCCTACTGCAAAGCTTTCCTCATTTTGTTCATGAGCTGTCCTGATCATGGCCTTAGTAGCTTCAAATCACATTTTTGCATTAAAACCCATCTGGTCATAGAATTAGTGGAATTTTTGGTGGTCTTGTAATTTAGTTGCCATTGATTCATATCCAGATGTATCTACCTCTGCCTCTTCTTTCGCATCAAGCTCCATGTCACTGCGGTGCACTGCGGTATACGCGTGCTCCTTTCTCTTGCCGTGCTCCGGGTAAGGTATAGTGCTCACATCATCAAGGGAAGTCGTGAATTCGAGCTCATTAGCCTTGACTTTCCTGGAGAAGATTCTTTTTAAGGACCAGCAATCACTAGTAGGGTGCTTTAATCACAGATGGTAGGTGCAGTATCGCTCGTGTTTTTTGTCAACCGACGATGGCTCTTGTCCGACCTCGGGGAGATTTATTGCTCCATCTTGTACCCATTTGTTAAGGATTATCAGGACCTCCTGTAGACACCCAAATTTTGCCGGGCCACCTCCAGACAAAATCGATTAACCCGTCAACAGTACAATTAGGTCGGACATGCTCCGTACCTAACTTTATTCATCCTGTCCTACCCACTAGGACAACGCCTTTCCCCGTGTGGACCTAGGAAATCGGCCCACAAGGGTTGAAAAGGGAAGGGAGTTGAAAAAAGAAAAGGAATCGCCACCTTATTTTTTAAAGGAAACAAGGAAAACCCTAAAAACCAATTTTGTTTTAAGAAAACAAAAGAATGACTCCATGTTTAAAAAGGAAAGGCAAAAACAGTCTTTTGGAAACCAAAGAAATCGGGGATTCGGAGGCTAAGTTATGACATGGAAGGTTCTAGGCATAGCCTATAGGCACCCATGTCACCCTTTTGGTCTCTAGTTTATTTGGGCTAAATCAAGATCATACTGTTGGGAATCTAACTAGGGAGGAAAACTACAAAGGCGGAATTAAAATTTTCCTACGATTCCCAAACCCATGAATCCGATTATGCATAATACAAAAACATAAACCCTAACTACCAAGAGAGTTGGGATTACTTACAGTTGATTAATGTCTTCTCCTTTATGCTCCAAGCTTTTTCTTCTCCTTTTTGCTCCAAGCCTTTTCTCCGGACAGCGGTGAATGAGCAGCCCAAGTGTGCTGCCTCCAACAGTATCCACACCTAGCTAGAGCTTGTTGTCCTTTCCTTCTTCTTCCTTGTTGTTGCTAGAGGTGGAGAAGAAAGAGAGAGAGAGAGGGAGAGCTGTAATTTTCAGCCAGCCCTTGGGGAGGAGTGATTGTGATCATGTCATCACCTTATAGTGGGCATTATATAGCCCACTAATAGGGCCGGCCAAGGGGGGATTCCAAACCCTAATCTAATTTGTGTAATTACTCTTAATTACACAATTAGCCCACTAGTTTGCATCAAATACAAATTAGCCCCTTAAAGAACTTTTCTTTAATCACTTATACCCTTTCTCTCATAGACAATCAAGCTCTCTTAGCATGATCAGTGTGTGACCCATTGGGTTCACATCATCAAGTAGTAGGAATAGCACAAGTTGTGCACAATGGAACACTTTCCATTAAGGGTCTAATTGAAACTCCTTTCAATTCCCTAATTAATTATAACTCATTTATATCAATTAGGGCTTCTACTAACCATGAGTAACACCTAGCATATGGCTCATGGTGTGGTCCTTAATGAGGTGAATAGTCATTTACAAAGAACCCTTCTGTTATAGTTTACAGGTTACAATTCCATCCTTCCATCAACACAATGTCTCCAATTGAACTAATAGGACATGGAACTCTGTCAAGTCCCTAGTTCAATTACTTTATACTCATTCATTAATATCAACTCAATGATGAACTTATGGAAACTCCTTTCCATATTCATTCTACCATGGGCCCATGGATTTAATGAGTTATATTCAATGAATGCTGTATGAGACATTCACTCTCTTTTTCCTAAGAGTGATGGATTCCTTGTTGATCACTCACATGCCTTCACACACATAGCAGTAGGGCCAATGAACACCCTTACAGACCCCTGAATAGGATCTGCACTTAGTGTTATCAAACTTCTAAAGCTACATGTATAAGATAACCATGGTGTCTCAGGTCTAAGGATTACTTGTACCACTATAACAATGAGAAACTGATTGACAGGCAGGTTAAAACTCCATTCAGTTTATCTCATATCTTTGGTCACATTCAGTGTACCTATTCTGATAATAGGCACCCACTTGTTGGTTATAGTGTCTCCACACAAATAGCTTGAGACTAGCTATCCTCCTATAGAGTCAACCTAACAAGTGCTAGTCCTATGGTTCATTACTGTCCATCATAGTGAACCTTCAACTAGGAATGATTTAGGAGTTTAGTACAGAGATATATTTACAGTCTCAAAATTACAACCCTTTGTAATTTCATATTCTCAACTCTAACTCCATGGACATATTACGTAAATATAAATGATGCATATAAACATAATAGAATAAGCCCTTTTATTAAATCAATAATAAATGTGACATATATAAATGAAATCAATTGATTGTTCCTAATCCCTAAACAATCATCTCCATGATTGGCTCTAGGGCATAATCCTAACAATCTCCCACTTGCACTATAGCCAATCCACCATGTATCTCATACTCATATCCTGTCGGTGGTGATCCAACACACTTGGGTCATAGCTTTAGTAAAGGGGTCTTCTTTATTCTCTATTGTATTAAACTTCTATATATATATGTCATATCTTCCAATGATCTCTCTAATCACTTGGAATCGCCGCTTAAAGTTTGGACTTTTGATGAGACCGTGGATCCTTGTCTTGAGCACTAGCCTTATTGTTGTCACAAAAACAATAGTAAAGGCTTCTCAATGTCAGGAACCACTCCTAGTTCTGCAATGAACTTGCTCATCCAAACATGCAGCAATGCGCTCAAATATACAGCTCCACCATTTAAGGTGAGAACATACCTCAATGTTGATCTCCTATCATCATCGTCAGATTGAAAATCTGTATCCGTTCTACTAACCATTTCAAGTTTCTTTCTCCATAGACAAAGCATGGGTCCTTAGTTCTTCTCAAGTACTTAAGGATAGCTTTGACTTCTTCCCAGTGTTCCTTATCTAGGTTTGCCTGATATCTGCTCATAACATTTACAGCAAAACTGATATCTGGTCTTTTAGTTATAGACAACTTGATTCCATGTCTGACAGGAATTACACCTCCTTTTGGAATCATGCATTTTGAACTCTTTCAAAATCTTGTCTATGTACTTCGATTGGGAGAGACTTAGCATCCTTTAATATCTATCTCTATAGACCTCTATTCCCAGAATATAGGATGCTTCTTCCAAATCTTTTATGGAGAAACTTTGTGAAAAACTAATTTTTCACTGTTAACAACATCTCTACATTATTCCCTAATAAGTAGAACGTCATTCACTTATAGGACCAAAATATGATCGCACTCCCACTAACCCTTTGTACAATCATGGTACAATAATGGGTTCTGTCTCAACAGGGACAGCGGTTGCATCAATGTCGGTTTGTGTCTCATTAGACAACTCTTTGAGTTCTATTTTCCTGTTATTGCCTCTTTCTTGAATAAACTCTTTTTCAAGAAAGATTGCAAACTTACTAACAAACACATTTGTTCATCAGGATGATAGATATGATATCCTAAACTCCTTTTAGGATAAACCACAAACGTACATTTAAGTTATCTTGATTTCCAATTTGGTTACATCATGTGTCTCTACATATGCAGTGCAACCCCATACCTTAACATGCTTAAGGTTTGGTGCTTCCCTTTCCATATCTCATATAGGTCTTAAGGGACAGCCTTGGTTTGAACTCTGTTTCACAGGTACATGGCAATTTCTAGGGCATATCCTAACAAGGATAATATTAGGTCGTTGTAACTTATCATGGACCTAACCATATCCAATAAGGTTCTATTCCTCTTTTCTGACACACCATTAAGTTATGGTGTTCCAAGAGGTGTCCATTGTGATTGAATGCCCTTTTGAACAAGTTGATCTGAAAATTGACCGGTTAAATATTTGCCTCCTTGATCCAATCGAAGAGCTTTAATACTTTTACCGATTTGTTTCTCTACTTCATATCTGAATTCTTTGAACCTTTCAAATATTTCAGACTTGTACTTCATTAAGTATACACACCCAAACCTAGAATGAATCATTGGTAAAGGTTGTAAAGTAAGAGAAACTTCTACATACATCATTATGTATATCTTGTTCTCTTAGGTTTATTAGCATTCAATTTAGAACTATCATGCTCCATTGCAATTCATATTTGCAATAAAGTTTAGAAAATAAAGACCATCCACATAAACTCCAGAAGTAATGAACTCTTCATTTAATAGAAAACATTTATTAAATCAAACTAAAACCTCGTTTAGATAAAACTGAAATAAAATTAATGTTTCTAATAACTTCTGGAATGTAAAGATAGCCAACTATTATTTCTAAACTACTCCATTAGGTAGAGTCAAGCAACAAGCCCCACAGCTAATGCAGCAACATTTGCTCCATTCCCCACTTGTAGGGTTGATCCGCCTTTACTCTGCCTTCTGCTTCCCACTAGATTCTGCATGGAATTCAAAATTTACATCAGAATTAAGTACCCAAGTGGAAGCAAAACTAACATTTAGTTTAGAACATGATCCATACCTTTCAAAGGTTGGTTCTTTAGAGTATCCAGATACTCCCGGCAGTTACGTTTCCAGTGCCCATCCTTGCCGCAGTGAAAATAGGTTCCTTTGGCTTTGTTGTTACCTTTCTTCTTCCTCTGGGTACTCTTACCCTTGCCTATGCCCTTGCCCTTGGGCTTGAGCTTAGACTTGGAAGTAGCAGCTTCATTAAATTCAAGCAAGAATTCTTTCCCATACAACTCTTGTATGTTGATAAAAATCTCGTAAGCACTTCCCATGGACTCATGTTGCTTCTTAAGCTCAAGACTCATAAATACCATCATATAGCACCTTGCCATGAGATCGTCGTCCATGCGCTTCTGGTAAGCGTCTTTCTCTTGCTGAGTTGTAGCCTCAGCAGGAGCAATGGGAAGTGGATTATGAAGTGCATAGGTAAGATTCTTGGAATCCAAAACAATTTTTAGATTCCTAAGCCAATCAAGACAATTTGGTCCAGTCAAACGGTTGATGTCCAATATTTTGGATAACGGGTTGAGGTGAGCCATTTCTATGAACTACATATAAAAAATTAGAGAATTAGATTTCATTTTTAATCCATAATGATCGGGTCTTTAATCATATGGTACCTCCCACTATTTTATCAAATTCCATACACCCTCTAATGGAATTCGGGAATCTTATTCCTAATGGGGATTGGGGTCCCACTGTGACCTAGAAGCCTCACATGTTAGTTTCTTGACTTCTAACCCACAGTAAGAAGACAACTCTTTGTCTATTGCTTCATAAGCAAGTTCCAATCATTTTGCCTCTAGGGTACATATTCCTCACATGTTAGTTTCTTGGAATACTTCCCTAGTTAAGTTAGGCCCATCATTCACACAGGTATGTTTCACCAAATATATACCTCACATGTTAGTTTCTTGGTATATACCAGCTTAGGCACCCCATGATATCTATATATGTGATAGTTTCAAGTAATGTCTTTAATATGGGTAGCTCCTACATGTCTGCAGCCAGGTACCCACATTAAGGGACGTTAGATGATCCTATAATGATGGAAGGCAATGAAGAATCCATTCCCTAATGTATTCTCCATTTCCAACTTAATATTAAAATAGAGGGGTTTTAAGGGTCTCATCAAAATAACTAATCTAACATACATCTCATGCATTTAAATAAGAAATATATAACAACATTATATATATGTAATCCACTTATCGATATTAGTCCCTATAAGGTGACATATAACGATCTTTGGATTTGGAGCTATCTCTATTAATCTCATTAAAAGCTCCCACTATGATGATTATGGACTTTAAGAGGATTCAATCCAAGCCAATGAATTGAATCCAAGGTCTAAGGTGGGTGTAGGTGATCGTAAAACATTCATTTGAAACATAGCATGCTCTCTTGAAAATCTTCTCCAAGCTTTCAAGTCCTTCAATCTCCTCCATTGGCTTCATGGTCTCCACCATAGGCTTGTTGGGCTCCACCATGCTCCTTTAGGTCCACCATGCTCCTTAGTGCGCTCTCGATTACATAACATTTACATAATTTAAAGAAAGGGATACATAAGGGGAATGTGGGGTACATAAGAGAATGATAGAGAGAGAGAAGAAGGTGGCATGCAAGCCCCAAATAAATAATACATCACCAAAAATTGACAACTCTTGAAAAATTATACAACCCATTCATAAGACGGCCAATCACAATTGGTTTAAGGGTATAGTCCATAATCATCATCCATCCATAACCATACAATCACATTGCATAATAAAGGAAATAACTGTAAGCAATAAACATATGGGCATTCATGGTAACTCTATTGATTGGTTTTCATTAATCTCATTAATGTGTCCTAATCTTATTAGGATATGCATAATCCCCAGAATTAATTAAGTCTTAACAACTAAGACATTTAATTTCAATTAATCAAATCAATTGAAACATTTAAAGTCCCCTAATTGAACACTAATATCAAATATTAGGGTTTCTTTAATTAAACAAAACAATTTTATTTAATTAAAATTTCCAGATTTTTATTTATTCCTAAATTGTGTTTTAAACGATTTAAAACATTATAAAATTAATCACCATTAATTAAATAATCAATTTCGGAATTAAATAAAATCATTTTATTAATTAATTAGTGCATTAGGGTTTCCTAAAACCCTAAACCCTAAATGCATTAACTCTAAACCCTAAGTGTAACCCTAATGCATTAAATGCCTTATGATTGGTCAATTAATGGCTAATCATTTAAACCCTAGGTTTATACCGTATTAATGATTAGGATTAGGGTTTAATTAATGCCACCTAGGATATTAATTACTCTTAATTAATATGCACTAATTAGGGTTTCTAAAACCCTAAACCTTAAACCTATTAAATGCCAATGATTAATTACTAAACCATTAATGATCATGATTGGTCATTAATGACCAATCATTTAACCCTAGGTTAGACACATTAATTACTAGGTTTAGTTATTAATTAATGCATTAATAGAGTTAGGGTTCAATTAATACGAATTAGGGTTTCCTAAACCCTAAACCCTAGACATCATAAATGCACTTAATTATACCCTAATGATTAATAACCATGATTGGTCAATTAATGACCAATCATTAAACACTTTAATTAAGGTAATTAATAGCCAAATTAGGGTTTTTAATTAATGCAATTAATGAATTAGGGTTTCATCATTAATGGGAATTAGGGTTTCCTAAGAAACCCTAAGGCTGCCGCCACCTATAGTGGGCTGCCATGGCTTAGCAAGGCTGCCATGGCTTGGCCAGGCCATGGGAGGCCATGGCCAGCAAAGGGGGACTCAAGCCAGGGTGTGGCCAAGCCCATGGACACGTGTGGGGTGGCCAAGAGGGCTGTCTTCTTCAAAGAACATTAGGGTTTCAAGAACCCAGTGCTGGCACCACCATGGGAGGACCTCCAAGGTCACAAAAGTTTCTAAAACTTAATCAATTCGACTCCACCATCAAAACCAGCTTTTGTATCATGTCCCTACATGAATTACTAAGCTAATTGAAGTGGTTTGGATGATCAAATCATCCCCAATTGTTCTAAACAATTCAAGAACAGTAGGCTGTCCAGAATTTGACAGCACACTGTACCTGATAACAAATTGATTTAAAACCCAGCAAGATGATTAATTCAAGCTACCAAATTATTTTTCCTAGCATCCTAGATGTCTTAGGAAACTAATAAAATTGGTTTCATGCAATTTGGAGTTCCCTAGCTCAAGATATGAACAAAACCCCATTGATGACTTTCTGCAGAAAAACAGCCTGCTGTGTTCTTCCAAGAAATCAAACTTTTTGATTCTTTATGCATCAAGACTCTTATAAAACTTAAAGAAAATCATACATACATTATGTATAATGATCCTATAAAGAATATACATCAATTTTACAGAAGTATCTGATCATAACAGTAGCAAGAACCCTAGGGTTCTAAAACCCAGATTCAAACATGGTGGTCTTCTCCTTCTTCCTTCGGTTCTAGACTCATAATCCAATTATGATGCATCCGAATGCTTGGGAACCCTTTCCTACCATGTCTAGAACATAACCCAAGTGGTGGCAACCATTGCCATGTCTTTGATCTCCATCAAAAACTCACAATTGTGGCTGTTACATCATTCCCGAGCAAAACTGTCTTCCCTGACAGCCTGTAGTAAAAAATTCATAACTTTCACTACAAAACTCGGATTGACGAACCGTTTATTGGGTTGTAAAGCTGATTCGAAGAGCTTTCTAACCATATATGGCTCGAAAATTTTGGAGAAGAACTCTGATTTCGGCATGCAAAACAAGATGACGATTTTTCATGACTATCATAAAAACTGTTCATCATCTTCTCCAAACTCAATCCCCATTCAACTTTTGAATAACCAGCAGCCCTAAAACTATTTTAGAAGAGGAGTAGAAGGAGAATTAACCTAGGGTTCATTAACCCTAGGTTCGGCCATGAGAGGGAAACCATTCTAATGCATGAACATAAATTCCAGATTTATTAACCAATCAATTTACCATGAATTACAGCCCATATGCAGTTTGTATTAGGCATAACCATGGCTCTGATACCACTGTTGGGAATCTAACTAGGGAGGAAAACTACAAAGGCGGAATTAAAATTTTCCTACGATTCCCAAACCCATGAATCCGATTATGCATAATACAAAAACATAAACCCTAACTACCAAGAGAGTTGGGATTACTTACAGTTGATTAATGTCTTCTCCTTTATGCTCCAAGCTTTTTCTTCTCCTTTTTGCTCCAAGCCTTTTCTCCGGACAGCGGTGAATGAGCAGCCCAAGTGTGCTGCCTCCAACAGTATCCACACCTAGCTAGAGCTTGTTGTCCTTTCCTTCTTCTTCCTTGTTGTTGCTAGAGGTGGAGAAGAAAGAGAGAGAGAGAGGGAGAGCTGTAATTTTCAGCCAGCCCTTGGGGAGGAGTGATTGTGATCATGTCATCACCTTATAGTGGGCATTATATAGCCCACTAATAGGGCCGGCCAAGGGGGGATTCCAAACCCTAATCTAATTTGTGTAATTACTCTTAATTACACAATTAGCCCACTAGTTTGCATCAAATACAAATTAGCCCCTTAAAGAACTTTTCTTTAATCACTTATACCCTTTCTCTCATAGACAATCAAGCTCTCTTAGCATGATCAGTGTGTGACCCATTGGGTTCACATCATCAAGTAGTAGGAATAGCACAAGTTGTGCACAATGGAACACTTTCCATTAAGGGTCTAATTGAAACTCCTTTCAATTCCCTAATTAATTATAACTCATTTATATCAATTAGGGCTTCTACTAACCATGAGTAACACCTAGCATATGGCTCATGGTGTGGTCCTTAATGAGGTGAATAGTCATTTACAAAGAACCCTTCTGTTATAGTTTACAGGTTACAATTCCATCCTTCCATCAACACAATGTCTCCAATTGAACTAATAGGACATGGAAGTCTGTCAAGTCCCTAGTTCAATTACTTTATACTCATTCATTAATATCAACTCAATGATGAACTTATGGAAACTCCTTTCCATATTCATTCTACCATGGGCCCATGGATTTAATGAGTTATATTCAATGAATGCTGTATGAGACATTCACTCTCTTTTTCCTAAGAGTGATGGATTCCTTGTTGATCACTCACATGCCTTCACACACATAGCAGTAGGGCCAATGAACACCCTTACAGACCCCTGAATAGGATCTGCACTTAGTGTTATCAAACTTCTAAAGCTACATGTATAAGACAACCATGGTGTCTCAGGTCTAAGGATTACTTGTACCACTATAACAATGAGAAACTGATTGACAGGCAGGTTAAAACTCCATTCAGTTTATCTCATATCTTTGGTCACATTCAGTGTACCTATTCTGATAATAGGCACCCACTTGTTGGTTGTAGTGTCTCCACACAAATAGCTTGAGACTAGCTATCCTCCTATAGAGTCAACCTAACAAGTGCTAGTCCTATGGTTCATTACTGTCCATCATAGTGAACCTTCAACTAGGAATGATTTAGGAGTTTAGTACAGAGATATATTTACAGTCTCAAAATTACAACCCTTTGTAATTTCATATTCTCAACTCTAACTCCATGGACATATTACGTAAATATAAATGATGCATATAAACATAATAGAATAAGCCCTTTTATTAAATCAATAATAAATGTGACATATATAAATGAAATCAATTGATTGTTCCTAATCCCTAAACAATCATCTCCATGATTGGCTCTAGGGCATAATCCTAACACATACCATACAAAAATCAGCAAGATATCATCACAAGAGTTGCATGCATATCATATATCCATCCATAACAAACAAACAAAACAAAGAAAAACTAAACTAAACTAGGATACTTAGATCCTAGGGCAGACTTGAACCTCACGAAGAGCGCCTACGTACCATGTATGGAAATACATGGATCAAAGTCCACGTAGTTCAATGGGAATAAGGTTACAACCTAATAAAGGCCTATGGTAAACCCTAATTTTCTTTTCAAGAAAATATAGGAAGTTTCCAAAAATAAATGATTCTCAAAAGATCTTTAGAAAATATGGAATTTCAATAAAGATAGAAACTTTCATTTGAAAAGGAACTTTTCATAAAAGGAAACTTTGAGGACTTACCACATTCCCCTATTAGGAAATAACCCTAGGAGGGAGAAGGGAAAGTTTCGAGGAAGGAAAGGTGAATTAGGGCACCTTCAAACCCTACTTTCCTTGAGCAAAAGCAACCTGTCAAAATAACCACTCTATTTCATAAGGTAATTACTTTATTTGCAAGATTTTATCTTGCAATAGCCAAAATAATCATCCCACATTGGTGGGGTAATTGCACCTATCATATTCCACTTTCTATGGGTTTTGTACCTGCCAAGTTAGATGAAATATCCACCAAAACACCAACAAACCAAACTAACACTCAACCAAGCAATTATCATGCTTAAACATAGGTAAACACATGCTCAAAACATGACAATAATGACAATAAACAAATCTGGACAGAATTGAAATAAGGTCTAAAATCACTCATAAGTCATGTGAATAACACGAATCATGAACTAATAGAAACCCTAATTCAGCCCTATATGCAATGACATGCAAAAAAACCTAAAATCCACCACCATGAATGCAAAAAATATCATAGTTATTCTATATATATCATATATATAATAACCATGAAGAAAAACCAAAAAAGAAAACCTATTCTATCATGCTATATGCAACTTACCCAAAACAAAAATAATAGAAACCCTAGAGTCACAACTATGCATTAAATCACATGAAATAATCCTATTACATGCATGAATCATCATAAATAACATTTAACTCATGTATATTAACTATTAGAAGCATCAACACATGATAAAAATGCTAACTTGAACATGCAATAAAGCTATTTCAAGCAAAACCCTAATTTCAGCACTATAGAAACCCTAGAATCACAACCATGCATAAAATCGATCACATAAAACAACCCCCTAGCATGCAAAACTAACCATGAATAATATTCTAATCATGCATATTAACTAAAAGAAGCAACAATATATGATAAAAATATAGGCTTTAACATGCAATAGAATCATTCTAAGCAAAAAACCCTAACTTCAGCACAATAGAAACCCTAGAATCACAGCTATGCATAAAATCACATAAAATAATCCCCTAGCATGCAAAACTAAGCATGAGCAACATTTTAATCATGCATATTAACTAATAGAAGCATTAACACATGATAAAAATGTAAACTTCAACATACAGTAGAGCTTTTCTAAACAAAAAACCCAATTTCAACATGCAAGGGATGGAGGTATACCTATGGTTCAACCTTCTTATTGTTGTAGAGACTCCTTCGTTCTCTTGTCAATGACTTGAAACACTCTCCTTCAAGGCTCCACAAACCCTAGCTCTCCTTTGGAACTCTCTCTCTCTACCTCTCTTTCAGAAATTAGGTTAAGTGTATAGAAGTGGCTCCCCCTTTAATGCTGAAACATAGAGGGGTATTTATAGGGTTTGAGGAGAATCAACCAATGGTTGGGATTAAAATCCTAAATATCAATCCAAGGGTCATTAGAGACTCTCTTGGGGCTTAAGGCACTCAAATAGGGCTGAAAATATGATGGAAAGGCGGCTGGAGGCGGAAAAATACGTTAAAATAGGAAGGGAATCAAAAAACCCTAAAAAATGGCGAAGTACCTCGAGTGACCACCTGGCCTTGGGCAGCTAGCCTCCTGAGGCTGGGCGGCTAGCCTCCCGGGCTTGGGCGGTCACCCGAGGGCTCCGTCAGCACATGCCATTTTTGCACTCCTTCGCCTTCCAAAAGTGTTTCGGGGGTCAAACGGAGTCTGATTTTGATGAAATGAAAGCCAAAATGACCGTGATTTGAAAAGGAATGTAATTTAAGACATTTTAGGGAAAAAATCCCTAGCCATGGCTGCATGTTTGGGTTTTACAAAGGCACCAAACCGCTATACACCACCGTCGCTAAGCTTAGGTATGCACACAAGGTCGCACCGAATGCTTTCCAATTCAAAATTCAACCTTCCAAAACATCTTTAGGAATGAAATTAAGACTAATTAAAGTCAAATGAGTGGGAATTGATTGAAAAACATAAGCTGATTTGAGCCAACCCGAAGTGAGTCTCTTAACCAAATTGAACCTTATTGAGCCATTTTAATCCCGAACCATTAATTCATCAAATTGAACCCATAAATACCTCAAATGCACCAATATGAACTTCAATTGACAACTTGGAGATCATTTCAAGGTCAAATAGAAAAGATACGACTTAAAAGACAATAATGCCCTTAAAGTCACAAAATCTCTAATTGACTATCGAGATTAACTCCAAATTGAACTAAAATTTATACACATCATCCTTGTGACCCTAGAAACTCAATGCTAAAGACCAGACTCAAAAAGGAAACAAAAAGTCACATGAAATGACAAACCCTAGCTAAGGTGACAAAAATGGGGTGTGACACCCTGATTCAACCTTTGGCATCTGAAGCCCAAGAGCCAGCAACGGGCACGATACCCAAAAAACCTGAATCAAACCCCTAAATTGACACTAGGTGGTTCGATCGCCAACAATCTTTGATCCAACGGTCAATTCCACTGTAGAATCTTCAATTCAACATCCCTAGAGCGGTCTAGGACCATTTGATTGGGAATCAGAAGGCACGAGCCCTCCGATCCCCAATTTCCCCCAAATTGAACCCCTAACACAGCACTAGGTGGTTCAATCTCCAACAATTTTTGATCCCATGGTCAATTCAACCATAAGATCTTCAATTCAACATCCCTAGAGCGGTCTAGGACCATTTGATTGAGAATTAGAGGGCACGAGCCCTCTGATCCCCAATTTGCCCCAAATCAAACCCCTAAATCGATACTAGGTGGTTCAATCTCCAACAATCTTTGATCCCACGGTCAATTCAATTGTAGGATCTTCAATCCAACATCCCTAGAGTGGTCTAGGACCATTTGATTGAGAATCAAAGGGCACGAGCCCTCCGATCCCCAATTTGCCCCAAATCAAACCCCTAATCGGTACTAGGTGGTTCAATCTCAAACAATCTTTGATCCCACGATCAATTCAACCATAGGATCTTCAATTCAACATCCCTAGAGTGGTCTAGGACCATTTGATTGAGAATCAGAAGGCACGAGCCCTCCGATCCCCAAGTTGCTCCAAATCAAACCCCTAAATCGGTACTAGGTAGTTCAATCTCCAACAATCTTTGATCCAACGGTCAATTCAACCGTAGGATCTTCAATTCAACATCCCTAGAGCGGTTTAGGACCATTTGATTGGAAATCCGAAGGCACGAGCCCTCCGATCCCCAATTCACCCCGAATCGAACCCCTAAATCGGTACTTGGTGGTTCAATTTCCAACAATCTTTGATCCAACGGTCAATTCCGTTGTAGGATCTTCAATTCAACATCCCTAGAGCGGTCTAGGACCATTTGATTGGGAATTAGAAGGCACGAGCCCTCCGATCCCCACTTTCCTCTAAATCGAACCCCTAATTCAGCACTAGGTGGTTCAATCTCCAACAACCTTTGATCCAACGGTTAATTCCACCGTAGGAGCTTCAATTCAACATCCCTAGAGCGGTCTAGGACCATTTGATTGGGAATCCGAAGGCACGAGCCCTCCGATCCCTAATTTCCCCCAAATTGAACCCCTAATTCAGCACTAGGTGGTTCAATCTTCAACAATCCTTGGTCCGACGGCCAATTCAATCGTAGGATCTTCAATTCAATATCCCTAGAGTGGTCTAGGACCATTTGATTGGGAATCCAAAGGCACGAGCCCTCCGATCCCCAATTCACCCCCAATCAATCCCCTAATTCAGCACTAGGTGGTTCAATTCCTAATAATTCGATCCGATGGTCAATTCAACCGTAGGATCTTCAATTCAATATCCCTAGAGCGGTCTAGGATGATTTGATTGGAAATCAGAAGGCACGAACCCTCCGATCCCCAAATCGCCCAAAATCGAACCCCTAATACGACTTTAGGTGGTTCAATTCCTTATAATTTCTCATCCAATGGTCAAACCGACCGTTAGATCACCAATTCAACCCCTCAAGATCAATACAGGATCATTCAATCGAAGATCAGGCCTCATTTGGCCCATGATCAACAAAACCCTAATTACGGAGCCCTACGAGCATTATGCTCGCATCCAGGCCATTCAATCCCACCCTAGAGAGTGCACACTCCACTCGTTGGTCCCAAATCAGGTTTGGGGACCCAAAGTTTCTATCCCCATTCAAGATCAACGGTCGGATTTCACCCGATCATCAATCGAACGCGATCGTGCGATCATACGGCCCCACAGTAGGGCGGACCACCACCATAACCCCACCACAACGGCCCCACACCTTCTAGAAGGGCACACTGCCCTAGAACACAAGTTCCCATGTGTGATGATGAGAAATCATCACAAATGTGGGAAAACTGTGCCCACGCTGGCCAAACCAGCATGGAGGATCTTGCTTTCGGCTTTGCAGTATCCTGCAGCCCCCCTACAGCCGAAATCTAACTGGGGGATGGGACATGAGCCCACGCTAGCCGTGCCAGTGTTACCCATGCTTGCATGCCAGCGTGGGTAAGGCAGCCTACCCTTTTGCCATTTTGGACCACTTTACCCTCATCGAACGAGGCATTTCCTCCATCAAACAAAGCCTAAATGCCCTCCACATCCCATGTGACCAAAATGCCCTTCCAAATAACCATTTTACCCCTAAAAGTCTATGTTTTCCTATAAATAGCCCACATTTCATCCAAAGAAAAGGATCCCAATCTCTAAGCCAACTCCCCTCATCCTATCTCTTATACAAACACCCAACCTCAATCCCATACTTCCATCCTCCATCTTTGCCTAAAAACCTCATCCTTTGAAACACCCATCCATACACAAATCATCCCACTTTTGATCCATCCACTACAAAAGACCCTACCATATATTCCATCACAAACCCTTTCCCACAAGTTTAGGGGCTGTTCTTGAAGGAAAATCCAAAGGTTGGCCCATCCAAGTTCCATTTGGATAGCACAAAAGAGACACAAATTCTACTGCAGTTTTACTACAGAAAGACTGTCAATTTCGTGTCTGCTGAGGGGCAATTTCACTTCTTATGACTGGTAACTCCACTGTTACCCCACTTTCCTTCCCTATTTCACTCCACCACTTTCCAAGCACACTTGGAATCATCAAAGGAGCATCTCAAAGAGGATTTTCAAGCCTAGGAGAGGAGCACTCAAGCCTAACTTGGTCAAAGCTAAGGTGAAATTACCTACACTAGGTGAGCTTCTTTCTTTTTATTTCATTCCTAAGCTTTTTAGTTTAATCTCCTATTAAGCTTGCCGTTATCCTTGCAGCCTTAATATGTGATTGTCACCCTCCCTACCTTAGCCCGAGTACGTACCTAGGTCTCCTAACACGTGTCGTGAAGGGATCAACCTTTGTATGGTGGGTTAAAGGCAGGGAAACCCTAAACCACCCAATGCTTGCAAACCATTCCAATAGGTTGCTAGCACCCATTTTTCATTTTCTTCATTGCATGTGAGCTTGCATATATAATGTGTGGAATGGAAATTTAAGTATATCAAAAGGTTGAGATGATGTTTAAACAAAATCAAATTTGGCAAAGTTAGGTTCATGCATGCATGCATATTGTTTACCAGAACCTCCTCTTGTTTCCTTGAGCTGCGGCCCCTACACGCTCATGATATGAGGCGCAGTAGGCTTCTTTTTTTTTTCTTTCCTTTCTTCTTTCTTTTACTTTCGAGGTTGAATCCTCCGGGTTGTGGTCATTGCGACTCTTGCCCCTAAAAATTCTAACTATTTATTGCTAAGGTTGAATCCTCCGGGTTGTGGTCGTTGCGACTCTTGCCCTTAAAAATTCTAACTATTTATCGCTTTATTTACCACTTTATTTAGAGGCTATCGCTTTTCACTACCCTCTGGGTTGTGGTCGTTGCGACCTTTTGCCCCAATACTTGAGCACTTTTCATTTTGTGGTCACTTGACCCTTTTTATTTTATGTACATATACTTGTGCTTTTCAAAGCAATAAACATTGCATTCATGAATTCCAAGCCTTGCCAAGGTTGATTATGCTTATACATCTTTTGACATTTTCTATGTGCTTATCTTGAAATTTCATGCTATGTTGATATTTCAATTCTATTCCCATGTGAATAAAATTCAACTAATGCCTTGAGATAATCTATCATGCTATGGATAGTGAGTTCACAGCATCATATGCTTAAAAACTCATCCATAACATAATAGCTTATCGCCATCAAATGGACTTAATCAATTGACCCGCCAGATTCCAATGAATCACCTTACCCCGAATCTAGAAACTCTTGTGTGTCCCTATGTCACGTAGTAAAATCTCAATCCTTGTGAGATTTAATGGGTTGCATTTTTATTCAATTAATTCAAGCGCACACTAAGTTTGGATGAAATTCCTCCCAAAACCATTTTTAAGCTCCAAGAGCTCTAAAGTACTTTTTCAAAAGGTCTTCTAAAGCTAAAAGTGATTCTTTATATCCCAAATCCTTGTTGAAGGATTCATACCTACATAGGACCATTGGCCTCAAATCACCTTTTGGCAACATTACCATCTTTATCAAATAAGGATTTTTAATTCATAAAGGACCATTTGCCAACAAGCAAACTGTCGACACGCGTATTGTTTTCAATTGACAAGTTCATTCCAAAAATGAATTACACAAATTCTTTTCATTAAAGAGGCGCGTGCTCTTCTTCTTAAAATAAAAAAGGGCTTTATCTTACTCAAATCAATTCTTCAAAACTATCACTCCGTGTAGGATTTCCCTTCTACTATGGATTGAGAAATCATAAAGTTTCACTTTTACTTTGTTTAAACAAAATTCCTTTACACTTCAAAAGTGTTCTTTCCTCAAACGAATACATGTTTTCTCCCTTTAAAAGGGACCCCTGTCTTCAAAAGGCAATCTTTTTCAAAAGAGAACATCCTCTTCATTTCAATATCTTTCAAAAAGCATCCTTTTTCTTTACCCACTCCTCGACTTCAAAAGTCTCGAGCTTTCTCAGGATCCCAAAGAGGTTCGCACTTGATATTAATTCTTTAAAAAGGGACACACATCATTTCCATTTCCATCCTTTCATAAAGGATTGATTTTTAGCACTGCAAGATAGGGATACTTTAGAGTTAATCAATTTGACTTAAAATACCCATGAGAAGGAAGGCGAATTTGTGGTCTTTTCAAAAAAGGTTCTCATTTACAAACACCTTAAGGCATACTTTCTAAACATCACCCCTTTCAAAAGACTTCGTTCTAATGCCTCAGGGATCTCTTTCCAAATAACAAATTCACCACCCTTCAAAAGGGTATTCTTTGTCAAATCATTTGTATAGGAAATCAACAATATCAAATGGGATTTTAATTAGAAACATCATTGAAATTGAGAACCGTTGGATTCCAACGGGTGATGTGGGGGTGCCTCACACCTTCCCCACTCGTAACCAAACCCCCTTATCCTCAATCTTTAGTCTCACAAACCACTAGGAGTCAATCAATTTCCAAATGGACCTCAAATGGACCTATTTGATGATAAGACCTCAGATAGACTTATTTTGGGATCTCAGATGAACCCACTTTCTAATCAACCATAGGATGCCCAGTCACATCCTCAAACCCCTGATTGGTGGCGACTCCATAGCCTTGATAATTCTAGATATGCTCGCATGCCTAGGATAGTCAAGGCGCCCTTAAACTGAATCCATTTTACTCAACACCACCCACCAGAAAACGGATGCCCCAAGGTCGTCCTAAAAACTTAGGAAGGGAAACATCCCATCCCTTTTTGGGGTAGCGACAGCATGGCGACACCACTGGGGACCTGTAGGTTTAGTCCCATGTGATTTTACTGATGTTTCTAAAAAAATCCCCTTTGGAATTGTTAATTTCCTCTACGTCCTGGATAAGACCAATGTCTTCTGTTATTATTCATTATTGATTTACAGATTTTCTAACAGATTACTGACTACCTCCTTTTTCCCTTTTTGGTGGGGTGCCTGAGTCTTTATGCTTTCAAGCATTTATTTACTTTCTTAAGTATTTAATCGCTTTCCTATGTGATTGATATGCTCAAATGCTGTATCATGCTATGTAAATGTATATCATCCTTTCCTTAAATATAACTGTCCACTTCATGCATACATGCATACTTTGTTTTTTTTTTTAACCCGGGCACACACGAGTATCCAACCCTGTAGGATAGCAGGGGGTGAATATAGGTGTATGCTCCGTCAGATGGTTTGTACATCGGGCGGTTGTGTGCATTGAAAAGCCCCCACCCAGATCACTCAAGGCTTGTTTACGCTTGTGAAAGGCCTAGGTGATCTGGGACCCATCTTTTTAGGAACTAGCTTGCATCGCCCAGCCTCATGATAACATGTCATTTAGTATCCCTAGGAAAGAAATGCCGACCCCTGTTGCATTAAGACACCAGCACGCACGAGGAAAGGATTTATCTTGTACATATCCTGCATGTATATATCATGTACATACATGTTATTATCATCACATACATTCCAAAAGGCGTCCATACGGCCAAATGGGTACCCCGTGCCTACGGCCATTGCAAATCATGCATTTGAACCACACTAGGATGGTGATCAATATCGCCACATCAAGTCTGGTTTAGAAGTTTTCCAAATATCCAACCTAAGGGTTCAATAACCCTAAAAGAGGTACATTGCACAAAGGAAATCCATCCGGAGGGTTGCAATCAACCCACCACCAAACAATACATCAAGGTTACCTAAAAGGAATTAGTCAAATGGAGACGGAGGAATGCTTGTGAAACCCAAGCCAAGTCTAGGGGTCAGCAAGTTTTGTTTCTACTCATTTAACATAGACTACAAGGCTTGAGTCATATCCTCACAAGGACCCAGGTAAGCTGCATCAGCACTATTCTTAAGAGTCATCCCTTATAGACGAGGGATACCTAGGACATGCATACGTCCAATCTTTACTCCCCAAGGCTATGTCAAGGGTAAACCAGAGTCAACTCCGGATATCCCAAGACATAACGGAAAGTAAAGATTCGACTTCTGATTATCAACTCTATACTAACTATGTCTTTACCTACACTAGGTACTACACTAGGTACCAAATACAAGACACTAGGTACTAGGTGCAAGGTACTAAGTACAAGGTGGAAAAAGTAGAAGAAGGAATTAGCAACAGAGTACTGTCCATAAGAGATAGCACCACCATCAAATACTAAGTACAAAGTGCTACAAGGCATCAAGTACTAAGTATCTATTTCAGGCTCCAAGCAGCCCAATGTCACAGTCAAGTTCCAAAGAACAAAAGCCGTCGATGCTCCAAGAAGCACAGAGCTTATAAGCTTTGACCAAACAGTTAGCACCATAGCATGACTCAGGATACAATCCAAGGCCACTCGCAACAGACTCATGGTAGAAATGAAGCGTACCTCAAAATCCGCCAAGGGGGGACTGCAGCTCGACGCTGAGAAAAACACCCGATACCAGCCTATTCGCCTCAACAAACCAACCATTTCATCCATTGCGTCGTACATTGAAGATGGGCGACTGCTGCCCGCATTACCAAAGGACTTCCCTGTAATTGCCTACCAACGCAGCGGAACACTCGTGTGCCATAGCATTTTCACTAAAGAAGCTCTTGCACCCTTCATCAAAAGTGGGGACTTTCGTGACACACCAGATAAGGAATTTCTAGTCATAACTTACGACACTTTCAAGAACCCCATCTTTCAAGGAAAAGACGAATAAGGACACATCTGGAGGTCCCCGTGTAGTTATGAGTTTTGTCGATTATGGCAGTTCATAGCTCGCCACGGAGTCAAAGAAGTCTCTGAAAATGAAGCCCCTCCCAGGAAGAAAAAGGACATTGCCAAAAGCAAGGAAAAAGGGAAGAAGGTACAGAAGAATGACACCCTTAAACAACAGGAAGCAGTGCAGACAGTCGCAGGCAAAAAGTTTCCACTCAAACCTTTAAAGGTTGGAAAGGAACCACCGTTCCCGGTAACCATGTTAGAGATTATATACTACTGCAAAGAAGAAAGAGTCCTAGCAGTCAAGCGGTCCCCCTCCAAACCATTGGATTATGACCAATGCGAATACTGTTGCCACCATGAGGTCATTAAACATCACATTGAAGATTGCCCTTTACTCGAGGCTAACATAATTTATTTGATGAGAGAAGGAACTGTCTCTATCAAAAGGGGAAACAAAGTTAGTAGACTTGTGGTCAAAGTAAAGCCACTAGTGAAGCAAGAAAAGCCAAAAGGAAAGACATCGCAGCAACGCCTTCGCGAGAGGTATGAAGCTAGAGACCCAGAAGTGGGGTTGTTAGGGGAATCTACAGGAAAGTTTGACTTTTATGTTCTCTATTCCAATCCCGCAGTCAGAGCAGTGAACAAAGAAAGAACTCTACCACCAACTTGGGGAAATGAATTCGATGATGCTGATGAAGATGGCCAAGTTTACATGGTCACTACCGTAGATGAATCTCCAATGATTCCACCTGTCACACCCCATTTTTGCCACCTTAGCTAGGGTTTGTCATTGCATGTGTCATTTTGTTTCCTTTTTGAGTCTAGTCTTTTGCATTGAGTTTTTAGAGTCCTAAGGATGATGTGTATGAATTTTGGTTCGATTTGGAGTTGATCTTGAGGGTTAATAAGAACTTTTGTGACTTGAGGGGCATAATCGTCCTTTTGGTCACAAACTTTCCATTTGACCTTGAAATGATCTCCAAGTTGCCAATTGGAGTTCATATGGTTGTATTTGAGGTATTTATGGGTTCAATTCGATGAATTGATGGTTCGGGATTAGAATGGCTCAACAAGGCTCAGGTTGGCTAAGAGACCTATTTCGGGTTAGCTCGAATTGGCTCATGATTTTCACTCTATGACTACTCATGTGACCTTGATTAGTCTTAATTTCATCCCCAAATGTGTTTAGGGAGGTTGAATTTCGAATTGGAAAGCATTCGGTGCGACCCTATGTGCATACCTAAGCTAAGCGATGGTGAGGCATAGCGGTTACCACCTTTGTAGGACCCAACCATGCAGCCATGACTAGGGTTTCTTGCCCTCAAGTGACTCAAATTACATTCCCCTTCGAAACACGGTCGTTTTGGCTTTTGTTTCGTCAAAATCGGAGTTGATTTGAGCCCTGAAACACATTTGGAAGCTGAAAGGGTCAAAAATGGGCATAAGCTGACAGGGCCTCGGGTGACCACCCAGGCCTGGGCGGCTAGCCGCCTGGGCCCAGGTGGTCACCCGAGCCTCTTTCCTTTTTTGAGCCTTGACGCAGCTCCCTCCCTATTTTCTCGGATTTGCTCGCCTCCAGCTGCCATTTAACCCTAATTTCAGCCCTATTTGACCTACTTGAGCCCCAAGGGAACCTCTAAGAGCCCTTGGATCAATCCCTAGGGTTTTAATCCCAACCATTGAGGGTTTCCCCTCAATCCCTATAAATACCCCCTTATACTTGAGCAATAGGGAGGCAATTTCTAAAGTAGAGAGGCATGTGTGAGACTTGGAAGCTATGACAGCCATCCTTAGGGTAGTTTAACCTAAACTTTGAGTGAGAGAGTGTGAGAGGAAGCTTGAAGGAGGGCTGGAGTTTGGCTTGAAGGCTTGAAGGAAGGAATTCCAGCAGTACATAAGAGGAAGGAGGACTCTATACAGCAGCAAGAGGATATTTCACCATAGGTATACCCCCCTTCCTCCTCTTCTCTCTTTTAAAGTTAGGGTTTTGCATAGAATAGGATGATTGCATATCAAAGCTTGTGTTTTTATCATGTCTTGTTTCTTCCATTGGTATGTATGCATGATTAGGATATTGTTTATGGCTGTTTTTGCATGATATAATGTCATTCTATGTGGTTTTATGAGTGTTTGTGTTTTTAGGGTTTTTAGAGTCTTTTCTAGGGTTTTGCATTGAATAGTCATTATTTCATGTTCAAGTTTATGTCTTTATCATGTCTTGTTGCTTCTATTAGCTAGTATGCATGATTAGGATGATATTCATGGGCTGTTTAGTATGTTAGGATGTTATTCCATGTGATTTACTGCATGTTTGGGACTTTAGGGTTTCCTTAGTGCTGAAATTAGTTTTCTGCATGAAATAACTCTTTTGCATATTAAAGCTTATGTTTTTATCATATTTTGTTGCTTCTATTTGTTAGGATTATGCCCTAGAGCCAATCATGGAGATGATTGTTTAGGGATTAGGAACAATCATTTGATTTCATTTATGTATGTCACATTTATTATTGATTTAATAAAAGGGCTTATTCTATTATGTTTATATGCATCATTTATATTTACATAATATGTCCATGGAGTTAGAGTTGAGAATATGGAATTACAAAGAGTTGTAATTTTGAGAATATAGATATATCTCTGTACTAAACTCCTTAAGCATTCCTAGTTGAAGGTTCACTATGATGGACAGTAATGAACCATAGGACTAGCACTTGTTAGGTTGACTCTATAGGAGGATAGCTAGTCTCAAGCTATTTGTGTGGAGACACTACAACCAACAAGTGGGTGCCTATTATAAGAATAGGTACACTGAATGTGACCAAAGATATGAGATAAACTGAATGGAGTTTTATCCTGCCTGTCAATCAGTTTCTCATAGTTATAGTGGTACAAGTAATCCTTAGACCTGAGACACCATAGTTGCCTTATGCATGTAGCTTTAGAAGTTTGATAACACTAAGTGCAGATCCTATTCAGGGGTCTGCAAAGGTGTTCATTGGCCCTACTGCTATGTGTATGAAGGCATGTGAGTGATCAACAAGGGATCCATCACTCTCAGGAAAAAGAGAGAGAATGTCTCACATAGCATTCATAATATAACTCATTAAATCCATGGCCATGGTAGGATGAATATGAAAAGAGTTTCATGAGTTCATCAATGAGTTGATATCTATGAATGAGTATAAAGTAATTGAACTAGGGACTTGACAGACTTCCATGTCCTATTAGTTCAATTGGAGACATTGTGTTGAAGGAAGGATGCAATTGTAACCTATAAACTATAACAGAAGGGTTCTTTGTAAATGACTATTCACCTTATTAAGGACCACACCATGAGCCATATGCTAGGTGTTACTCATGGTTAGTAGAAGCCCTAATTGATATAAGTGAGTTATAATCAATTAGGGAATTGGAAGGAGTTCCAATTAGACCCTAAATGGAAAGAGTTCCATTGTGCACACCTTGTGCTATTCCTACTACTTAATGATGTGAACCCAATGGGTCACACACTGATCATGCAAGAAGGGCTTTAAAGTCTATGAGAGAAAGGGTTTTAGTGAATAAAGAATAGTTCTTTATAGGCCTATTTGTATTTGATACAAATAATAGGGGTTAATGTGCAATTAAGTGTAATTACACATAACCCTATTAGGGTTTCTTCCCCATGGCCAGCCCCCTTTAGTGGGCTGCCTATATAAGTCACACTTATGTGTGACATGGCATAAGAGGCTTGCACAATAAACCCTAGCCGTCCAGCCCCTTGGAGGCTCTCTTCTCTCTCTCTCTCTTCTCCACCTCTAGCAACAACAAGGAAGAAGAAAGAAAGGACTTGAAGCTCTAGCTAGGTGTGGATACCGTTGGAGGCAGCACACTTGGGCTGCTCATTCACCGCTGTCCAGAATCAAAGCTTGGAGCAAAAAGGAGAAGACAAAAATTCTGTAAGTGTTCTAACCCTCTTTGTAGTTAGGGTTTGATTTTGTGTTATGCATAGTTAGATTCATGGGATTGGGAATCGTAGGAAAAATTTTTATATTCCGCCTTTGTATTTTTCCCTCTTTGTTCGAATCCCAACAGTGGTATCAGAGCCAGGTTATGCATAATACAAAATACATATGGGCTGGTAATTATGGTGTAGTTGAATGATTCAAAAATCTGGAAAATTTTTCTGCATAATTGGTTTTCCTCCATGGCTGAACCTAGGGTTTGGAACCCTAGGTCAATTCTCTTCTACTCCTCTTCTAATTGATGGTTAAGTGTATCCATGGATGCAATAGGTTGCATAGGGTTTGAGTTTGGAGAAGAAGAATAAGAAAACTAGGGTTTTATAAAACTGTTATGAACAGTTTTCATGGTTGCCATGAAAAACCGTCATCTTGTTTTGCATGCCGAATTCAGAGTTCTTCTCCAAAATTTTCGAACCATATATGGTTAGAAAGGTCTTCGAATAAGCTTTCCAACCCAACAAACGGGACGTCAATCCGAGTTCTGTAGTGAAAGTTATGAATTGTTTACTACAGGCTGTCTGGAAAGACAGTTTTGCTCGGGAATGATGCAATAGCCACAACTTTGAGTTATTGATGGAGATCAAAGGCATGGAAATGGTTGCCATCACTTGGGTTATGTTCTAGACATGGTAGGGAAAGGTTCCCAAGCATTTAGATGCATCATAATTGGATTAAGATGCTATAACAGAAGGAAGAAGGAGAAGAACACCATGGAGGCTGAATCTGGGTTTTAGAACCCAAAGGTTCTTGCAATTAATTCCAATTAAAGCTGCTGTATTTATGATGGAAGATCATTGTAGGATCATTATATATCATGTGTATATGATTTTCTTTAAGTTTCAAAAAGGTTTTGATGGAAAAAGATTCAAAAAGTTTGAAAATTTTTCATGAACAGCATAGCAGAATTTTTCTGCAGAAAAGTCATCAATGGAGTTTTGATTAGAACTTGAGTTAGGGAACTCCAAATTGCATGAAACCAATTGCATTAGTTTCCTAAGACATGTAGGATACTGGGAAAATTCGTTTGGTAGCCTAATTCATTCATCTTGCTGGGTTTTAAATCAATTTCTGACAATGGACAGTATGCTGTAAATTTCTGGGCAGCCTACTGTTGTTTTAATTGTTTAGAACAATTGGTAATGATTTGATCATCCAAACCTCTTCTAGTAGCTTAGTATTTCATGTAGGGACATGATACAAAAGCTGGTTTCAATGGAGGAGTCGAATTGATAAGGATTTAGAAGCTATTGTGACCTTCAAGGTCTGCAACAATGGCTCCAGCAATGGGTTTTGGAAACCCTGATTGTTCTTGATGATGGCAGCCACTTCCACCACTTCTCATGTGTCCAGAGGCTTGTCCCACACCCCTAGGATGTTCTCCCATGACTGGCCATGGCCTCCCACAGTCGTTGGTGGCCATGGCAGCCTAGCCAAGCTCAGGCAGCCCCCTGGTAGTGACGGCTGCATAGAGTTAAGGATGAAACCCTAATTTTGAGTTAATGATGAAACCCTAATTTCATTATGGCATTAATTAAACCCTAATTGGAATATTAATTACCTTAATTAAGAGTTAATGATTGGTCATTAAATGACCAATCATGGTTATTAATTGTTAGGGCATAATTAATACCATTAATGATGTCTAGGGTTAGGGTTTTGATAACCCTAATTAGTGTAATTAATTAAGGGTAATAAATACCCTATTTGGCATTAATTAAACCCTAATCCCTTTTATTAAATACCGTATGAACCTAGGGTTTTAATGATTGGACATTATATGACCAATCATAAGGCATTTAATGATTAGGGCGTGCATTTAGGGTTTAGGGTTATGCATTTAGGGTTTAGGGTTTTAGGAAACCCTAATACACTAATTCATCATTTTAATGATTTTATTTAATTCCTATATTAATTATTTAATTAATATTTATTAATTTTATAATGTTTTAAATGGTTTAAAACACAATTAGGGATTAAATTAAAATCTGGAAATTCTTAATTAAATGAAATTGTTTTGTTTAATTAAGGAAACACTAATATTGGATATTAGAGTTATTTTAGGAAACTTTATATGTTTCTATTAATTTGATTAATTGAAACTAAATGTCTTAAATGTTAAGACTTTATTTAATTCTGGATATTTTTGTTTAAACCTAATAAGATTAGGATGCATTAATGAGATTAATGTAAATCATTCAAGAGAATTACCATAATGCCCATATGTTTTAATGCTTACAGTTTTTCTTTACATTATGCAATGAGATTGTATGTATGTGTTTGGATGATGATTATGGACTATACCCCTTAAACCAATTGTGATTGGCCGTCTTATGAATGGGTTGTAATAATTTTTTAAGAGTTGTAATTTTATTATGGTGATGTAATTTATTATTTGGGGCTTGCATGCCACCTTCCCTCTCTCTCTATCATTCTCTTATGTACCCCACATTCCCCTTATGTATCCCTTTCTATATATTATGTAAATGTTATGTAATCGAGAGCGCACTAAGGAGCATGGTGGACCCAAAGGAGTATGATGGAGCCCAACAAGCCAATGGTGGAGACCATCAAGCCAAGGGAGCAGATTGAAGGACTTGAAAGCTTAAAGAAGTTTTTCAAGAAAGCATGCATGTTACGAATGGTTTATTTTACGATCACCTACACCCACCTTAGACCTTGGATTCAATCTATTGGCTTGGATTGAATCCTCTCAAAGTCCATAATCATCATAGTGGGAGCTTTAATTTATGAGATAATTGTATTAGCTCCAATACTATAGTTTGGTATATGTTACCTATTCACTTAGGGACTAATATCAAAATATGGTACTTTATATATGTTGATATATAATAGCATGCGATGTATGATTTATAATAGCATGAGATGTATGATTATAAATAGCATAATTTATATGTTTAAATTTTGATACATAGGATGCATGTTAATTTGATGAGACCCTTTAAAACCCCTCTTATTTAATATTAAGTTGAAAATGGAGAAGTCATTAGGGAATGAATTCTTCATTGCCTTCCATCATTATAGGATCATCTAACGTCCCTTAATGTGGGTACCTGGCTGCAGACATGTAGGAGCTACCCATGTTAAAGACATTACTTGAAACTATCACATATGAGATATCATGGGGTGCCTAAACTGGTATATACCAAGAAACTAACATGTGAGGTATATATTTGGCGAAACATACCTGTGTGAATGATGGGTTTAACTTAACTAGGGAAGTATTCCAAGAAACTAACATGTGAGGTGTATGTTCCCTAGAGGCAAAACGATTGGAACTTGCTTATGAAGCAATAGACAAAGAGTTGTCTTCTTATTGTGGGTTAGAAGTCAAGAAACTAACATGTGAGGCTTCTAGGTCACAGTGGGACCCCAATCCCCATTAGGAATGAGATTCCCGAATTCCATTAGAGGGTGTATGGAATTTGATAAAATAGTGGGAGGTACCATATGATTAAAGACCCAATCATTATGGATAAAAATGAAATCTAATTCTCTGTTTATGTAGATTACCTAATTACTCGCCTCAAAACCCCTATTTCCTACTATATAGGATATTGATAGTTTGACTAAACCCGATTTCTTTGATTGACTTAGGAAATTGAGAATTGTTCTCAATTTCAAAAGATTGTTTATATGCTATTAGGCCTTTTATTAAAGGCCCTCCATAAAACATCCTAAGAAGAAAAAGACACTATGTGCAATTGGCATCTTGTTGCCATGCTATATGATAGTATTGATGACTAATGAGCTTCAGAAGCAAAATTAGTCAATGCGAGTGCCTTTGATGTCCTACATCACATACAAAGGTTGTATTGTGAGTAAAATAATACTATAAAGTATAGTACTTGTAAAGGACTTCTTCTGGACTAGGATGTAATAAAAGTTGTTTATTAATAATCATTCTTTTGAAAAATGATTAATCACATAGAATAGCTTGAGAAGCTAGATGTGATTTAAAATGGAAGCATAGAGGAAAGCAAGTCTTGAAAAGTCAAAGACAAAGAAATATAATTATTTTGTAGTAAATATAAGGTATTGTAAAGAGAACTTGATAAAGTATCAGTCTTCCTAGAAGAACAAAACTTTTGAAGTTTTGGTTCATGCTCTAAACTAAATTGTTGGTTAGTTCTGCTTCTTGCTTTTTGGATTCTAGTATAATCTAAATCGAAGCAGAAAGTTAAGTAGATAATAAGTTACCTTTAAAAATTTTAATAGAGCAAGAGTTGCTAGATTAATTTTGGGAACTTATTTCTTAACTAGGTCATTTAAGACATTCTAGAAATTTGATTTCTGAATTTAAATGACTAATTAGAGCGAATGCAACGTATTCTGAGAATACAAGAGATGTAGAGACTCTCATTTAAATGTAACGATTATGATTTGGTTATGAGATGACCAAACCCATCTTTTACTTGGTGAAGTAAAAGAGTTACATTTATAATTTGACTAATACATTGTGATGTATATAGTCATGTAGAGCATGCATTCAATTACAGTAGACTCATCTTAGAATACCATAGCTCAATGGTGAATCTAAGAGAACGAATTGAACCCTATTAAGATATGGTTTGATCCATGATGAGTTTTACTAATGTATCCATCTAGGATATACCTTAAAATTGCTACATATTGATAATTTAGGGTTCACTCCAGTTTTGTCCCAATTATATCAGATATAATATGGGAAGAAACCCAACTTAAAGAAGTTAAGGCTTGGGCTTGTGCTACGTATGTCTGGAAACATAATGTAGACAATCTGGAAATACGGTCAAGTAAGTGTTGAATTGTGGTGTATCCCAAAAGTGGTTGGGATAGTATTTCTATTACCCTAATGAACAAAAGTTGTCCATTAGGATGTTTGCTGGATTTTCTTGAGAAAGAGTTCATTCAAGAAAGATGCAAAAGTAGATAGAATTTATAGAATTGTCTGTAAAGCCACAAACGAACAAAGATCCAACCCTTGTCTCTGTTGAGACAAAACCCTTAACTACACTACAATCTTTTCATAGATCAAATTGGATATTTCTTAACATAAGAGAGATATTGTATCTCTATTAGAATGTGAAAGAATTGTTCTTTGGTGATAAAGATCACCAAGATAATCCTATTGATTATGACTAGACGATGTTTCACATCAACTTGAGAAATGACTAAGAGTCATTAAATCCAATATGGATAGGTAGAGACCTAAAAGGCTTGGCTATTTAAGAATGTTTTCAATATAGGCAAAAAGTTGTCTATAAAGAAACTTGTTTGATAATAGTTATGCTGAAATCCATTTGGATCTTGTTATCTATAAACACACATTTTGAATATAAGATATGTCAAAAAGGATATAAAGATGTTATATCAAATGGTGAAAAACCATAAAAGTGTGTAAGTTATAGAAGTCTATTAATAGACTACAAGGTTCTCATAATTAGAACATCTATAAAGTTGAGGTAATCAAATTGTTTGATTTCTCTCATTGTATAGATGGACCATGAGTGTATAAAAGGTTAGTGGGAGTGCGATCGTTTTTCTTTATCCTAAGTATGGATGACATCATAATCATTATGAATGATATATGAATGTTATCTAATGTGAAGTTTTAGTTTTTGAGAAAAACTTCTTCATGAAAGATTTGGTAGAAGCATCCAACAAGATCTATAGAGATAGATCATATAGATTGCTAAGTATCTCCAAGTCATTAAACATAGTTGAAATGTTGAAGGAGTTCAACATGGAGAATTCTAAGGGAGGTCTGATTTACTTCAGATAAGAATTCATTATTCAAGGGTATGTGCCCTAGGATAACACAAGTAAGATTCTTAAAGTGTTAAGAAGCCTTATTCTACACTATGTATTGAACCTGATATCTATTATGTTGTAATTGTTACAAATAGTTATCAGTCAATTCAAATTTGGAATATTGGATTGTATATGGAAATTGTAAACTCATAGTAGATGGGTATATGGATTTGGATATAATCCATATGGGGTATATTTTATATTCACTTTAGTTGGTGAAATACTTAATGGAAGAACTGTATGAAAGATACAGTGGATTCCATTATTAAGGGTGAATTAATTGTCACATTGTCTAGGAGACTATTTGGATCTATAAGTTCATTTAGAACTTAGAGTTGTTCCTTCCATTGAGTTGCCCACACCTTGTTTTGTGACAACAATGGGTCTATATCTCAAGTATAGGAATCACGGTCTCATCAAAAGTCCAAACTCATAGAGTGACAATTCCAAGTGATTAGAGGAATCATTGGAAGAGGTAATAGATACATTACAGAAGATATTATCTACATAAGTTTTTGTAGACCTACTGACTAAAGCTTTAAAACATAATTGGTTATGTCTAAGACCAACATCTTGAGAAGATAGGTATGCGATACATGGTCGATTGGCTTTAGTGCAAGTGGGAGATTGTTAGGATTATGCCCTAGAGCCAATCATGGAGATGATTGTTTAGGGATTAGGAACAATCATTTGATTTCATTTATGTATGTCACATTTATTATTGATTTAATAAAAGGGCTTATTCTATTATGTTTATGTGCATCATTTATATTTACATAATATGTCCATGGAGTTAGAGTTGAGAATATGGAATTACAAAGAGTTGTAATTTTGAGAATATAGATATATCTCTGTACTAAACTCCTTAAGCATTCCTAGTTGAAGGTTCACTATGATGGACAGTAATGAACCATAGGACTAGCACTTGTTAGGTTGACTCTATAGGAGGATAGCTAGTCTCAAGCTATTTGTGTGGAGACACTACAACCAACAAGTGGGTGCCTATTATAAGAATAGGTACACTGAATGTGACCAAAGATATGAGATAAACTGAATGGAGTTTTATCCTGCCTGTCAATCAGTTTCTCATAGTTATAGTGGTACAAGTAATCCTTAGACCTGAGACACCATAGTTGCCTTATGCATGTAGCTTTAGAAGTTTGATAACACTAAGTGCAGATCCTATTCAGGGGTCTGCAAAGGTGTTCATTGGCCCTACTGCTATGTGTATGAAGGCATGTGAGTGATCAACAAGGGATCCATCACTCTCAGGAAAAAGAGAGAGAATGTCTCACATAGCATTCATAATATAACTCATTAAATCCATGGCCATGGTAGGATGAATATGAAAAGAGTTTCATGAGTTCATCAATGAGTTGATATCTATGAATGAGTATAAAGTAATTGAACTAGGGACTTGACAGACTTCCATGTCCTATTAGTTCAATTGGAGACATTGTGTTGAAGGAAGGATGCAATTGTAACCTATAAACTATAACAGAAGGGTTCTTTGTAAATGACTATTCACCTCATTAAGGACCACACCATGAGCCATATGCTAGGTGTTACTCATGGTTAGTAGAAGCCCTAATTGATATAAGTGACTTATAATCAATTAGGGAATTGGAAGGAGTTCCAATTAGACCCTAAATGGAAAGAGTTCCATTGTGCACACCTTGTGCTATTCCTACTACTTAATGATGTGAACCCAATGGGTCACACACTGATCATGCAAGAAGGGCTTTAAAGTCTATGAGAGAAAGGGTTTTAGTGAATAAAGAATAGTTCTTTATAGGCCTATTTGTATTTAATACAAATAATAGGGGTTAATGTGCAATTAAGTGTAATTACACATAACCCTATTAGGGTTTCTTCCCCATGGCCAGCCCCCTTTAGTGGGCTGCCTATATAAGTCACACTTATGTGTGACATGGCATAAGAGGCTTGCACAATAAACCCTAGCCGTCCAGCCCCTTGGAGGCTCTCTTCTCTCTCTCTCTCTTCTCCACCTCTAGCAACAACAAGGAAGAAGAAAGAAAGGACTTGAAGCTCTAGCTAGGTGTGGATACCGTTGGAGGCAGCACACTTGGGCTGCTCATTCACCGCTGTCCGGAATCAAAGCTTGGAGCAAAAAGGAGAAGACAAAAATTCTGTAAGTGTTCTAACCCTCTTTGTAGTTAGGGTTTGATTTTGTGTTATGCATAGTTAGATTCATGGGATTGGGAATCGTAGGAAAAATTTTTATATTCCGCCTTTGTATTTTTCCCTCTTTGTTCGAATCCCAACACTATTAGCTAGTATGCATGTTTAGGATAATATTCATGGGCTGTTTAGTATGCTAGGATGCTATTCCATGTGATTTACTGCATGTTTGGGATTCTAGGGTTTCCTTAGTGCTGAAATTGAGTTTATGCTTAGAATAGCTTTATTTCATGTGAAAGTCTATGTCTTTATCATGTGTGGATCATTCTATTGATTAATATGCATGGTTAGAATGCTGTTCATAATCTGTTTTGCATGATTTAGGGTTATTTCATGGGATTTTATGCACTAGTGTGATTCTAGGGTTTTTATCATCCTTGTGTTGGTTTGGTTGCATATAGCATGATAGCTTAGGGATTTTCTCTGTTTTTTCTTCATAGTTGCTGCATATGTGTTCCATTTTAGGTAACTATGATATTTTTGGCATTCATATAGTTGATTTTAGGGTTTTTTTTGCATGTCATTGCATGTAGGGTTGAGTTAGGGTTTTAGTTAGCTTATGATTCATGTTGTTTGCATGACTTGTGGTTGATTTTAAGCCTTATTTCAATTCTGTCCAGATCTGTTTAATGCTTTTAATGATGAGTTTTGAGCATGTATTACCTTATGTTTAGGCATGATAATGGCTTGATTTGGAACCTAGCTTGGTTGGTTGGTATTTTGGTATGTTTTGCATGGAAATTGCAGGTGCTTTGACAGGTACAATAGGTGCAACTACCCCACCAATGTGGGGTGGTTATTTTGGCTATTGCGAGATGAAATCTTGCAAATAAGATAATTACCCTATGCAATAGGGTGGTTATTTTGACAGGTTGCTTTCGCCTTAAGGTAAGTAGGGTATGAGGGTGCCCCAATTCACCCTTCTTTCCTTTCCTTGAAACTTTCCCTTTCTCCCCCCTAGGGTTGTTTCCTAATAGAGGGGTATGGTAGATTCTATAGTATCCTTTCATAAAATTGCCTTTTAAATCAAAGTTTCCATCTTTATCAAATGCCATATTTACTAAAGATCTTTTGAGAATCATTTATTTTGGAAACTTACCATGTTTTACTTGAAAGGAAACTTAGGGTTTACCATAGGCCTTGATTAGGTTATAACCCTATTCCCTTTCGAACTACGTGGACTTTGATCCATGTATTTCCATACATGGTACGTAGGCGCTCCTCATGAGGTTCAAGTCCGCCCTAGGATACTAAGTATCCTAGGTTTTTTCCTCCCTCTTTCTTTTTCTGTTTTTCTTTGATTTACTTGATTATATGGATGAATGAATGAATGATATGCATGCTGTCTTGTGATGATAATTGTTGATTTGTGTGTGATTAAGACTTTGATTTAGCCCAATTAAATTAAGAGACCGTTTAGGGCGATATGGGTGCCTATAGGCTTTGCCTAGAACCTTCCCATATCGTAACTTAGCCTCCGAATCCACCATCTCTGGTTTCCAAAAGACTTTTTGCCTTACCATTTTTAAACATGGAGTCAATCTTTTGTTTTCCTAAAACAAAACTATTTTTTAGGGTTTTCCTTGTTTCCTTTAAAAAATAAGGTGGCGACTCCTTTTTCTTTTCTAAACCCTATTCTTCTTTCCAATCCCTCGTGGGCCTTAACTCTTTTTCGGGGTCCACAGACTGGCGACTCCACTGGGGATTTGTGGGCTAGACTCTATACAATTTGATTGGGCTAAGTTAATTTCTTTTGTTTAATTAAAATCAATCACATTGCATTCGCTTGATTGTGTGCTTTCATTTATTGCATTGTGTGCGCAAACTCTTGCATGTTAGGATCGATGTCCCTTGCCACTGACGGGCCTAGCCTCAACCTTGGTTTTCCTGATTCCATGTGTTGGGGCGAAAGCTCTCAACCTCTCTTGCCAAGTACCCTTGGGCTTGCCCTTGGGTATATTAAATGAGTTAATCACGTACTGCTGGACCCACGCGGCGTTCCTGATGCCACATGTGGTTAGGTATAAAGATTGCTCAAGCAAGTGAAGGACCCCAGCCTACCCTTATCATTAGTCCATATAGACAGACTTGTAGGGCACTATGGTCTCACCTTTATGCACCCACACTTGATTGTAATGATATCATGCCGTGCTTGTGTTGTGTTGCTATGCTCATAAGTTGTGTTCTAGGCTTAGGTTTACTTTATCCATGTGTAGTGATTAACACTTGATATATGGTCTCACCTACGTACCCTTAGTAAGTACATCCACCCTTCACCCAAGGGGCTCCCAAAAGGAAGGATGGACTAATTAAAGGTATGTGAGCTAAAATCATTTAATCATGGGCTTTAAGTAAACCAATAGGGGCTTGTTTGGAATGAAGTGTTTAATTAAGGGTTAAGAAGTTGGGGCTTATTCATCTTTATGTCCTTAGTATGTCACCTCACCTTCCGTCTTAAGGACACTTTTGAGGATAAGGTGTCTAACTAGGGAGATATCCTGTTTAGACCTAGCTCATAGTTTGCCTACACTTGGGGGAAAGTGACTCTTGATGGTTTTGTGATGGTTAATAACCAGAACCTAAGGCTAAGTGACTCACCTTCATGTCCTTAGTACGTCACCTCACACTTCAAGGTACCCTTGAAGATGAGATGTCTAACTAAGGGGATGCTTTATAAGATCACATTTATCAATTTAGCGCAGTCATGGAAATATTGTTAAAATGTTTTGGTCATAGCCTAAAAAGGGGATTTTGTTCTTGAAGGGGGTTGGATTAAACCCGTGACAACTTATTAAGGTCGGACTCAAATTTTGAACCCGAGATGGCTAACAAAGGGACTAGTGAAAGGAACTTTGACCTTGAGGCTTGTTTGAAAGCCATCATGACCAAGCTTGATTACACCACTGATGTATCTGAGAGAGCATTGAAAATGGCCCAAGATATCCAACATAAGATATCGGAACCCGAACAGAATAATGGCCGTACCCAAGGGGATAACACCGAAGATGGGACTCAGTCTGGAGAAGGCACTAAGACCAATGAAGGAGGAAGTACTAAACCTAAGGGGAGTGAACCACCTGAAATTTTTAACCTAGAAGGGGGAAGTAAGGGGAAGACCTCTGATACAGACTCTGTGTTGGCTAGCAAGGTAGAAGCATTGGAGAGAACTATAAAAGGAATCCGTAGGACGGATGACATGGTAGATGTATGTACCCTATCTTTGTTTCCTCAAGCTCGTATTCCACTACAATTTAAGATGCCCGAATTAGAAAAGTTTGATGGAACGGGTTGTCCTAAGACTCATTTGAAGATGTATGTGCGAGCTATGCACCCTCGAGGGGCCACTGACGAGCTTTTGGCTCAAATGTTCCATGAAACCTTGTCCACTTCCGCTTTGAAATGGTTTTTATCATTGGATGAGAATAGGACTCGGACTTGGGAGGACATATGTAATGAATTCTCGGAGCACTACAAGTACAATACGGAGGTGGATGTTACTCGAAGAGACTTGGAGACTACAAAACAAGGGGCTAATGAAACCTTCTCTGGATTCATTACAAGGTGGAGACGAAAGGCTTCTTAAATGGTGAACCGACCCAATGAAGAAGAGTAGATTCAGATGATAGTTAAGAACCTCCTCCCTATCTACCATAAGCATCTATTTGCAAGCTATTTTCCAAACTTTAAGGCCTTGATTGGGGCCGGAACTCAAGTAGAAGATGTCATTGGTGACGGTACAATTGAGGAAGATGAGACATTAGGGAACTCCCGAACTGGAAGTAATGGAAAGACACATAGGCATGTTAATGCCATATCTCCCCAACAGTCCCGCCAATTTACTGAACTCTACATGCCATTAAGCGATGTTTTTGAGAAGTTGAAGGTGAAAGGTTTGCTTCAACCCCTTGACCCAGCACCGCTGCCTAACCCATTACCTCGTCGCTTTAAAGAGAATGAGTATTGTGACTTCCACCAAGGCAAGGGGCATAGCACTAATCGATGCCCAAGGTTGAAACATGAAATCCAAGACCTCTTTGACAAGGGAATTGTCTCTCCACCTAAGGCACCCAATCATTCACTCTAAAGGCAATCCATTTAGTGCTTACTGTCGCACCAATTTTGTCATGACTGTTTGTGATAAAGAGTTTAGGTTGTTTGTCCTACAGAAGACTTAGGGTTTATTTCTTTGTTTTCTAGTTATTTGATTGTTTTCGTCTTTCAAGTCAAATGTCCTTTGAAGTTTTGAGTCTTTTGAGTCCTAGTCATTGTCAATGTATTCACCTTCATTCCCTCAATAAAAAGTTTGATTTCAATAATTCCATTGTCTTTCTATTTCTCTTGTCCTCAATCAATTGACAATCAAAGTGGCATTAAAATATTTCCTAAGAAGCTTGAAAGCTCTTCCCACTAAAAGAACAAACATAATGAATGATGAATGAGCTGCAATTGATTAACTTGGAAACAATGAGAAGTCCAAAATGGTAAATATAGGGGCCACCCGCCCACTACACTACATGAAGACCTAAGCCAAGCAACTTGAGAAGATCTTGAAACCCTTGCAAGAAGCAATTCAGAGATCAAAAGAAGAAATCAATTAGCATGGTGAGCTTTTGGAGATATTTATTTCCCTCTCCCTCAAAAGACAAAAAAAAAAAGAGACAAAAAAAAAATAATAAAGTCAAAAGAAAAAAATTGTGAAAAAAGAAAGGAAAAAAGAAAGAAAAGAGCACAACAAAGAAAAAAAGTACAAAAAGAAAGGGAAGGGATTAACATACATCCAAAAGCATTTAGAAGGAAAATCGATCAGAAGAAGGCCTTGTGTTCAAAGAGGACTACTACCTATGTTCGTGACCCGCGGGAAAAGTTCAAGCCAAATGAGGGTGGTCCCTATGTGGTTATGTGTAGAGCCTAGGCCCGCTAGGTTGAAAACCTGAAAAGGCGACCTAGGCAAAAGTTAGGGCTTTTGAAAAAAAAATGATGAAAAAAGAAAAGAGAATGCTTTGAACTACGAAGACCTGATTCTCCACCAAAAAAGAAATGTTTGTTTTGTAAATGTCTTGTGAAGATCAATGTGGAGATACGTAGGCAGCCCATAAAGTTACTTTGGGTGCGGTCCAATTCATTGAAAAAGAAAAAGAAAAAGAAAGAGGCTTTACATACAACCAACCATTGAAGGCAATTCTTTGTGACTAAGTTAAGAAGAAACAGTCTTATTCATTAAATTAGTGAGCTAAAATACTACATGCCATCGAGAAAGTTAATTTGATTATTTTTCTTGTTCTTGTTTGGTTTGAGTCCTTTGGATGTCCCTCCATTTACCTCCTTCGCCTCTCTTGAGTCTTGTGTATTTCTAGTGGTCATAGACCTCGTCCTTTGAAAGTATTCAGTCATAATGATTCATTTGTGGGTGTTAACACCCCATTTTGTACCACTTGACACCTCAAGCCACTTTCTGAGACCCGATGATGAAGGGCAGTAGCCAACGGACCATCGCAAGCACGTCCGAAGGACTCACGGAGACACAGCAGGCCTTTTGCCTTGGTTCGATACCCCATGCACGTACGTGCATGGGATATGCACGTACGTGCATAGACCATGCACGTACGATCATGCCCTCTCTTTTTGAATTCCATCTCTTTCCCCCCGAAATTGCCTCTTACCTTATACAGCCCCCACGCTGACAGCTGCTCAGTGGCGGCTGGGAAACCCTAGAAACCCCCGAATTAAACCCTAATCCCCGCCTATAAATACCCTGCTTTCATTCAAGAGAGGGGGGGATTTTGGCTACCAAACGACCACTCTAAAAAACCCGATATTGGCGGCTGTGTCTACGGGAAGTCCGGAGAGTAGGATTGACGAAGGAACCGCTGTTGCTGCCCACCCTCAGGGTAACGGTTCTTAACCTTCAATGATTTGATGATGTTATTTAGGATATTGCATGAAATGTACATCTTATGCATCTTTTCATTTATTGCCTGAATACATGATGCATTTAGACTCAACATAAATTCATTTCTGCATTCATAGATCTAAAATAGGTCCTCTGGCATTTCTTTTGTATACGTCGTATCTCGACATTTAGATCTAGATTGTTTTTCTTATGTTTTCAAAGCATGTTTAGATGGTTTCTGTACATACCCTGATCATTCGTGGTGTCACACAGGTATGATAATTGCACAATAGGTTTAGATTTGCATTTTCGCATGGATTTCATTTAGGGTATGCACGTACGTGCCTTGAATATGCACGTACGTGCCTCCAATATGCACGTACGTGCATGACCTTATTTTTTTCAGTTTAATCTTCTTTTCTCTCTTACAGGCAGTACAGGCAGTGTAAGTTCTCCGTTGATTTCACCCCCTTTCTCTTATATGTGTGTATATGCTCAAATATTTCTCTTTAAATCCTTTTTATCTTTCATCATTGCATGCCTTTATTTGATTTTACCTAATTGTCTGCATAGTGGTCAAGTTTGATTAAACCCTTTTTAATTAAAACCAATAAGTGTATGTGAGGCCGGATTTTAGCCGGGCGCAGACGGGTGCCTAACACCTTCCCGTCCGCGTACCTTAGCTCCGAACCTTGATTCTTTGGGTGACGACGAGTTGGGCCCTTGCTAGGGGTCAATCGGTTCCCGAGGCCAAAATCGGGTGGCGACTCCCTCTCCGCCCTAACCGTCCGCGGTTAGTGGCGTACTCCCGAGCCGACGTGGTGAAAGGACACGGCGCTCACAATGGCGACTCCACTGGGGATAGAGAGCTAGATTCCGAAACATTTATTGGCTTTAATTAATTAGGAAATTTAATTGAATGAGACCGAAATTGCACACACGTGCACGATATTTGGCACTTGTTATCCCTCGATGGCAGTCTGATTAGAGACCCGGGTTCCATTTAGTTCCTATGGGCAACTCGATTCAGCACCATCAACCCACGGCCTGTGCCACTAGCCTGTAATAAGCTAGTGAGTACGCTAACGGGTCGCTCTTTGAGCACCCTAGCCTGGGTAACCCTTGAAGAAGAAGTACTCCCAATCGACCAACCACACTAGTGTCCCCCGAGACCTTTGCATAGCCTTGCTTGAATGTATGTCATATCGCATGTCATGTTGCATCCATACTCATTTGTATAGCGCGGGTATGGGACGAGGCCCACGTTGTACATGAGCTTTCTAGTTTGAGCCCGAATTGAGGGGAGATTGAGTGCTGTTGTAATTGGACCTAGGCCCATTGAAGAAAAAAAAGAAAAGAAAATAATGATAATGAACAAAATGGGCCTAGAATCCAAATGAGGTGCAAGGTGTGGGCATGACGGGCTCAAACGAAAAAAGCTGATGGACCACGTAGACCTGCTGAGAGTTAGGAACAAGACCACTATGATGAATGAACACAACCCATCTAAAATTGAACATCGAAGTCCAATATCATTCTACCTAAGGCTTGATGAGTGAGAGGTAAAATAAAGTGTGATCTTGTAATTGGACTAAGCCTATCCAAATGAAAACAATGAAATGGGCTTGGATCCAAAGTGAGCATGTGAGATATGTGTGAACTTGTAACGGGCCAAAGGTAGAATGATGTTCGACTTTGTAAATTAATATCTGCCCATTATAGACCCTTGGAAGATCTAGTGAACATGACAAGGCTCTAGCAATGGGTTTAGATAAGGGTTTGAAGGTATTCGGATTGGGCTAGGGGAGAAAGTTTAATGGACATGTGCTCATTACGCTCAACTCCTGTTTCAGCAAGATTGATTCACCAGGGAGAGAAGCACCAAGTAGTGTTTGGGCCCGATCTCCGACCACTAACAGATTAAGAAGAACCCCGGCTGGAAGAATGGCAGAACAAGTAACCTTGGCTGATATCCTTGAACAGATGAGGAGCGATAGAACCGAGATGAAGGGCTTCATAAATGAAATGTGGGACCGGGTTACTAAGCTCGAGAAAGGGAAAGGGAGAACAGAAGAACCACCCGAAACTGAGGAAAAAGGAGAGCCCAAGGTTAATGAGGAGGAGCACCCGAAATGGGAAGATGATGACTATGAGGACTACTTGAAAAGGAAAGAAACCAAGGAAAAAGACACCAAAGTAGAAAAGTTGGCGGCAGAGAACGCTGAGATGAAAGCTCGGATGGACCGAATGCAAACAGCATGGCAGAAATCACAAGGCATGGATGATTACATGTATTCTATGGCAGGGATTACGGCCGACTCCAAGGTGCAACTCCCTCCGAAATTCAAAATAGCCGATTATGAAAAGTTCGATGGCACCGGTGACCCTAAACTGTTGGGAATCATACAAGAGGGAAAAATAGAAGTGCGGAATATAAAAATTTTTTCCTACGATTCCCAATCCCATGAATCCAACTATGCATAACACAAAATCAAACCCTAACTACGAAGAGGGTTAGAACACTTACAGGATTTTTGTCTTCTCCGTTTTGCTCCAAGCTTCTACTCCGGACAGCGGTGAATGAGCAGCCCAAGTGTGCTGCCTCCAACGGTATCCACACCTAGCTAGAGCTTCAAGCCTTTTCTTTCTTCTTCCTTGTTGTTGCTAGAGGTGGAGAAGAGAGAGAGAGAGAAGAGAGCCTCCTAGGGGCTGGACGGCTAGGGTTTATTGTGCAAGCCTATTATGCCATGTCACACATAAGTGTGACTTATATAGGCAGCCCACTAAAGGGGGCTGGCCATGGGGAAGAAACCCTAATAGGGTTATGTGTAATTACTCTTAATTGCACATTAACCCCTATTATTTGTATCAAATACAAATAGGCCCATAAAGAACTATTCTTTATTCACTAAAACCCTTTCTCTCATAGACTTTAAAGCCCTTCTTGCATGATCAGTGTGTGACCCATTGGGTTCACATCATTAAGTAGTAGGAATAGCACGAGGTGTGCACAATGGAACTCTTTCCATTTAGGGTCTAATTGGAACTCCTTCCAATTCCCTAATTGATTATAACTCACTTATATCAATTAGGGCTTCTACTAACCATGAGTAACACCTAGCATATGGCTCATGGTGTGGTCCTTAATGAGGTGAATAGTCATTTACAAAGAACCCTTCTGTTATAGTTTATAGGTTACAATTGCATCCTTCCTTCAACACAATGTCTCCAATTGAACTAATAGGACATGGAAGTCTGTCAAGTCCCTAGTTCAATTACTTTATACTCATTCATAGATATCAACTCATTGATGAACTCATGAAACTCTTTTCATATTCATCCTACCATGGCCATGGATTTAATGAGTTATATTATGAATGCTATATGAGACATTCTCTCTCTTTTCCTGAGAGTGATGGATCCCTTGTTGATCACTCATATGCCTTCACACACATAGCAGTAGGGCCAATGAACACCTTTGCAAACCCCTGAATAGGATTTGCACTTAGTGTTATCAAACTTCTAAAGCTACATGGATAAGGCAACTATGGTGTCTCAGGTCTAAGGATTACTTGTACCACTATAACAATGAGAAACTGATTGACAGGCAGGAAAAAACTCCATTCAGTTTATCTCATATCTTTGGTCACATTCAGTGTACCTATTCTTATAATAGGCACCCACTTGTTGGTTGTAGTGTCTCCACACAAATAGCTTGAGACTAGCTATCCTCCTATAGAGTCAACCTAACAAGTGCTAGTCCTATGGTTCATTACTGTCCATCATAGTGAACCTTCAACTAGGAATGCTTAAGGAGTTTAGTACAGAGATATATCTATAGTCTCAAAATTACAACTCTTTGTAATTCCATATTCTCAACTCTAACTCCATGGACATATTATGTAAATATAAATGATGCATATAAACATAATAGAATAAGCCCTTTTATTAAATCAATAATAAATGTGACATACATAAATGAAATCAAATGATTGTTCCTAATCCCTAAACAATCATCTCTATGATTGGCTCTAGGGCATAATCCTAACATAAACAGCATTTGCTCCAGTACTTGAGCATTGCCCGGATGAGAGGGTTGACCGCCGATCAAGTATTGCACGCCTTCCCTTTATCTCTCTCGGCAGATGCCTCGAAGTGGTACTATGCACTTGATCCGAAAGTCACGGACTCTTGGGAACTACTGGCTTCAGAATTTACAAATAAGTATGCGTACAACACGATGTTAGATGTCACTCTGCGGGACTTGGAGATGACTAGGCAAAAGACGGATGAAACGTTCTCAGAGTTTCTGACTCGTTGGAGGGCTAAAGCTGTCAAGATGGTAAATAGGCCAACAGAAATTGATCAGATAAACATCATCTTGAGGAACCTGACACCCGTGTACTTTGATCGCATGTTGACTTCCTCTGTCATGAATTTTGAACAATTGTACCAGTGTGGAACTCGTATCGAGGATGCTATTCACCGCGGTCAGATGGATAGGCAGAAGAAAGTATATGGTTCTGGTAGTAGTGGTGGAAGCGGAAGTGCTAGAGTTAGTGGGGGAACCCAGCCACAAGCTACAGTGGGAGCCATCCAGCAGACGCAAGCAGCATCGAAAGCGCCAAGGGTATACCATGACTTAGGAGTCCCGCTGTCCAAAGCCTTGGCCAACTTGAGCAAAAGGGACTATCTGAAGCCTTTGGAACCAAGAGCACTGCCGAACCCGATTCCCTCGTATTGGAGGCAGAATGAGTTTTGCGACTTCCACCAGCGGATCGGACATAAGACGGACAATTGCATGCGCCTAAAGAATGAAATCCAGGACCTGATTGATTCAGGTAAGCTACCTCCTCCAGGCGGCGACAAGCCCAATATTCAGAACAACCCTCTTCCCAATTATCGAAATGCACCGCCCCCTGCCTACATGAATATGGTTAGTGATACGAAGGAAATGGAGGATCCGTCACAATTCATTCTCATGATCAGCATGAAGAAGGCTCCATGGGAAGATTATGACAGTGGGGAAGAAGATATTTGGGTAGAAATGAAGAAGGATTCCATGCATTTAACCCGCTCGGGGAGGCATTACAAGCCTAATTATCTGGAAGGGGATCATCCCGGAAGAGAATTGAACCAAGAAGTAAGAGAAAGGATTGAGCAGTAAAACGAGGAGGAGGAGGACAAGATACTGAAGCAGTTAAAGAAAACACAAGCAAGTATAAGCATTTGGGGCTTGCTGATCGCCTCAAAGAAACATCGCCAGGCTTTACTAGATGCGTTGGCAAGGAAAGAAGTACCAATGGAAACCACACCGGAGCAGGTTCTATCACTTATGGGGGTCAGCTCGGTGAGCAAGGCTATGATGACCTTTTCCCATGAAGATTTGCTACTTGAAGGGGCAGGGCATGCCAAGCCACTCTATGTCACAGTGGAATGTAGGGATTTGAAAATACCCGTAGTTCTGGTCGATAATGGGTCCGCATTGAATGTTTGCCCGATGCGCACCGCGACTAAGCTAGGGATTGGCAAGGAGGACTTGATACCTTCTGTTGTGACGGTAAGGGGTTATGACAACAGCTGTCGGAGTGTGATGGGAACTTTCAAGGCCGCTTGTAAAATAGGGCCCGTTGAGTCAATGGTGGAATTCTGCGTCATGGACATTCCCGCCAACTACAACCTGCTGTTGGGAAGAACTTGGCTACACCCTTTGCAAGCTGTTCCCTCGACCGTGCACCAGAAAATAAAATTGCCATGGGATGAAGGAGTTCTAGTGATCCATAGAGACGGAGAAATAACTGGGCAAATATCAGGAGTGAAGGAAGGAAGCGGAGAGTTGGAATGGAGAGGTTTTGAGCTGGTACAGGTGATTGAAAGGAAGGAAACTGGAAGAGAGAAGGTGTCTCCCGACTTTGGGGGGGGTCAGCCATATCGTGACTCATATGATGAGGAAGCTGGGGTATATGCCCGGGATGGGGCTAGGCCGAAGGGGAGAAAGGATAGCTGAATTCCCGGATTTCCACATGCAAACCGACCGGCGGGGGCTAGGGTACACTGAAGAGGACGACAAATGCGTCCCCAAGAATGGAAAAACTCTCAATGGTAATTTTGTGAAGGAAGGAGAAGATTTCCCCTATTGTGGATTTCCTGAGCCATGGATAGACCAAGGGAGCGGAAAAAGGAAGCCTGGGTTGGAGGTATTCTTTAGCGAGAAATTGAATCTGGAAGATACGGACAGGGGGACCCCGGAAGAAGAAAGTGAAGAGCGAGACTGGGCGGAAAATGTGGATCAGACAAGCTGGAAGGTCTTATTGTCACCCAAGAGCGGCGAAGAAGTGTTCTCTCTGACTGATGAAACCGTCCCTACCAAGCTTATTGTTGTGGCTGATGGGGATACTAGCACCTGGATCTGGGAACGTGCGGCTAGGGTCACGTATGGTGCCAAGGCTATTAATAAGCCTACTCAGGAAAAGTCTAGGGATGGGTCTAAGTCTGAGTCCGGGTCGGGGTATGAGTTTGAGTTGTCCACTGATGTAATTTCCAATAATTCAAAGAAATTTGATTCTGCTTACTCTGCTGTGTCCCCTAACAATCAAATTGCACAAATGCACGATCTTTTAGACCCAGATGAGCTAATTAATGAAAATCAAGATGTGAAAATTGAACCCATTAAAGAAGAGACTATCATTATTAATATAAGCACTGATGAGAAAATCAAGGAAATCCAAATTGGCTCTACTCTGTCCATGCAAGAACGTGCAGATCTTACAGCTTTGCTGCAGGAGTTTTCTGATGTGTTTGCTTGGTCGTATGAGGACATGCCTGGAATCGACCCCGCTATAGCACAGCATCACATTCCTATTAGAGAGGGAGCAAGGCCAGTCAAACAAAAGCTAAGAAGAATGGCACCAGAATGGTCGTTGAAGGTTAAGGAAGAGGTGACCAAGTTATTAAAAGTGGGATTTATCAAGACGGTAGATCAGGCGGATTGGATAGCCAACATCGTGCCGGTACCAAAGAAGGATGGAAAGGTGCGGGTGTGCATTGACTACAGAGAGCTTAACAAGGCTTGCCCTAAGGATGACTTCCCCCTACCTCATATCGATGTATTGGTGGATAACACAGCAGAGAGCGCTCTAATGTCGTTCATGGATGGGTTCTCAGGATACAACCAGATACGGATGGCGCCGGCAGATATGACTAAGACCACCTTCACAACTGGGTGGGGGATGTATTGTTACACGGTAATGCCATTTGGACTTAAAAACGCCGGAGCTACATACCAGAGGATGGCTACCACGCTACTCCACGATATGATGCATCAGGAGGTAGAGGTATATATCGATGATATGATTGTTAAGGCAGAAACTCGAGAAGGGCATTTAGAGAATTTAAGGAAATTCTTTGGACGAATTCGGGAGTACAGTCTAAGGTTGAATCCGCAGAAGTGCACATTCGGGGTAACGTCAGGGAAGTTGTTGGGATACATTGTGAGTAGCAGGGGCATCGAAGTAGATCCAACGAAGGTCAAAGCGATTTTGGAAATGCCACCGCCGAAAACAGAGAAGGAGATTAGGGGGTTTTTGGGGCGATTACAGTACATCAGCCGTTTCATAGCCAAGTTAACCCCCACCTGTGAGCCCATTTTCAAACTGCTTAGGAAAGGGGAACCTAAGGAATGGAATGAGCAATGTCAACAAGCTTTCGAAGGCATCAAAAGATATCTCCTGAATCCCCCGGTGTTGGTTCCTCCACGCCCTGGTAAACCTTTGTTACTCTACCTGTCCATTTTTGAGGAAGCTTTAGGAAGCATGTTGGCGCAAGAAGATGATCGTGGTATTGAACATGCGATCTATTACCTAAGCAAGAAGCTACAAGGCTACGAGGCGAAGTACAATGCGATAGAGAAATCCTGTTTCGCTTTGGTTTGGGCTGTGCAGAAGCTGAGGCACATTCTGCTAAATTTCGAGGTGTGGATAGTGGCAAGAATGGATCCGCTTAAATACTTGTTTGAGAAACCGGCTTTGAATGGTCGTCTATCTCGGTGGTTGATTTTATTGGCAGAATTTGAACTTGTATATGTGACACAAAAGTCTATTAAAGGAGGGGCCGTTGCCGAGTACTGCGCCGAACACCCCATCCTGGGATATGGACTTAACGATGAATTTCCCGACGAGAACCTTCTAGTTGTCGAGTGTGACGAGGCGTGGAAAATGTATTTCGATGGGGCTTCGAACCAGTATGGAGATGGGGTAGGGGTTCTGCTAATAGCTCCCGATGGTTCTCACATGCCGCTATCGATAAAGTTGAACTTTCAGAACTCCAATAACACGGCAGAATATGAGGCATGTGTCGCTGGACTAGAAGCCTTGTTGGCACTAGGAGTCGAAGAAGTGGAGGTATATGGGGATTCAGCCTTAGTGATATCTCAAGTACAGAGGATATGGAGAACCCGAGAAGAACACCTGAAGCCTTACTAAGGCTACCTAGAGAAACTGACCCAGAAATTCCAGAAAATAACCTTCACACCCTTACCCCGAGCTCACAACCAATTCGCCGACGCCTTGGCTACCTTGGCTTCCATGATTCAAATGCCCGCTGGAACCCAGATAGAGCCATTGACCGTCCAACAGAAGTTTAGACCCGCACATGAAGAAGGGATCTTGGTAATTGACGGAGAGCCAGATGATGGGCACCCTTGGTACTTTGACGTTTGGAATCTCTTGGAAAAAGGAGAGTACCTGGAAAATGCCAACAAGAAGGATCATAGGGCGTTAAGGCTGTTCGCCACGCAGTTTATCATCTGCGGAGGGAAATTATTCAAAAGGTCCTATGATGGGATACACCTTCTTTGCGTAGATCGCCGCACGGGAGAAACACTCATGAGGGAGGTGCATGAAGGGGAGTGTGGGTCACACATGAATGGAAGGATGTTGGTCAAGAAGCTGCTAAGGTTGGGGTATTATTGGACAACTATGGAAACTGACTACGTGCAGTACGTCAGAAAGTGCCATCAATGCCAAGTGTACGCCAGTGCAAACTACATGCCGCCGGTGGAGTTGCATCAACTAGCATCTCCCTGGCCGTTTTCAGTATGGGGAATAGACATCATCGGAGAGATTAAGCCATCTACAACTGGTGGGTATAAATATATCCTGGTAGCAATCGATTATTTTACCAAATGGGTAGAAGCGGCGGCGTATGTAGAATTGAAATCGAAACATGTGGCCAAGTTCGTCGAAACCAACATAATCTGCCGGTACGGAGTACCCCATGAGATTATTTCAGATAACGGAACGCACTTTGAAGATGAGGTCAAGAAGTTGTTCACAAAATTCGGTATCCAGCATTACAAATCTTCACCCTACAGGCCCCAGACTAATGGAGCTGTGGAGGCTGCCAACAAGAACGTCAAAACCATCCTCAGTAAAACGGCAGTAACCTACAAGGATTGGGTGGAGAAGCTTCCTTATGCATTATGGGGATATCGGACGTCCGTGAGAACTTCCACAGGTGCTACGCCCTATTCATTGGTATACGGAATGGAGGCCGTATTACCCGTAGAGCTGGAGGTGCAGTCTCTTAGGGTTGCATTGGAAAGTCAGATTCCGGAGGTAGAATGGGCAAGAGAGCGATATGAACAGTTGGCGCTATTAGAGGAAAGAAGGCTCAAGGCATTGTACCATGTGCAAGGTTACCAACGACGAATAGCTCGGGCTTTCAATAAAAGGCTCAGACCGCGGAACTTGAAGGAAGGGGACTTGGTTCTTAAGGAATTTAGAGCACCTGTGTTCGATCCTCGAGGGAAATTCAAGCCCAACTGGGTGGGGCCCTACGTCATCAAGACAATTTACCCGGGTGGTGCGGTCAAGTTAATGGATGGTGACGGGAACGAGTTGGTGAATCCAGTGAATATGGACAGACTCCGTAAATATTATGTGTAGGCAGAGTAGTGACAATTTGGCAAAGTACTCAGTGCTCAAATTAATGATAATAGTTTCTTATTGATTGGGGAAAATCATTACATCTTTTCTGATGCTTATTCATTAACTCATAAGGGATTAAAAGCGAGTGCATGGGTACAATAGTTGATAGGGGTACGGGGGATAGTCAAGTTCACTTCTTCCTCGCCTCTGTTTCGACCTCTGTTTCCCTTTTCCTCTCTCTCCATGTCAGTAAACAGCCAGTTATAGTAGGACCCAGGGGGGCTAATCACTTCAGAGGGGGTGACGGCCCAGTACACTGCCTTGCTATACCAGTCATTCTCCACACGATCCACATGGTTGGGTTTCCAGGGGCAGGTGTAACCAAGGTGACCCCATTTGATCGGATCTTGGCGTAGCCCTTGCTGACGGCGGATGCGGTTATGGGGGAATAGAAAGAAACCTCCTTAAGACCAATCAGCATGACGCTGTGAGGAAGGATCAGATTTCGAACAGCATAAAAGGTCCTCCACCAAGGACAGAGCCAACGAATGTTGTGGCAGGATATGGATTCCAGCAAATCCCGGGCTTGCTCGACATTTGGGAAAGGTTTGGTGACCTTCCTGTGACGGTAGTGCTGCGGGTGATATGTCCAGATACTCATGGCAGGGTCTTCGACCAGTTTTAGGCGTTCGAACAGCCAAATCTGCATCACAAAAGAGTAAAGATAGAAGGGTCAACAGACCATGCACGTACGTACATGGGTTATGCACGTACGTGCATGGACAATGCACGTACGATCATAGCATGAAAAAAAAAAATCCGAGAAAATAAAAGAAGAAGAGAGAGAAACCTGTAGAAGGAGGGGGCTGCTGCCGAAGGAGAAACTGTCGCTTCGCGCCACGCGATCGAGCCCGTTCAGAGTATCTGCCAAGACAACCATGCTGGGGTTGAAATCCTTGATCTCCGGGATCATGCGCACAATAAAAGTCTCCAAACTCGATGACTCATCTCTGAAAAAGAGAGCGGCAAGAGCACAGAAGCACGCCGCGCTCAGGTAATAGACCCGAGCCTGGCCAGCGGGAAGCATAGGACGGGACACGAAATATTCAGCGAGTTTCGCCACGTCCACCTTGAAACTCGAAGTCCACCCTTACACCAGTCGCACAGAAAGGCCTAGGAACTGGGCCACCTCGGCAGCAGGGACCTTGTCAACCGGGGGAAGGAGCAAGCCATTGAAGCTAGTCCACCCTATGATACCGCCAAAATCTTCGAGTGTGGGGCACAACTCGTTCAGATTGAATCGGAAGACGTGGCGGGTTGGCTTCCAGTATTCTGTAGTGACGAGAAGAAAAGTATAGTTGATTTTCACCCGACAGTAGTCAAACAAGCACGGGAGGCCAAATGCTTCTTTGAAATCATCCCGGGCCCGGTTATCAAAAGACAAGAGCCATCGTTTTATGTCTTTGACAAACCTAGGGTCTTCCATCGTAGGGTTTCAGTGAAGAAGAACGAAGAAGGGGGCTCGTTTTATACAAAAAAAGTTGCCAAATCGACGAAGTGCGAGAAAAAGGAAAGATGGACCCATGATCGTACGAGCATAAGCCATGCACGTACGATCATGGACTGTGCACGTACGAGCATGGCCTATGCACGTACGTGCCCAGACCCCTTTTCGAGTATTTTTATCCCCTTTTCTCGATTTTACGGTTTTGTTGCTGTCGTGTGAAGCCTTTTGGGGTGATCTCCCTGTATTAGACGGCTTGCTATTTATCCTAGCGCAATGGAAAAAGGAAAATGGTGAACATAGCGGCATACGAGAAAGGGGAAAAGAGAAAAATAAGCCATATTTGATATATCACAGGAGTAACAGTCATGTCCAAATATACAGAAAGGGAAGGAGAAATGAGTACATGTCCAAAATTTACAGAAAGGGAAGGAGAAATGAGTACATGTCCAAAAAAAATAAATAAATAAGTATCCCCAAATGTCCAAAACGAATACATCAACGCGGAACATATAGAGGGGTCTGGGCAGGAGAGGCTGGCGGGCTGTCATCACCATCATCACCACCGTCATCACCACCATCACCACCATCACCACCATCACCGTCATCACCATCGCCGTCATCCTCGTCAGCCCCGAAGCTGTCCCATTCCTCCCCAGCAGGAGCCTGCTCCGCAATCACTAACCTGCGAGAGAGAGACGTGACCATGACCTTCAGGCTCCCCACTATCCGCAAAAGTGTCGAGGACTCCTCGCGGGTGAGCTGCGAGTAGAAAAGCAAGGGGCAATCGTTAGGACATGCATGCTTTACTTGTATATATGCGTGAAAACTAACAAATGCAGGAACTTGGAAACTCACCAGCCTAGTACTCTCAGCCATTGGGTACCCAATGCACCTGTTCAGCCTGGGGATATCCTCCTCTATGGCTAAATCAGGTGTGACATGGAAAGGCACGCTCCACCCCGGCATGATGGGGGCCAGCCCAGCGGGCGCGTCTGCAGCAGGAGCAGCCTGTGGAAAGAAGTCAAGCACAGCTGGTAAAAAGAAAGCAGAGATGGGAAATTAACAAGACTCAGAAAAGGGTACACATACCGGCGCAACAAAGATGCTGCCCATCAACCGCTCCCGCGCAAAGGAGGCATAGTCGATCTCCTCGGCAGATAGGCGATCCGTATAAGGGATCATGGCCCGCCAAGCAGCCAGGTCACTCGATGTCGCCTCGGCAGGGATAGCGACAAAACGAGGAGGATCTACTGGGACCGGGGGACCACCCGCACCCACATCGGCAATCTGCCATACCACCCTCTCCGCAAGATAGAAGGAGCGGACCCCAGGGCACTCGAACACCGTGGATAGGGTGGAGAGCGTCAAGGCAGCAGCATCCCACTCAGCAGGAGCGCGTGCGGGGGTGCCCTCCCAGGGGCGCGGGATGATCTGTGGAAAAGCAGTAATAGGGTAAATACATGAGTACAATGCTACTAACCGTACCATCAAAGTGAAATAGGACTTACCCGATCAACGGTCAGCTCGTCCAGGAAGCGACGGGAGCTCCAATAGTCGTGCTTGTCGACGGGGGAATCCGGATCCTCGTGGAAGTACCGACCTGCCCAAAGCTGCACAAGTAGATATGATAAGAAACCAATATGGAATGACAGTTAAGGAAAAGGAGAAAAGAAACAAAAGAGGAAGAAAAGGAAGGGATATATACTGCCCAGACCCGCCAATGGCTAACCATGGACTGGACAGCCATCCGACTCAGTGAGTCCATAGCCGAGATCACATGGCTGTACACCGCCGCTCCCCAGCTGAACTCGCGGGCCCTCCCCAAGTCCCTCAAAGCCAGCAACCAGCCAAAAGGGACTGTCTGAGCAGCGTTCGGGACTAGATAGCCCCCTATCAGAAACAGCAGATACCCGCGCGCCATCCGGATCCGCTGGGCAGCTGTACCCTGCCCTTGGGTGGACATACGGTCATATACATCTAGAATGAAGATGGAGGCGCTGTCGTACTCGATCCCCAATAGCTCCTGGGAGAGTCTCTCCCTCTCACTCTCATCGTGGTCGAAAGGAAGTGGGAGGCCATCCATGCGCAGACCCATGAGGCGGTAGAAGTCGTAGGGGGTCAAGGTCAGCTCCCGACCCGCAATGTGGAAAGTATGGGTGGTGTCCCACCATCTCTCAGCCATGCAGTGAACGAAAGCCCTGTCGCTATCGTCCACCAATCCCGAGATCACCGTCCCAAAACCGGCACCGGTAACCAGGGCCTTCGTCTCCGCTGTGAGACGAGCCCACCACGCCTTCGCGTTCACCACGCCTCCACGGGTGACGGGCAGCTTGGGCAGCTGTTGTACAAGGAGAAACCAGGTAAGCACAGCACAGGTATGTATATTTGCAGCAGAATAAAAAGGAAAAAAATTCGAAAATAAGGAGAAAAAACACAGCAGGCACGTACGTACATGCCTTAGGCACGTACGTGCATCAGGCAGGCACGTACGTGTCTGTGACCATTTTTTGCCTCTTTTTGGACCCACCCCACACTCGTTGCACGATTAAAAAATAAAAATAAAAAAAAAAGGTGTGTAAAGGCCAAGCACGTACGTGCATGCCTTAAGCACGTACGTGCATCAGGCAGGCACGTACGTGCATCAGGTTGTGCCCCTTGTGCTCCAGTTACACCCACACAAATCCATGAGATTCCAACCCCCCCCCCGGTCCTTTTCGAGCCTCGGAGATGCTCGAATGTGTCCTATTCCACGATTGATTGAAAGAAGGTGGATTAAGTCCGGATAAAGACACGTGCGCACGCATACGATGCATGTACGCGCATTCGGTACGTACGTACGTGCCTTTAGCTGGGTTTTTTCCAGTTCCTCTTCCATTTCGGTAACATCCCGACCAAATCCCCAGATTTTACCCCCTCACATTTGTTTTCGTGATAACCCAAAGTCAAGGTTTCGTCTCAGTAGCCGAAAATGAAATGAACATTGCGGAAATGGACACTTACTCGGCCTAACGCGGCAAGATGGGAGGCGTGCTTGGTGGGACGGAGGAGAATCCCACCCTCACTACGTCGGAGGCGAGGCTGGGGGCGCCATCTCTGAATGCCGGGTCTCCCTAGCTCGTCGGGGTCCCTCGCCGGTGCGGCACCTAATGTGCTCGCCTTCGCCGATGTGCGCTGACGTTTGGGTGCCATGAGTGTGCTCGAATGAGATCGAGAAGCAGGAGGTGAGGATGGGAGATGTAAGGTCTCTTGGTTTGTAGGAGTGTACGTGAAGATTATGGGACGTGGGTGCAAGTTTATAGGCATTTTCGCGCCTTTTGAACTGCCCCGTAACCATGCATTGGAAACGACGCCGTTTGGGAGAGTCTCTTTGAATACCCACAAAAACCGGATGCACGTACGTGCATAGGGCCTGATCGTGCGAGCATGACCGGGACACGTGCGATCATGGACTTCAAATTTTCGATTCGACTCGGTAATCAACCAATCCAAACTCGTTTTAAAACATCCCTTCAATTAACCCGGATTTAATTGGAATTCACTCCGCGAATTTCAATTCGAAACTTAATCGATCTGAATTTAATTGGAATTCACCCCGCGAATTTCAATTTGAGATCTAATCAACCCGGATTTAATTCGAAATTTAATCAACCCGGATTTAATTCGAAATCTAATCAACCCGGATTTAATTCGAATCAACCCGGATTTAATTGGAATTCACCCCGCGAATTTCAATTCAAAATTTAATCAACCCGGATTTAATTGGAATTCACCCCGCGAGTTTCAATCCGAAATTAAATCAACCTGGATTTAATTGGAATTCACCTGGATTTAATTGGAATTCACCCCGCGAGTTTCAATCCGAAATTAAATCAACCCGGATTTAATTGGAATTCACCCCGCGAATTTCAATTCGAAATTTCAATCAACCCGGATTTAATTGGAGTTTACCCCGCTGAATTTCAATCCGAAATTAAATCAACCCGGATTTAATTGGAATTCACCCCGCGAATTTCAATTCGAAATTTCAATCAACCCGGATTTAATTGGAGTTTACCCCGCGAATTTCAATTCGAAATTTCATCAACCCGGATTTAATTGGAATTCACTCCGCAAATTTCAATTCGAAATTTAATCAACCCGGATTCAATTCGAAATCTAATCAACCCGGATTTAATTCGAAATTTAATCAACCCGGATTTAATTGGAATTCACCCCGTGAATTTCAATTTGAGATCTAATCAACCCGGATTTAATTCGAAATTTAATCAACCCGGATTTAATTGGAATTCACCCCGCGAATTTCAATTCGAGATTTAATCAACCTGGATTTAATTGGAATTCACCCCGCGAATTTCAATTCAGAATTAAATCAACCCAGATTTAATTGGAATTTACCCCGCACATTTCAAAATGCTGGATCCCCAGGAAACCACGCACTACCTTCCGATTGCCCCAGAAAGGTATCACCACACACCATGAACTACGGTAGGTCTGATCCTCGTTAAGAGGTACGTAGGAAGTAGGGAACTTCCCCCGATCCGACCTTTTCACACATGCATTTGCATCACATAAGGTTTGCATGAGCCAATTGGTCCAAAATGAGTGTTTCCGGGTCTTTTAATTTTGTTCATTACACGAGCAAAATCAAAAGAAGGGGCAAACTGTTAACACCCCATTTTGTACCACTTGACACCTCAAACCACTTTCTGAGACCCGATGATGAAGGGCAGTAGCCAACGGACCATCGCAAGCACGCCCGAAGGACTCACGGAGACACAGCAGGCCTTTGGCCTTGGTTCGATACCCCATGCACGTACGTGCATGGGATATGCACGTACGTGCATAGACCATGCACGTACGATCATGCCCTCTCTTTTTGAATTCCATCTCTTTCCCCCCGAAATTGCCTCTTACCTTATACAGCCCCCACGCTGACAGCTGCTCAGTGGCGGCTGGGAAACCCTAGAAACCCCCGAATTAAACCCTAATCCCTGCCTATAAATACCCTGCTTTCATTCAAGAGAGGGGGGGGGGGATTTTGGCTACCAAACGACCACTCTAAAAAACCCGATATTGGCGGCTGTGTCTACGGGAAGTCCGGAGAGTAGGATTGACGAAGGAACCGCTGTTGCTGCCCTGCCCTGAGGGTAACGGTTCTTAACCCTCAATTTCGTTTTCCTTCAATGATTTGATGATATTATTTAGGATATTGCATGAAATGTACATCTTATGCATCTTTTCATTTATTGCCTGAATACATGATGCATTTAGACTCAACATAAATTCATTTCTGCATTCATAGATCTAAAATAGGTCCTCTGGCATTTCTTTTGTATACGTCGTATCTCGACATTTAGATCTAGATTGTTTTTCTTATGTTTTCAAAGCATGTTTAGATGGTTTCTGTACATACCCTGATCATTCGTAGTGTCACACAGGTATGATAATTGCACAATAGGTTTAGATTTGCATTTTCGCATGGATTTCATTTAGGGTATGCACGTACGTGCCTTGAATATGCACGTACGTGCCTCCAATATGCACGTACGTGCATGACCTTATTTTTTTCAGTTTAATCTTCTTTTCTCTCTTACAGGCAGTACAGGCAGTGTAAGTTCTCCGTTGATTTCACCCCCTTTCTCTTATATGTGTGTATATGCTCAAATATTTCTCTTTAAATCCTTTTTATCTTTCATCATTGCATGCCTTTATTTGATTTTACCTAATTGTCTGCATAGTGGTCAAGTTTGATTAAACCCTTTTTAATTAAAGCCAATAAGTGTATGTGAGGCCGGATTTTAGCCGGGCGCAGACGGGTGCCTAACACCTTCCCGTCCGCGTACCTTAGCTCCGAACCTTGATTCTTTGGGTGATGACGAGTTGGGCCCTTGCTAGGGGTCAATCGGTTCCCGAGGCCAAAATCGGGTGGCGACTCCCTTTCCGCCCTAACCGTCCGCGGTTAGTGGCGTACTCCCGAGCCGACGTGGTGAAAGGACACAGCGCTCACAGTGGGTTCCATCAAATTCTATATCTTCTTACCTTTTGACTTAGACTCTTGTCATGGATTTAATGATGGAAAAGGGGCAGCAGTAACCATTATGAAACGATTTGCCTTAGCTGTAGTCATGTGATTTCGTGAGATTGGGGCTGATTTATTTTGCTCAATTGAAAAATATGAATGTGCTATGAACCCAGGGGCTGATTATGCTTGTTGAAGAAGAATTTGAATGAATGCTGGGGCTGGTTTATCTTGTTCAGAGAACTTAAATGAATTGGTGAAGAGAATGGGTTGGGGCTTCATGAGTTGAATTTCTTTGTGCTAATGAGAAAACAAAGAAAAAGAAAAAAAAAGAGGAAAAGAAGAAGAGCCTGCTAGGTTGAAAACCCGAAAGGGCGGCCTAGGCAAAAATTAGGGCAACCCGCTAGGTTGAAAACCCGGAAGGGCAATCTAGGCAAAAGTTAGGGTTTTGAAAAAAAGATAAGCGAAGAAAGAAGAAGAGAAGAAGAGGTGATTCCACTCCATTCCTATACCTTGAAAAAGAATTCATGGGTTTGATCCGATCCTCCTAAATTGCATTGTTTCCTAAGAAGGCTCGACCACCATTTTATAAACAAAGAAAAATGCTTTTGAAATTCCATGATTGTGCTAAGTATGTAAAGAGGTCTTTAAGGAAAAAGAATGATAGGTTTGCAAAACCATTTCTAGATAATCTTTCTGTGCATGAACTTGTGCTAATAAATCCATCTGAATCAATTTTACTTGAGTTGATTGATTAGTTGATGTGTGCATTAGTAATATGCAGTGTTCATTGAGTTTTGGAGGTCCATTTTCCCATGACCATATTTGCTTGAGTATTCGCCATTGGGTTACACCCAAGTAGCCATGTGAGTGATATTTTTTTTCTTCATGTGGTGTTGGCTTTGTCCTCATACCAACGTTGTCTTATGAGTAGTGACTCCTACTTAACTAATGTTTTGTTAAGCTCCCCTATGAGTCTTTACCTATATTTTTTTTTCTTTTTTTCTTGAGCACTGACCTTTGCTCGTTTGGAATATTGACTATTATTCATCTTGAGTGTTGACCTTCACTCATTTTGAGTATTCACTCATACTCCCCTCTCGAGCATTGATCCTTGTTCGTTCTATAATATTGATTCTTATCCATCATAGGTATTGATTCCAAACCCCTTCGGCATGTCTCCTCTATACATATGTTATTGTTTTAGGTATTGACTTCTACCTATGCAATCTCTCGGCATTCTTTGAGTATTGACCCCTACTCATCACCAACAGTAACTTTTGTTCATATAGTTTTTTCTGTGAGTATTGACTCCTACTCATTTCAAGCATTGACCTTTGCTTATATACATTTTATCTTGAGCATTGACCCTTGCTCGAATAATTTTCTCTGTGAGTATTGAATCCTACTCATATCAAGCATTGACCTTTGCTTATATACATTTTATCTTGAGCATTGACCCTTGCTCGAATGATTTTCTCTGTGAGTATTAAATCCTACTCATTTCAAGCATTGACCTTTGCTTATATACATTTTATCTTGAGCATTGACCCTTGCTCGAATGATTTTCTCTGTGAGTATTGAATCCTACTCATTTCAAGCATTGACCTTTGCTTATATACATTTTATCTTGAGCATTGACCCTTGCTCGAGTGATTTTCTCTGTGAGTATTGAATGCTACTCATTTCAAGCATTGACCATTGCTTATATACATTTTATCTTGAGCATTGACCCTTGCTCGTATGACTTTCTCTGTGAGTATTGAATCCTACTCATTTCAAGCAATGACCCTTGCTCGTAAGCTTTTCTTTGTGAGTATTGATCTTTACTCATAGCAAGCATTGACCCTTGCTTGTGTGTGTTTAAGTATTGACTTCTATTCATGGGATTTCTTTTTAGATTTTCAGTATGGATATTGACTTCTATCCATCATGGGTTCTCGTTTGAGTAATGACTCTTACCCATACTGTTAGAGTTATGCCCTAGAGCCAATCATAGAGATGATTGTTTAGGGATAAAGGAACAATCATTTGATTTCATTTATGTATGTCACATTTATTATTGATTTAATAAAAGGGCTTATTCTATTATGTTTGTATGCATCATTTATATTTACATAATATGTCCAAGGAGTTAGAGTTGAGAATATTGAATTACAAAGAGTTGTAATTATGAGACTGTAAATATATCTCTGTACTAAACTCCTAAATCATTCCTAGTTGAAGGTTCACTATGATGGACAGTAATGAACCATAGGACTAGCACTTGTTAGGTTGACTCTATAGGAGGATAGCTGGTCTCAAGCTATTTGTGTAGAGACATTACAACCAACAGGTGGGTGCCTGTTAATAGAATAGGTACACTGAATGTGACCAAAGATTTGAGATAAACTGAATGGAGTTTTAACCTGCCTGTCAATCAGTTTCTCAATGTTATAGTGGTACAAGTAATCCTTAGACCTGAGACACCATAGTTACCTTATGCATGTAGCTTTAGAAGTTTGATAACACTAAGTGCAGATTCTATTCATGGGTCTGTAAAGGTGTTCATTGGCCCTATTGCTATGTGTATGAAGGCATGTGAGTGATCAACAAGGAATCCATTACTCTCAGGAAAAAGAGAGAGAATGTCTCATATAGCATTCATAATATAACTCATTCAGTCCATGGCCATGGCAGTGTGAATATGGAAAGGAGTTTCCATAAGTTCATCATTGAGTTGATATTTATGAATGAGTATAAAGTAATTGAACTAGGGACTTGACAGACTTCCATGTCCTATTAGTTCAATTGGAGACATTGTGTAAATGGAAGGATGCAATTGTAACCTATAAACTATAACAGAAGGGTTCTTTGATAGATACATATTCACTTCATTAAGGACGACACCATGAACCATATGCTAGGTGTTATTCATGGTTAGTAGAAGCCCTAATTGATATAAGTGAGTTATAATCAATTAGGGATTGGAAGGAGTTCCAATTAGACCCTAAATGGAAAGAGTTCCATTGTGCACACCTCGTGCTATTCCTACTACTTGATGATGTGAACCCAATGGGTCACACACTTATCATGCAAGATGAGCTTTAAAGTCTATGAGAGAAAGGGTATGAATGCATAAAGAATAGTTCTTTGAGGCCTATTTATATTTGATATAAATTATAGGGGTTATTGTGCAATTTAGAGAAATTGCATAACACCCTAATAGGGTTTCCCCCTAGGGCCGGCCCCCTTAGTGTGGACTATATAAGTCACACTTTATGATGTGTGACATCATCACAATCACAAGTTGAAATCCCAAGGGGCTGTCCAGATTTTCCAGCCCCCTCTCTCTCTCTCCTCTCTTCTCCTACACTAGCAACAACAAGGGAAAAGAAGGAAAAGACTTGAAGCTCTAGCTAGGTGTGGATACCGTTGGAGGCAGCACACTTGGGCTGCTCATTCACCGCTGTCCGGAATCAAAGCTTGGAGCAAAAAGGAGAAGACAAAAATTCTGTAAGTGTTCTAACCCTCTTCATAGCTAGGGTTTGATTTTGTATATGCATAGTTAGATTCATGGGCTGTGGAATCAAAGGGAAAATTTTTATATTCCGCACTTCTATTTTTCCCTCTTGTATGATTCCCAACAGTGGTATCAGAGCCATGGCTATGCATAATACAAAATACATATGGGCTGGAATTTATGGTGTAGTTGAATGATTCAAAAATCTGGAGAATTTTTACTGCAGAATTGTTCTTCTCTCTGGCCGAACCTAGGGTTTGGAACCCTAGGTCTATTCTTCTTCTACTCCTCTTCTAAATCATGGTTAAGGGTAACCATTGATGCAAAGGTTGTATAGGGTTTGAATTGGAAGAAGAAGAAAAAGGAAAACTGGGTTTTCTGCAGAGGGTCGAATCTGGGTTTTAGAACCCAGAGGTTCTTGCAATTAAATTCAATCAAAGCTTCTGTATTTTTGATGCAAATCTATTTTAGGATCATCATATATCATGTGTATATGATTTTCTTTAAGTTTCAAAAAGGTTTTGATGGAAAAAGATTCAAAAAGTTTGAAAATTTTTCATGAACAGCATAGCAGATTTTCTCTGCAGAAAAGTCATCAATGGAGTTTTGATTAGAACTTGAGTTAGGGAACTCCAAATTGCATGAAACCAATTGCATTAGTTTCCTAAGACATGTAGGATAATGGGAAAATTCGTTTGGTAGCCTAATTCATTCATCTTGCTGGGTTTTAAATCAATTTCTGACCATGGACAGTATGCTGTCAAATTCTGGGCAGCATACTGTTGTTTTAATTGTTTAGAACAATTGGTGATGATTCGATCATCCAAACCTCTTCTAGAAGCTTAGTATTTCATGTAGGGACATGATACAAAAGCTGGTTTCAATGGAGGAGTCGAATTGATAAGGTTTTAGAAGCTATTGTGACCTTCAAGGTCTGCAACAATGGCTCCAGCAATGGGTTTTGGAAACCCTGATTGTTTTTGATGATGGCAGCCACTTCCACCACTCCTCACGTGTCCAGAGGCTTGTCCCACACCCCTAGGATGTTCTCCCATGGCTGCCCATGGCCTCCCACAGTCGTTGGTGGCCATGGCAGCCTAGCCAAGCTCAGGCAGCCGTCTTGGTAGTGACGGCTGCATAGAGTTAAGGATGAAACCCTAATTTTGAGTTAATGATGAAACCCTAATTTCATTATGGCATTAATTAAAACCCTAATTGGAATATTAATTACCTTTATTAAGAGTTAATGATTGGTCATTAAATGACCAATCATGGTTATTAATTGTTAGGACATAATTAATACCATAAATGATGTCTAGGGTTAGGGTTTTGGAAACCCTAATTAGTGTAATTAATTAAGGGTAATTAATACCCTATTTGGCATTAATTAAACCCTAATCCCTTTTATTAAATACCGTATGAACCTAGGGTTTTAATGATTGGACATTAAAATGACCAATCATAAGGAATTTAATGATTAGGGCTTGCATTTAGGGTTTAGGGTTATGCGTTTAGGGTTTAGGGTTTTAGGAAACCCTAATACACTAATTCATCATTTAAATGATTTTATTTAATTCCCATGTTAATTATTTAATTAATATTGATTAATTTTATAATGTTTTAAATGGTTTAATATACAATTGGGGATTAAATTAAAATCTGGAAATTCTTAATTAAATGAAATTGATTTGTTTAATTAAGGAAACCCTAATATTGGATATTAGAGTTATTTTAGGAAACTTTATATGTTTAAATTAATTTGATTAATTGGAACTAAAATGTCTTAAATGTTAAGACTTTATTTAATTCTGGATATTTTTGTTAATACCTAATAAGATTAGGATGCATTAATGAGATTAATGTAAATCATTCAAGTGAATTACCATAATGCCCATATGTTTTAATGCTTACAGTTTTTCTTTACATTATGCAATGAGATTGTATGTATGTGTTTGGATGATGATTATGGACTATACCCTTTAAACCAATTGTGATTGGCCGTCTTATGAATGGGATGTTATTATTTACAAGAGTTGTAATTTTATTAAGGTGATGTAATTTATTTGGGGCTTGCATGCCACCTTCCTTCTCCCTCTCTCTCTCTATCATTCTCTAATGTACCCCACATTCCCCTTATGTATCCTTTTCTTTAAATTATGTAAATGTTATGTAATCGAGAGCGTACTAAGGAGCATGGTGGACCCAAAGGAGCATGATAGAGCCCAACAAGCCAATGGTGGAGACCATCAAGCCAAGGGAGCAGATTGAAGGACTTGAAAGCTTAGAGAAGTGTTTCAAGACAGCATGCATGTTTCGAATGTGTTATTTTACGATCACCTACACCCACCTTAGACCTTGGATTCAATCTATTGGCTTGGATTGAATCCTCTCAAAGTCCATAATCATCATAGTGGGAGCTTTTAATGAGATTAATAGTGATAGCTCCAAATCCATAGATCGTTATATGTCTCCTTTTAGGGACTAATATCGATAAGTGGATTATTATTATTTTATGCTGTTCAATTTTTATTTATATGCATGAGATGTATGTTAATTTGATGAGACCCTTAAAAACCCCTCTCTTTTAATATTAAGTTGGAAATGGAGAATACATTAGGGAATGGATTCTTCATTGCCTTCCATCATTATAGGATCATCTAACGTCCCTTAATGTGGGTACCTGGCTGCAGACATGTAGGAGCTACCCATATTAAAGACATTACTTGAAACTATCACATATATAGATATCATGGGGTGCCTAAGCTGGTATATACCAAGAAACTAACATGTGAGGTATATATTTGGTGAAACATACCTGTGTGAATGATGGGCTTAACTTAACTAGGGAAGTATTCCAAGAAACTAACATGTGAGGAGTATGTACCCTAGAGGCAAAACGATTGGAATTTGCTTATGAAGCAATAGACAAAGAGTTGTCTTCTTATTGTGGGTTAGAAGTCAAGAAACTAACATGTGAGGCTTCTAGGTCACAGTGGGACCCCAATCCCCATTAGGAATGAGATTCCCGAATTCCATTAGAGGGTGTATGGAATTTGATAAAATAGTGGGAGGTACCATATGATTAAAGACCCGATCATTATGGATTAAAAATGAAATCTGATTTTCTGTTTAATTTTCTGTATGTAGATCACCGTAATGGCTCACCGCAACCCGTTATCCAACATTTTGGAAACCAACCGTTTAACTGGACCTAATTATCTTGATTGGTTAAGGAATTTAAAAATCGTTTTGAATTCTGAAAATATTACCTATGCACTTCAAAGTCCACTTCCCAATGCTCCTACTGAGGCTGCAACTCGGCAAGAGAAAGACGCTTATCAGAAGCGCATGGATGATGATCTTATGACGAGATGCTATATGATGGTGTCTCTAAGTCCTGAGCTTAAGAAGCAATACGAGTCCATGGGAAGTGCACCCGAGATATTTATCCACATACAAGAGTTGTATGGCAAAGAGTTTTTGCTTGAATGTGATGAATGGGTTGAAGTTCCTGCTTCAAATTCTATACTCAAGCCTAAAGGCAAGGGAATAAGAAAGGGTAAGAGTACCCAAAAGAAGAGGAAAGGTAAAGGGATCTGTTTTTACTGCGGCAAAGATGGGCATTGGAAACGTAACTGCCAAGAGTATCTAGATACTCTGAGGAACCAACCTTCGGAAGGTATGGATTATGCTCTTATACTTGAGACTAACATGAGTGTTAGCTCTGCTTCCACTTGGGTACTAGATTCTGGTGCGAGTTCTCATATTTGCAATTCCATGCAGGACCTAGTGGGAAGCAGAAGGCTGAGTAAAGGAGAAGTAACCCTACGAGTGGGAAATGGAGCAAACGTTGCTGCATTAGCCGTGGGGACTTGCTGCTTGACTTTGCCTAGTGGGAGTAGTTTAGAATTATCAGGCTGTCTTTATATTCCAGAAGTTATAAGAAACATTATTTCTATTTCAGTATTATCTAAACAAGGATTTAGGTTTGTTTTTGAGGAGAATAAATGTTCTTTATTTAAAAATGAAGAGTTCATTACTTCTGGAGTTTATGTGAATGGCCTTTATTTTCTAAACTTTATTGCAAATGTTAATTGCATAGAGCATGATAGTTCTAAATTGAATGCAAACAAACCCAAGAGAACAAGAGATGAAGAAAACTCCGCATATGGCTGGCACTTGAGACTAGGTCATATCAGTGAGAATAGGATTAACAAGATGTGTAAGGATGGACAATTGGGTCCATTGGTTTCTATGCCCTTTCCAACTTGTGAATCTTGTTTACTAGGTAAAATGACCAAGTCACCTTTCACCGGTCACGGTGAGAGAGCGGCAGACATATTAGGATTAATACATAGTGATGTATGTGGTCCTATGAGCATACATGCTCGTGGAGGTTTCTCTTACTTTATAACCTTTACCGATGATCATTCTAGGTATGGGTATGTGTACTTAATGAAGTACAAATCTGAAGCATTTGAAAAGTTCAAAGAATTCAGATATGAAGTAGAGAAACAAACTGGTAAAAGTATTAAAGCTCTTCGATCGGATCGAGGAGGAGAATATTTAACTGGTGAGTTTTTAGATCATCTTGTTCAAGCGGGCATTCTATCTCAATGGACACCTCCTGGAACACCACAGCTTAATGGTGTGTCAGAAAGGAGGAATAGAACCTTATTGGATATGGTTAGGTCCATGATGAGTTACACTGATTTACCATTGTCCTTCTGGGGACATGCCCTGGAAACTGCCGCGTACCTGTTGAACAGAGTCCCAACCAAATCTGTCCCTAAGACACCGTATGAGATATGGAAAGGGAGAGCACCAAGCCTTAAACATATTAAGGTATGGGGTTGCACTGCATATGTAAAGACACATGATGCAACCAAGTTAGAATCAAGATCAATTAAATGTAGGTTTGTGGGATATCCTAAAGAGAGTTTAGGATATTATTTCTATTATCCTGATGAACAAAAGGTGTTTGTTAGTAAGTTTGCAGTCTTTCTTGAAAAAGAGTTTATTCAAGAAGGAGGCAATAACAGGAAAATAGAACTCAAAGAATTGTCTGATGAGACACAAACCGACAGTGATCCCACCCCTGTCCCTGATGAGACAGAACCCACTAATGTACCACAACCTCTCCGTAGATCGAGTAGGGTATCTGTTGCACCTGAGAGATATGGATTTCTCAACCATAATGCAGAGGAATTGTTCCTTGGTGATAGAGAACACCCAGATGACCCTACTACTTATGGACAGGCGATTTCGGATATTGATTCGAACAAATGGCTGGAAGCTATGAAATCTGAAATGGACTCGATGTATTCCAACAAAGTCTGGACTTTAGTTGATCCACCAGAAGGTATAGTACCTATTGGCTGCAAATGGATCTTCAAAAGGAAGATAGGCTCAGATGGAAAGGTAGAGACCTACAAGGCTAGGCTAGTGGCAAAAGGTTACCGACAAAGACATGGTATTGACTATGAGGAAACCTTCTCGCCAGTGGCTATGCTTAAGTCCATTAGGATCTTGTTAGCTATAGCTGCGCACTACGATTATGAGATATGGCAAATGGATGTAAAGACCGCTTTCCTTAATGGAAACATTGAGGAAGACCTTTATATGCAGCAACCTGAGGGTTTTACATCCAGTGGTGAGGACCACAAAGTGTGCAAGCTACAGCGGTCCATTTATGGACTCAAACAAGCTTCTAGAAGCTGGAACATCCGATTCGATGAGGCAATCAAATCGTTTGGTTTCCTACAGAATATGGATGAACCATGTGTGTACAAGAAAGTTAGTGGGAGTGCGATTACCTTCCTGGTCCTATATGTTGATGACATTCTACTTATCGGGAATAAAGTAGAAACGTTATCAAAAGTGAAAGAGTGGCTTTCACAGAATTTCTCCATGAAAGATTTAGGAGAAGCATCCTATATTCTGGGAATAAAGGTCTATAGAGATAGATCTAAAAGGATGCTAGGTCTCTCCCAATCATTGTACATAGACAAAATATTGAAAAGGTTCAATTTAGAAGATTCCAAAAGAGGTCTAATTCCTGTTAGGCATGGAATCAAGTTGTCTAAAAACATGGCACCTAAAACTCCAGAGGAGATTGCGTACATGAGGACGATTCCCTATGCTTCTGCAGTAGGGAGTCTAATGTATGCCATGTTATGTACAAGACCAGATATCGCTTTTGGTGTAAGTGTTACAAGCAGATATCAGGCAGACCCAGGTGTGAAACACTGGGAAGCAGTCAAGGCTGTCCTTAAGTACTTAAGAAGAACTAAGGAACTTTTCCTTGTCTATGGAGGAAGAAATTTAGAAATGGTTGGTTATACGGATTCAGATTTTCAATCTGACGATGATGATAGGAAATCAACATCGGGGTATGTTTTCACCTTGAATGGTGGAGCTGTAAGTTGGAGGAGCTGTAAACAGGATGTTACAGCGGACTCCACTACAGAGGCTGAGTACATTGCTGCATCTGAGGCTGCAAAGGAAGCTGTTTGGATAAAGAAGTTCATTACTGAACTGGGAGTAGTTCCTGCCATTGAGAAGCCCTTGCCATTGTTTTGTGACAACAACGGGGCTATTGCTCAAGCTAAGGAACCACGGTCTCATCAAAAGTCCAAACACATTGAGCGTCGATTCCATGTGATTAGAGAGATCATTGGAAGAGGTGATATTAGCATACAGAAGATTCACACAACAGAGAATGTAGCAGATCCCTTCACTAAAGCTATGACCCAAGAGCAGTTGGATCACCACAGACAGGAAATGGGTATTAGATACATTGTGGATTGGCTATAGTGCAAGTGGGAGATTGTTAGAGTTATGCCCTAGAGCCAATCATAGAGATGATTGTTTAGGGATAAAGGAACAATCATTTGATTTCATTTATGTATGTCACATTTATTATTGATTTAATAAAAGGGCTTATTCTATTATGTTTGTATGCATCATTTATATTTACATAATATGTCCAAGGAGTTAGAGTTGAGAATATTGAATTACAAAGAGTTGTAATTATGAGACTGTAAATATATCTCTGTACTAAACTCCTAAATCATTCCTAGTTGAAGGTTCACTATGATGGACAGTAATGAACCATAGGACTAGCACTTGTTAGGTTGACTCTATAGGAGGATAGCTGGTCTCAAGCTATTTGTGTGGAGACACTACAACCAACAGGTGGGTGCCTGTTAATAGAATAGGTACACTGAATGTGACCAAAGATTTGAGATAAACTGAATGGAGTTTTAACCTGCCTGTCAATCAGTTTCTCAATGTTATAGTGGTACAAGTAATCCTTAGACCTGAGACACCATAGTTACCTTATGCATGTAGCTTTAGAAGTTTGATAACACTAAGTGCAGATTCTATTCATGGGTCTGTAAAGGTGTTCATTGGCCCTATTGCTATGTGTATGAAGGCATGTGAGTGATCAACAAGGAATCCATTACTCTCAGGAAAAAGAGAGAGAATGTCTCATATAGCATTCATAATATAACTCATTCAGTCCATGGCCATGGCAGTGTGAATATGGAAAGGAGTTTCCATAAGTTCATCATTGAGTTGATATTTATGAATGAGTATAAAGTAATTGAACTAGGGACTTGACAGACTTCCATGTCCTATTAGTTCAATTGGAGACATTGTGTAAATGGAAGGATGCAATTGTAACCTATAAACTATAACAGAAGGGTTCTTTGATAGATACATATTCACTTCATTAAGGACGACACCATGAACCATATGCTAGGTGTTATTCATGGTTAGTAGAAGCCCTAATTGATATAAGTGAGTTATAATCAATTAGGGATTGGAAGGAGTTCCAATTAGACCCTAAATGGAAAGAGTTCCATTGTGCACACCTCGTGCTATTCCTACTACTTGATGATGTGAACCCAATGGGTCACACACTTATCATGCAAGATGAGCTTTAAAGTCTATGAGAGAAAGGGTATGAATGCATAAAGAATAGTTCTTTGAGGCCTATTTATATTTGATATAAATTATAGGGGTTATTGTGCAATTTAGAGAAATTGCATAACACCCTAATAGGGTTTCCCCCTAGGGCCGGCCCCCTTAGTGTGGACTATATAAGTCACACTTTATGATGTGTGACATCATCACAATCACAAGTTGAAATCCCAAGGGGCTGTCCAGATTTTCCAGCCCCCTCTCTCTCTCTCCTCTCTTCTCCTACACTAGCAACAACAAGGGAAAAGAAGGAAAAGACTTGAAGCTCTAGCTAGGTGTGGATACCGTTGGAGGCAGCACACTTGGGCTGCTCATTCACCGCTGTCCGGAATCAAAGCTTGGAGCAAAAAGGAGAAGACAAAAATTCTGTAAGTGTTCTAACCCTCTTCATAGCTAGGGTTTGATTTTGTATATGCATAGTTAGATTCATGGGCTGTGGAATCAAAGGGAAAATTTTTATATTCCGCACTTCTATTTTTCCCTCTTGTATGATTCCCAACACATACGATGTCTTATTGGCTCTCCTAAGTATTGACCTATACTCATTCCGAGTACTGATATATACTCATCCTAAGTATTGACCCATACTTACCCTGAATATTGTCGCATATTCATCTTGAGTATTGACCCATACTCACCCTATGTATTGACCCATACTCATTCTAATCATTAAAGCATTTTTGTCTCGAGTATTGACTAGTACTCACCCCAAGTGTTAACCTTCACTCTGATTCCTTTTGAGTATTGACGGGTACTCACTCCGAGTGTTGACCTCCACTCATATTTATCCCTACTCCTTTCGAGTATTGACTATTACTCACCCTGAGTGTTGACCTTCACTCCCAATACCGATTCTCTTCGAGTATTGACTTGTACTCATCCTAGGTGTTGACCTTCACTTAGAGTTACCTCTACTTGTCCTGGGTATTGACCTTTACCTAGACATTGACTTCTAATTGCTTAAGATATGTGATGAATTCCATAGGATGATGGAGTTCTCCATTTGAATTTGATGCAATTACTCTCCTAAGCAAAAATGGGATGTTCTTTTATCATTGGTTCGCAAGTGAAACTTGCTGCACCAATGAGGGGCTTCTGTCACACCCCATTTTTGCACCACCTTACTAGGGTTTGTCATTCCATGCATGTTTTTGTTTTGTTTTTGAGTCTAGTTACTTGCATTAGCCTTCTAGAATCACAAGGACATTGGATATGAATTTTGGTTCAATTTGGAGTTGATCTTAAGGGTTAATAAGAACTTTTGTGACTTGAGGGGCATAACCATCTTTTAGGTCACGAACTTTCTATTTAACCTTGAAATGATCTCCAAGTTGTCAATTGGAGTTCATGAGAATGCATTTGAGGTATTTATGGGTTTAATTTGATGAATTGATGGTTCGGGATTAAAATGGCTCAATACGATTCAAGTTGGTTAAGAGACCCACTTCGGGTTGGCTCAAATTGGCTCATGATTTTCACTCAATTCCCACCCATTTGACTTTAATTAGTCTTAATTTCATTCCCAAAGATGTTTTGGAAGGTTGAATTTTGAAATTGGAAAGCATTCGGTGCGACCCTGTGTGCATACCTAAGCTTAGCGACGGTGGTGCATGGCGGTTAGCCGTCTTTGTAAAACCCAACCATGCAGCCATGGCTAGGGATTTTTGCCCTAAAATGTCTTAAATTACATTCCTCATCGAAGCACGGTCGTTTTGGCTTTCGTTTCGTCAAAATCGGAGTTGATTTGACCCCCGAAACACATTTGGAAGCCGAAATGGCTCAAATAAGGCAATTGCTGATGGCGCGCTCGGGTGACCATCTGGGGCTTGGCGGCTAACCGCCCAGCCCAGGTGGTCAGCCGCCCAAGGCCAGGTGGCTAGCCGCCCAGCCCCAGATGGTCACCCGAGCCTCTTTCCTTTTTTGAGCCTTGACGCGGCTCCCTCCCTATTTTCTCGGATTTGCTCGCCTCCAGCCGCCATTTAACCCTAATTTCAGCCCTATTTAACCTACTTGAGCCCCAAGGGAACCTCTAAGAGCCCTTGGATCAATCCCTAGGGTTTTAATCCTAACCATTGAGGGTTTTCCCTTAATCCCTATAAATACCCCCTTATACTTCAGCAATAGGGGGAGGCAATTTCTGAAGTGAGAGGCATGTTGGAGGCTATGGCAGCCATCCTTAGGGTAGTTTAACCTAAACTTTGAGTGAGAGAGTGTGAGAGAAAGCTTGAAGGAGGGCTGGAGTTTGGCTTGAAGGCTTGAAGGAAGGAATTCCCAGCAGTGCATAAGAGGAAGGAGGACTCTCTACAGCAGCAAGAGGATACTTCACCATAGGTATACCCCCCTTCCTCCTCTTCTCTCTTTTCAAGTTAGGGTTTTGCATAGAATAAGATGATTGCATATCAAAGATTGTGTTTTTATCATGTCTCGTTGCTTCCATTGGTATGTATGCATGATTAGGATAATGTTTATGGGCTGTTGTACGGGGTAAAATCTTTCTCCCCGAACTACGTGTTGATGATGGAGCTTGTTCCCTCGCCTGGACCTGCAATCACAAGCTTGAAAAATGGGTCAGAGGGTAGGCCAAGGTGGGTTTTGGCCGTGCCCTCTCCGAAGCTTAAGTCAGAAAGCTGCACTGTGGAGAATGAGGCAAGGAAGAAGATGAATCTCAGAGAATTAGGGTACTGTAGCTTACCAAATTAGGCTGTATCGTATTCTTTTTATACCCACCTGTACGGACTGACCATGTGAGGTCAGATAACTGCTTGGGTTAGGTCAGATCTGACCATGGTTTGCCCATAACCGTCTGACCATAGTTTAGTGACCATGGTTGGCCAGAGAATCGTGGTTTCTTGTAACCGCTGTGTCAGGAATTACAGCTGCTAGGACAGTTTTGGACTGTAGTAGGATTTGGACTGTAGTATGAGTCATGAGACAGGTGTCCCGAGGTGAAAGCCAAGAACCGAGTTGGGAGATCACGTGCCTTGTAGCGGGTCCCACCGTGCAGGCCTCCCACGTGTCAAGTGAAGTGTTTTAACTCCTTGCCCCGAGCTGGATCTTCGGAGGCGCATCACGTGCGTTGTGGTTGGCCTGGTTGAGCAATCTTCGCCACGTGTCAGCGTTTCAGACTTGAACCTTCCATCCCGAGTTGAGACCTCAGTTCAGATATATTTCCACACAATTTGCCCCAAATTATGACATTCCCGAGCTGGGACTTGTCATAATTTTGTTTTGCTGAGTGTTTTTCCCTGTGCCCCTATGCCGCTTGGCATTCTAGGGCTTACCTGGCAAAGAGGCGGTTAAGCCTTTCCGTATTCCAAGGCGCTGACGTCATGTGTCTTGGAACCGTACGATCTGCATTTAATGCTCCAGAAGCATTATGTCTTTGGAGGGAAGCAAATTACTGCTCATTTTATCTTCTGCACTCTCTCTCTACTTTCTGCCTTTTCTCTCTGCATCCTGTTCTCCGTTTTCTCTCTCTACTTTCTCTGCTCTTGCTTTCTGTTTTTTCCAGGAAAATACCGTATTTTCCACCGGAATCCACTGTCTACACCGTTCGCTTGTGGGAGAAGATCCGTTCTGCTCTCCTTCGTTGCCTTTGCGAACCGTTTCTTCGGTGTTATTTTCTGCTGGTGCTCTTCTTGCTCGCTTCATCCTTCCAAGAACAACTTTCGAAGGTTTCAGCGCCGTGCCGTACAGTTTCCCCGGCGAAACAGCTTTTTTGACCACCGTTTGATCTTTTGTGAAGGTATAACTGGTTTTTGTTCTTTATTCTTCAATTTGTTCGGTGTATTTTTCTCTTTGCGGTTGTTGGAGATGTTCTTGGGGTTTGCTTCGTAATCCTAGGGTTTTCCTCTGGTTTTTGGGGCAAATCACCAAGACATTGATTTTCCCGCCTTTTAGGGTTTGAAAAAACCCCATCTCGGGGTAAACTTGAGAAAAAAGTTTTGGGTGTCCTTTTTAGTCTTTTCCCAACACCGAGTTGAGTGTTCCCCGAGCTGACACTTAGAAAAATTTTAGGGTCTGTTAAGGCAGGGGTAACATACCTGTTAGAACATGGAGTTTTAGGTCGGGACATGTTGTCATGGGTTGAGTTATCCCTGGATTTAACCTTCCCCTTTCATCTTGGCAGATGTCTTCTTTTTATGATATTAGGGGGAACCCTGCAAAGGTAGCAGAGTTTAAGGCCTTATACGGCTTTGAAGACGGGAAGTTTAGCTTCCGCTTTGCTGAGCCTGGGGAGGATGTCTTTAGGTCAGACGCCAAGGATGGCCTCCCCGTTCCCATTGCTGCTTTCATGGAGGGTGGAGTTCGTGTCCCCTTCCCAGACCTTCTCAATGACTTCCTCCTCTACTGTGGAATAGTCCCAACCCAGCTAGGGCTGAACTCCTTTAGGATCATCATGGGGGTTCATGTCCTTAACCAGCTTCTAGGGACTTCTGTCGGGGTGCGTGAGATCCTCCACCATTACAAAATCTGCGCCCTTAAAAATAAGCCCGACGTTTACCTCTCCCTCAAGCGCAGGAAGAAACCCTTTGTCACCCACATCCCAGACTCCAACCCGGGAGCTCATGACATTGTGGTCTTCGTGTACGGGCCCGTAGATGGGACTCTTCCCCCCGATCCTCCCATCATTCCCCAAGAGAGAGGCTCTAGCTGTAAGAAATCAGCGATGTCATTTTGCTTGCCCTTTTTTTTTTTGTTTTATATGACCTCGAGTTGAATCTTGAACTTAACATTGATATTCATGTGTCATGTTTCTTTCTAGCAGCTCCTCACGCCAACGAGCCCGCTGACACGCTGAACGAGGAGGATATCGAGAGGCTGCTCGGATATCAAGTCAGCCAGCGTTGCCGTGCGGCGGAGACCTTGCTCAACTACCACGCGCGGTACCAGACTTGGGGGAAGGCGAGTTACCCCCACTGGGAGCAGCCTGACGACGAGCTGACCCGTGTGGTGGAAGAGGACTTGGAGAGAGGAGAACAAGAGGAAGAGGAGGAAGAAGGGATCCGCCTCCGACCTGAAGGGGAGGGAGCTGAGGAGATTAGGCCCTCCGAAAAGACGGCTCGCCGCGCCCCCTTCGTCATTGAGAGCTCCAGCTCTGAGGAGACTGTCTCCCAAGCCATGGAGAGGAGAGGCTCCCGTCCCCCCCCCCCGCCAAGAGACAGAGAACAGACTCCAGCAGCCAGAGGACCCAGAAAGACTCTGGGATGAATTTGAGGGCTCTGGTTGCTGAGAGAAGGGCGGCGGAGAAAGAGGCCCAGGAAAAGAAGGCTGCTGAGCAGAATCAGCAGCAGCAGAATCAGCAGCCGCAGCAACAGCGGCAGAATCAGCAGCAGCAGCAGCAACAGCGTCAGCAGCTGCAGAAGACTAACAAGGCTGCTGCTGTTACTGCTCCTGGGTCAGGTCGGGACGCTGGGAAAAAGCCCACTGACCCCAACAGCGGAAAACTCATGTCCCACGCCATGAGGGGGCAGGACGTGGGCAGGCCCCAAGCGCCCGAGGCTACCGGGAAGGGGAAGGCTCCTCTGGTTCCCCCTACGAAGCCCCGGAAGCCCTCCACAGTCCCTGAACAGCAACCCACTGTGCAAGGGTCTGGACAGGGGGGAACCAATGCTTCGGGGGCCGGAGATGGGAGCGCCCCTGCTCGTGCTGATGTGATTGCACAATACCCCGAGGTAAAACTTCACTTCCTTCTGCGCCTTTTATCCGGAAGCCTATTACGAATTCTGACTGACTTTATGTCTCTGTTCGTGTGTGCAGTTCCCCGTACCCACAGATAAGGGCGTTACCAGCTCCTTCTCTGCGGAGTACAACTTCAGGCAGCTGGGGAATCCCATGAGGTTGCCGGCAGACATGGCGCACTTCAGGAAGAGGTCCGCCCTCGACAACCTCCGCTTCGGGTTTACCAGCCTTTACCGAGTAAGCTCCGTTCTTTTGTGGTTTCATTACTTGGTGCTCAACCCTGTTTTTGACTTGATGATGTCTGTATAGGGCTGCCAACAAATCTTGCTGGCGGGCGATCGCCTCGAGGAGGAAGACAATAAGTTGCAACTCGAGCTCGCCAAAGTCCGGAGTGAGTACGATCAGAAGCTAGCAGAGGCTGAGGCCAACTGTGCTGCGGCTATGTCTCAACTTCAGAAGGTAAAGTCTGAATGCGAGACTCTCAAGTCTACAGCCGAAAGTGCCATCAGCAAACTCGAGCTCACGAGGAAGGACTACGCAGATTTGGAGGCTGAGTTGAGGAAGGCAAAAGATGCCCAGGATGGGTTGGCCCGGGAGAAGCGTGAGCTGGCGAGTAAGGTCCGGGCCCTTGAGGCTGAGGTAGAGAGGGAGAAGGCCTCCGCGAAGAAGGCCGTAACTGAGGAGAGGGAGAGCGTGACGGCTTCCCTCGTTGGGCAGTTGACCACCGAGCTCGAGGTCACCTACAGATTTGCGTGGGAGACCTTGGTCGAGTTGGCATCTGCCCAATTTCCTGGCATTGCCGATATTCCCTTTGAAAGGAGGGATATTCCTCCGGATTACGATCCCGAGGGAGGTGATGTCGGGGAAGCTGAGATGGAGGTTGCTGGCGGCGATGAGGCCGGGGAGAACAATCCCGAGGTCACGTCTCTGCCTAATGCCACCATTGAAGCCGAGGGGACTGTTGACGTCCCCGATGACACTTCAGTCGCTGCCAACGGGGACCCACCCGTAAATGCAACGGAAAGCACCACGGAGGCTATCCCTGATCTTCCTCAGACTCCCGTGGTTCCGCCTGTCTCTACTGATCCCGTTGCGGCTCCCGAGGTCATTGCTCCAGCTGCCGGGAACTCGGGGGAGAATGTAGCTACTTAGGTTTTTTCCTTTGTTTTTTTTTTTTTTTCTTTTTCATTTCTTCTGGCTGAATGCCCCAACTTGTACAGAACATTGTAATACTCCTTCTATTGGAATGAAATACAGAATTTTTCTTTCTCGTGTGCATGTGTCTTTTATTTTCGTACTGGTTGTATGTTTGAATGTACTATCGGGATAAGATATCTTGTTGCTGGGGTGAAAATAATTAGACCCAACCTGAGTACGGGCTTTAGTTTGTCGAGTAAGAGACCCGAACACCTGTCAGTCCTTTAGACCCATCTCTTGGTATGTTGTTGCGTTGAACCTGTTCCTAGGTGAGAATTCGTTGTGAACCCATTCTTAGGTTCGGTGTGCTCAAGCCATTTAGTAGGTGAGACTTATGCCCATTCTTAGGCGATTTTGCTTGGACCCGTTCTTGGGCAAGACTTTGTTGTGAACCCATTCTTAGGTTCGGTGTGCTCAAGCCATTTATTAGGTGAGACTTGTGCCCATTCTTGGGCAATTTTTGACTTCGACCCGTTGTTGGGGAAAATGCCTTTAGCTCAACTAATAAACAAGCGATGACGTTCTTGAATAACCTCTGAACTTGTATTGAATAATCATTGAATGTAATTACAACTTTGGCTATCGGTAAAACAATCTTAGGTTAGCTATGTTAACTGATCTCGGGAGCTCTTGTCCGGTCTCCAAGCTCTTCAGTTTGTAAGAACCTGTACCCCCGACGTGGATGACCTCGTAAGGACCTTCCCATGTTGCCCCGAGCTTCCCGTCTGCAGGATTTCTGGTTCCAGCGTTGACTTGTCTGAGTACCAACTCTCCGACATTGAACTCCCTTGATTTTATTCTTCGGTTGTAATATTTTTTCAGCTCTTGTTGGTAAGATGCCATTTTAATTCGAGCCCTTTCCCTTCTTTCTTCTGCTAAATCCAGATCTTGAGACAGAGTTTGATCATTCGTTGCCGCGTCATAAGATTCGGTTCTGAGACCTGGTAGACCCATCTCTATTGGTATAACTGCTTCCATGCCATAGGTCATAGAAAACGGAGTTTCTCCAGTGGACCTCCGCGGGGTAGTTCGATATGCCCATAGTACAGAATGCAGCTCGTCGGGCCAAGACCCTTTCACGTTGTCTAGCCTCCTTTTTATCCCCGCGACTATAATCTTGTTGGTTGCCTCTGCCTGACCATTGCACTGCGGGTAACTCGGATTAGAATACCACCACTGAATTCCCTGTTCTGCACTGAATTCCCGAGTTCTCTTACTGTCGAACTGAGTCCCATTATCCGATACGAAGGCTCTCGGGATCCCGAAGCGAGTGATAATATTTTCCCAAAGGAACTTGATAATATCAGAATCTTTAATTGAAGCAAGCGCGATAGCCTCTACCCATTTGGTAAAATAATCAGTTGCGATGAACAAGTACTTCCTGTTCCCTGAGGCTGTGGGCAATGAACCAACGAGATCTAACCCCCACTGTGCGAAAGGCCATGGACTAGATATAGGATGTAACTCCTGAGCAGGCTGGTGTATTTTGTCAGCAAACATCTGGCACTTCGGGCATTTCCTCACATACCTGATAGCATCCTTCTGCATGTATGGCCACCAGTAGCCCTGAGTGTTTGCCCTATGGGCTAGTGATCTTCCTCCTGCATGACCTCCGCATGATCCCTCATGGAGTTCAGCCAGCAGGTCCAGCACTTGGTCTGGATGTACGCACTTCAGGTATGGTCCCGTGTAGGATCTTTTGTAGAGAGAGCCCGACGGTGATAACCAAAAACGAGCTGACTTAGCGCGAATTCGGTGACCCTGATTGCGATCCTCGGGTAGTTCATCTCTTTGTAGATAGGCAACTATCTCATCCATCCAGCTCGGGGTCGAAGGCTGAATGTCCGAGATGAGCTCCTCTGTCCCAATACTGGATTCTTGCAAGATTTCGACATTTATGGCTCGGGGGGTGTCTGTTTCCAACGCTGCAGCCAGGGCGGCCAACCCATCTGCATGTCTGTTTTGATCCCTGGCAAAGCGTTTGAACTCCACACTGGTGAATTTCGCAGCTAATTCCCATACCTTGTGCGTGTACGCAGCCATCCTTTCATCTTTGGCTTCATATTCTTTGTTCAGCTGGTTAACCACTAGCCTGGAGTCGCTGTATACTGTCAGCTCTTTCACCCCCATTGCTTGGCCCATTGCTAGTCCTGCCACCACTGCCTCATACTCTGCTTCATTGTTTGAGGCTGGGAACATAAGTCTCACTGCTTGCTCGATGATTTCTCCTTCGGGATCTGTCAGCACAATTCCCAAACCTGCGCCTCTCGCATTAGATGCACCATCCACTTTGAGCTCCCATCTCTTCCTCGCTTCTGTGTTTATATTGTCTCCCCCCCCCCCAGTTCGGGCAGAGAGGATTTGAATGCTGTCTGTCCCGAACTGGAAGTAGGATCCCCGTGGTAAGGGAGGTAAAGAGGTTCCCCGTGGTAAGGGTGGGTCAGGGTGGGCAGTTTTTCTAAATGAGCAACTAACTTTTGATAAGCCTCCTGGCATTCCGTGTTCCATCCCGAGTTAGTGCTCTTCTTTAATATTTGAAAGAATGGGTGGCATTTGTCTGATGACCTCGAGATGAATCTACTGAGTGCTGCCACCATCCCGTTCAACTGTTGAACATCCCTGACCGTTGTTGGGGTACGTAAGGTTCTTATCGCCTCAATCTTACTTGGATTTGCTTCGATCCCCCTTCTTGAAACTAAGTGACCCAGGAATTTTCCCGAACCTATGCCAAATGAGCTTTTCTTCGCATTTAACTTCATCCCATACTCCCTGAGTCGGGCAAAAGCCTCAGTTAGGTCTGCCAGATGATCTTTCTCTGAGCTGCTCTTAACAATAGTGTCATCAACGTACGCCTCAAGGTTTTTGCCAATCAGTCCTTCAAACATCCTGCTAACAAGACGTTGGTAGGTGGCCCCTGCATTCTTTAACCCGAACGGCATCACCTTGTAGCAGTACGTTCCTCTAGGAGTAACGAACCCTGTCTTGTCTTGGTCGTGTTCTGCCATAGGAATCTGATGGTAACCCGAGTAGGCATCAAATATACTCAGTCTTTCATACCCCGAGATAGAGTCTATAAGTTGGTCAATCTTAGGCAAGGGGAAACTGTCCTTTGGGCACGCTTTATTGAGGTCTGTGAAATCGATACAGACTCGCCAGTCCCCTGTCTTCTTTCTTACACATACGGGATTGGCCAGCCAACTCGGGTACTTTACTTCTCTGATGAACCCTGCTTTCAAAAGCTTATCAACCTCGGCAGAAACTGTTTCGGCTCTATCATCTGACAACCTTCGTTGCTTCTGAACCACTGGCTTGTAATTTGGGTTAACTTGTAACTCATGAGTAATAATTCTGGGATCAATTCCTGGCATTTCATGGGGTGACCAAGCAAATACATCGATGTTTTTCTTCAAAAACTCGAATAGCTCTGCTGCGTGGGTTTCACTTAATGACTTTCCTATCCAGAAAAACCTCTCTGGATCATCAGGGTTGATTATCTTCTTCACTAGCTCCTCCCCCGTTCTATCTGCGGGTTCCAGAGCTGTCTCTTCTACTCCGGGCCGTTCTCCCTTTCGTTGCTACAAGGGGACCTCATCAATCTTGGCTTTTTTCTTCTGCTCAGGCTCTTGCCTCGGGGCTTTGAGTTTGCCAGTTCCCGAGCTGGGAAGGCGTGGGACCTTGGACTTCAGTTTGTCCTCAGAAGGTGCTGAGTGGCCTGCATACTCTGCCAGAAAACACTCCCTGGCCGCCGCCTGATTTCCCTTTATCTCCATGATCCCTTCTGGGCTCGGGAACCTGATGGATTGGTGGTAGGAGGATGGGACAGCCTTTATAGCATGAATCCAAGGTCGCCCGAGTATCACATTGTAAGCTGACCTTTCCTGGATTACCACAAACGTCTCCATGGATTGCACTGGCCCGGCCCGAACTGGGAGCGTTATCTGCCCCAATGGGAAAGTCATGTTGCCATTAAAAGCTTTCAAGCTGACGTGGCAGGGCTTCAGGTCGGAGTCCTTGAGCCCGAGTTGACTGAACAACTTCTGAAACATGACGTTCACAGATGCCCCGTTATCCACATAGACTTTGCCCACGTCGTAGTTCCCTATGAGCATGCGGACAACTAGAGCATCGTTGTGCGGGCAGCGTACCGTCCCATCAGTCTCGGCATCCCCGAAGAAAAGCAGTTTCTCACCATTTTCTCCCTCACTCTGAGGTAACAGTATTGGCTCATCTCCAATATCACTGACTTCAGCATCTTGACACGCCATCCTATATTGTGCCCTAAGCTGGCTGGTTGACAGAGCGGTTTCCTCATATCCTCCGGTGATCATATCAATCCTCCTGAGGATCTTTGGTTGAGTGGATTGAGGAGCCCTGTTCTCGGGTTTTTTCTGCTCGGATGGCTGTCCCTTATCCTTTCGGGCTATAAACTCATCGAGTTTCCCTTCCTTGGCCCAAGCCTCGAGGTTGTACTTCAAAACCTTACAGTCCTCTGTCCTGTGGCCATGATCCTTGTGGTAACTGCAAAACAGCTTCTTATTTCTCTTCTCGGGCTCCACGAACATAGGTCGAGGTTTCTGGAAGAAGTCCTTGTTCTCCAGTGCCTTCATTAACTTGTAGATGGGGAGAGTAAATACAGTGAAGATGGCCTGGTTTGGATTGGTGGGTGGCCTAGATTTCTCTCCTCGGGGATTGTCCCTTTGTGACCTAGGGTCCTTTTTCTTGTCATCTTTTTCGCCAGTTTTGGCAGACTGTGGAGTGTAAAAATCATCCAACTTGGAATAATTGGCTACAGTGGAGAGTAGCTTGGCTAGGTTTCTGGGGGGATTAACAGTGAGCTCCTTAAACAGAGGTGACGGTTTCCTCAACCCGAGACGAAACAGATCCATTGCATTCTTCTCAATGGGCTCGTCAATCTCATTGTAGACCTCCCAGAACCTCTGAGAGAATTCCCGAAGTCCCTCCCCATCTTTCTGTTTCAGCTCGTATAGGTTCTGCATGGTCCTCGGGAATTTACAGCTGGTGATGAACCTTTTCTTGAACAGCTTGCTCAGTTCGTGCCAGCTGTCAATAGATTCGTCTGGGATCTTGGCCCACCACTTAAGAGCCACTTCCCCTAAACTCATGGGGAATATTTTGCAGAGAAAACCCTCGTTTCCAGCATATAACGACATACGTTGCAAGTAATAATTCAAATGATGATCGGGGTCTATTGAAAGAGAGTAAAGAGTAAAGGTTATCTCGGAATACCCTCGTGGGATTGGGACCCGTTGAATCCATCGTGTGAATGGGCTCCGAGCTACAGCAAGGCTTTCAGGTCTGTATCCCCCTCTACTCTGGTTACCCCGGTGTCTCTTGGAGGCTTCTTCCTCGTTTCTTTCACGCCTGGGTGACCGAGAGTGCTTTCTGCTCGTCCCCCCAGTACTTCTCTCCCCCCTTCTTTCAAGAGACCGAGACCTGTGATAGCGTCTCTCTTCTCTGTGAACTTCGTGCCCAGAACGCACCTGAGAACGAGGTCTTGGGTGGTCCTCATTCCACCTTCGCGCATGTTCTGAACGCCTTGAACTGCGTTCTGGGGACCTTTGAATCAGCGCATGATGTTGTTCATCTCCCCCTCCCAGATGTCTCTGTTCTGGATCAGTTAATCGTGGCTGATCGTCATGTCTGCTGCGGTGGTGGTGGTGTGAGGCCCCTGGCCTAGGTGAGCTCTCCTGATGCCTGGTGCGACGGAGTGGACTGGTTTGGCTAGCCTCCTCAGCGACAATATTAACTCCGCGAGGAGCAAAAGTTCGCTGGAGGTAGCGGTGGTAATTTTGCTCCGCATTTAGCTTTGCGAGCTGCGCCGATTGAATCTCCGATTGCATGGTTGCAATCAGTTCCACTACCGCCGCTGGGTTGGGGTTGTTTGTTACAGCCTTATCGAAGGCGGCTTTCAGAACAGGCTGGTCATCGAGAGAATGTAGAACAGCAGACATTTCAGGGGAGATATGATGTTGTTGAATCGGAGGAAGCTGACTGGTTCCCGCCGCAAGCAATGGCGGGTTGGTCTGTGGAGGCTGGGTTTCTGCTCGTTTCCCAGCATCGCCTGTAATGGCTTGGTCTACGCGAGTAAAGTTCGCTCCAGATCTGGTTCGCCCGAAGGTGGGCGGAGGTGGTGTAGCCATCTTATCGCGATGGTTCCCACAGACGGCGCCAAATTGTACGGGGTAAAATCTTTCTCCCCGAACTACGTGTTGATGATGGAGCTTGTTCCCTCGCCTGGACCTGCAATCACAAGCTTGAAAAATGGGTCAGAGGGTAGGCCAAGGTGGGTTTTGGCCGTGCCCTCTCCGAAGCTTAAGTCAGAAAGCTGCACTGTGGAGAATGAGGCAAGGAAGAAGATGAATCTCAGAGAATTAGGGTACTGTAGCTTACCAAATTAGGCTGTATCGTATTCTTTTTATACCCACCTGTACGGACTGACCATGTGAGGTCAGATAACTGCTTGGGTTAGGTCAGATCTGACCATGGTTTGCCCATAACCGTCTGACCATAGTTTAGTGACCATGGTTGGCCAGAGAATCGTGGTTTCTTGTAACCGCTGTGTCAGGAATTACAGCTGCTAGGACAGTTTTGGACTGTAGTAGGATTTGGACTGTAGTATGAGTCATGAGACAGGTGTCCCGAGGTGAAAGCCAAGAACCGAGTTGGGAGATCACGTGCCTTGTAGCGGGTCCCACCGTGCAGGCCTCCCACGTGTCAAGTGAAGTGTTTTAACTCCTTGCCCCGAGCTGGATCTTCGGAGGCGCATCACGTGCGTTGTGGTTGGCCTGGTTGAGCAATCTTCGCTACGTGTCAGCGTTTCAGACTTGAACCTTCCATCCCGAGTTGAGACCTCAGTTCAGATATATTTCCACACACCCCTCTATTAGGAAACAACCCTAGGGGGGAGAAAGGGAAAGTTTCAAGGAAAGGAAAGAAGGGTGAATTGGGGCACCCTCATACCCTACTTTCCTTAAGGCAAAAGCAACCTATCAAAATAACCACCCTATTGCATAGGGTAATTATCTTATTTGCAAGATTTCATCTCGCAATAGCCAAAATAACCACCCCACATTGGTGGGGTAGTTGCACCTGTTGTACCTGTCAAAGCACCTACAATTTCTATGCAAAACATACCAAAATACCAACCAACCAAGCTAGGTTCCAAATCAAGCCATTATCATGCTTAAACATAAGCTAATACATGCTCAAAACTCATCATTAAAAGCATTAAACAGATCTGGACAGAATTGAAATAAGGCTTAAAATCAACCACAAGTCATGCAAACAACATGAATCATAAGCTAACTAAAACCCTAACTCAACCCTACATGCAATGACATGCAAAAAAAACCCTAAAATCAACTATATGAATGCCAAAAATATCATAGTTACCTAATATGGAACACATATGCAGCAACTATGAAGAAAAAACAGAGAAAATCCCTAAGCTATCATGCTATATGCAACCAAACCAACACAAGGATGATAAAAACCCTAGAATCACACTAGTGCATAAAATCCCATGAAATAACCCTAAATCATGCAAAACAGATTATGAACAGCATTCTAACCATGCATATTAATCAATAGAATGATCCACACATGATAAAGACATAGACTTTCACATGAAATAAAGCTATTCTAAGCATAAACTCAATTTCAGCACTAAGGAAACCCTAGAATCCCAAACATGCAGTAAATCACATGGAATAGCATCCTAGCATACTAAACAGCCCATGAATATTATCCTAAACATGCATACTAGCTAATAGAAGCAACAAAATATGATAAAAACATAAGCTTTAATATGCAAAAGAGTTATTTCATGTAGAAAACCAATTTCAGCACTAAGGAAACCCTAGAATCCCAAACATGCAGTAAATCACATGGAATAACATCTTAGCATACTAAACAGCTGTGTGGAAATATATCTGAACTGAGGTCTCAACTCGGGATGGAAGGTTCAAGTCTGAAACGCTGACACGTGGCGAAGATTGCTCAACCAGGCCAACCACAACGCACGTGATGCGCCTCCGAAGATCCAGCTCGGGGCAAGGAGTTAAAACACTTCACTTGACACGTGGGAGGCCTGCACGGTGGGACCCGCTACAAGGCACGTGATCTCCCAACTCGGTTCTTGGCTTTCACCTCGGGACACCTGTCTCATGACTCATACTACAGTCCAAATCCTACTACAGTCCAAAACTGTCCTAGCAGCTGTAATTCCTGACACAGCGGTTACAAGAAACCACGATTCTCTGGCCAACCATGGTCACTAAACTATGGTCAGACGGTTATGGGCAAACCATGGTCAGATCTGACCTAACCCAAGCAGTTATCTGACCTCACATGGTCAGTCCGTACAGGTGGGTATAAAAAGAATACGATACAGCCTAATTTGGTAAGCTACAGTACCCTAATTCTCTGAGATTCATCTTCTTCCTTGCCTCATTCTCCACAGTGCAGCTTTCTGACTTAAGCTTCGGAGAGGGCACGGCCAAAACCCACCTTGGCCTACCCTCTGACCCATTTTTCAAGCTTGTGATTGCAGGTCCAGGCGAGCGAACAAGCTCCATCATCAACACGTAGTTCGGGGAGAAAGATTTTACCCCGTACAATTTGGCGCCGTCTGTGGGAACCATCGCGATAAGATGGCTACACCACCTCCGCCCACCTTCGGGCGAACCAGATCTGGAGCGAACTTTACTCGCGTAGACCAAGCCATTACAGGCGATGCTGGGAAACGAGCAGAAACCCAGCCTCCACAGACCAACCCGCCATTGCTTGCGGCGGGAACCAGTCAGCTTCCTCCGATTCAACAACATCATATCTCCCCTGAAATGTCTGCTGTTCTACATTCTCTCGATGACCAGCCTGTTCTGAAAGCCGCCTTCGATAAGGCTGTAACAAACAACCCCAACCCAGCGGCGGTAGTGGAACTGATTGCAACCATGCAATCGGAGATTCAATCGGCGCAGCTCGCAAAGCTAAATGCGGAGCAAAATTACCACCGCTACCTCCAGCGAACTTTTGCTCCTCGCGGAGTTAATATTGTCGCTGAGGAGGCTAGCCAAACCAGTCCACTCCGTCGCACCAGGCATCAGGAGAGCACACCCAGGCCAGGGGCCTCACACCACCACCACCGCAGCAGACATGACGATCAGCCACGATTAACTGATCCAGAACAGAGACATCTGGGAGGGGGAGATGAACAACATCATGCGCTGATTCAAAGGTCCCCAGAACGCAGTTCAAGGCGTTCAGAACATGCGCGAAGGTGGAATGAGGACCACCCAAGACCTCGTTCTCAGGTGCGTTCTGGGCACGAAGTTCACAGAGAAGAGAGACGCTATCACAGGTCTCGGTCTCTTGAAAGAAGGGGGGAGAGAAGTACTGGGGGGACGAGCAGAAAGCACTCTCGGTCACCCAGGCGTGAAAGAAACGAGGAAGAAGCCTCCAAGAGACACCGGGGTAACCAGAGTAGAGGGGGATACAGACCTGAAAGCCTTGCTGTAGCTCGAAGCCCATTCACACGATGGATTCAACGGGTCCCAATCCCACGAGGGTATTCCGAGATAACCTTTACTCTTTACTCTCTTTCAATAGACCCCGATCATCATTTGAATTATTACTTGCAACGTATGTCGTTATATGCTGGAAACGAGGGTTTTCTCTGCAAAATATTCCCCATGAGTTTAGGGGAAGTGGCTCTTAAGTGGTGGGCCAAGATCCCAGACGAATCTATTGACAGCTGGCACGAACTGAGCAAGCTGTTCAAGAAAAGGTTCATCACCAGCTGTAAATTCCCGAGGACCATGTAGAACCTATACGAGCTGAAACAGAAAGATGGGGAGGGACTTCGGGAATTCTCTCAGAGGTTCTGGGAGGTCTACAATGAGATTGACGAGCCCATTGAGAAGAATGCAATGGATCTGTTTCGTCTCGGGTTGAGGAAACCGTCACCTCTGTTTAAGGAGCTCACTGTTAATCCCCCCAGAAACCTAGCCAAGCTACTCTCCACTGTAGCCAATTATTCCAAGTTGGATGATTTTTACACTCCACAGTCTGCCAAAACTGGCGAAAAAGATGACAAGAAAAAGGACCCTAGGTCACAAAGGGACAATCCCCGAGGAGAGAAATCTAGGCCACCCACCAATCCAAACCAGGCCATCTTCACTGTATTTACTCTCCCCATCTACAAGTTAATGAAGGCACTGGAGAACAAGGACTTCTTCCAGAAACCTCGACCTATGTTCGCGGAGCCCGAGAAGAGAAATAATAAGCTGTTTTGCAGTTACCACAAGGATCATGGCCACAGGACAGAGGGCTGTAAGGTTTTGAAGTACAACCTCGAGGCTTGGGCCAAGGAAGGGAAACTCGATGAGTTTATAGCCCGAAAGGATAAGGGACAGCCATCCGAGCAGAAAAAACCCGAGAACAGGGCTCCTCAATCCACTCAACCAAAGATCCTCGGGAGGATTGATATGATCACCGGAGGATATGAGGAAACCGCTCTGTCAACCAGCCAGCTTAGGGCACAATATAGGATGGCGTGTCAAGATGCTGAAGTCAGTGATATTGGAGATGAGCCAATACTGTTACCTCAGAGTGAGGGAGAAAATGGTGAGAAACTGCTTTTCTTCGGGGATGCCGAGACTGATGGGACGGTACGCTGCCCGCACAACGATGCTCTAGTTGTCCGCATGCTCATAGGGAACTACGACGTGGGCAAAGTCTATGTGGATAACGGGGCATCTGTGAACGTCATGTTTCAGAAGTTGTTCAGTCAACTCGGGCTCAAGGACTCCGACCTGAAGCCCTGCCACGTCAGCTTGAAAGCTTTTAATGGCAACATGACTTTCCCATTGGGGCAGATAACGCTCCCAGTTCGGGCCGGGCCAGTGCAATCCATGGAGACGTTTGTGGTAATCCAGGAAAGGTCAGCTTACAATGTGATACTCGGGCGACCTTGGATTCATGCTATAAAGGCTGTCCCATCCTCCTACCACCAATCCATCAGGTTCCCGAGCCCAGAAGGGATCATGGAGATAAAGGGAAATCAGGCGGCGGCCAGGGAGTGTTTTCTGGCAGAGTATGCAGGCCACTCAGCACCTTCTGAGGACAAACTGAAGTCCAAGGTCCCACGCCTTCCCAGCTCGGGAACTGGCAAACTCAAAGCCCCGAGGCAAGAGCCTGAGCAGAAGAAAAAAGCCAAGATTGATGAGGTCCCCTTGTAGCAACGAAAGGGAGAACGGCCCGGAGTAGAAGAGACAGCTCTGGAACCCGCAGATAGAACGGGGGAGGAGCTAGTGAAGAAGATAATCAACCCTGATGATCCAGAGAGGTTTTTCTGGATAGGAAAGTCATTAAGTGAAACCCACGCAGCAGAGCTATTCGAGTTTTTGAAGAAAAACATCGATGTATTTGCTTGGTCACCCCATGAAATGCCAGGAATTGATCCCAGAATTATTACTCATGAGTTACAAGTTAACCCGAATTACAAGCCAGTGGTTCAGAAGCAACGAAGGTTGTCAGATGATAGAGCCGAAACAGTTTCTGCCGAGGTTGATAAGCTTTTGAAAGCAGGGTTCATCAGAGAAGTAAAGTACCCGAGTTGGCTGGCCAATCCCGTATGTGTAAGAAAGAAGACAGGGGACTGGCGAGTCTGTATCGATTTCACAGACCTCAATAAAGCGTGCCCAAAGGACAGTTTCCCCTTGCCTAAGATTGACCAACTTATAGACTCTATCTCGGGGTATGAAAGACTGAGTATATTTGATGCCTACTCGGGTTACCATCAGATTCCTATGGCAGAACACGACCAAGACAAGACAGGGTTCGTTACTCCTAGAGGAACGTACTGCTACAAGGTGATGCCGTTCGGGTTAAAGAATGCAGGGGCCACCTACCAACGTCTTGTTAGCAGGATGTTTGAAGGACTGATTGGCAAAAACCTTGAGGCGTACGTTGATGACACTATTGTTAAGAGCAGCTCAGAGAAAGATCATCTGGCAGACCTAACTGAGGCTTTTGCCCGACTCAGGGAGTATGGGATGAAGTTAAATGCGAAGAAAAGCTCATTTGGCATAGGTTCGGGAAAATTCCTGGGTCACTTAGTTTCAAGAAGGGGGATCGAAGCAAATCCAAGTAAGATTGAGGCGATAAGAACCTTACGTACCCCAACAACGGTCAGGGATGTTCAACAGTTGAACGGGATGGTGGCAGCACTCAGTAGATTCATCTCGAGGTCATCAGACAAATGCCACCCATTCTTTCAAATATTAAAGAAGAGCACTAACTCGGGATGGAACACGGAATGCCAGGAGGCTTATCAAAAGTTAGTTGCTCATTTAGAAAAACTGCCCACCCTGACCCACCCTTACCACGGGGAACCTCTTTACCTCTATCTTGCTGTTTCAGCTCATGCACTCAGTGGCGTTCTTTTAGCCCAACGCAACCTTACTCAAGTCCCAATCTATTATATTAGCAAGACACTATTAGACGCTGAAACCCGCTATCTGCCCCTTGAAAAATTGATCCTAGCCCTTGTCACAGCCTCCAGAAAACTCCAACACTACTTCCAGTCTCATCCTATCATCGTCCTCACCAACTACCCACTGAAAGATGTGCTACGCAGAGCTGATTTGTCAGGACGCGTCTCGAAGTGGGGGGTAGAACTCAATGCTTACGACATTCACTTCCAGCCCCGACCTGCCATAAAGGGGCAAATATTGGCTGATTTTTTGGCTGAGTTCGCAGATCCTACTTCCAGTTCGGGACAGACAGCATTCAAATCCTCTCTGCCCGAACTGGGGGGGGGAGACAATATAAACACAGAAGCGAGGAAGAGATGGGAGCTCAAAGTGGATGGTGCATCTAATGCGAGAGGCGCAGGTTTGGGAATTGTGCTGACAGATCCCGAAGGAGAGATCATCGAGCAAGCAGTGAGACTTATGTTCCCAGCCTCAAACAATGAAGCAGAGTATGAGGCAGTGGTGGCAGGACTAGCAATGGGCCAAGCAATGGGGGTGAAAGAGCTGACAGTATACAGCGACTCTAGGCTAGTGGTTAACCAGCTGAACAAAGAATATGAAGCCAAAGATGAAAGGATGGCTGCGTACACGCACAAGGTATGGGAATTAGCTGCGAAATTCACCAGTGTGGAGTTCAAACGCTTTGCCAGGGATCAAAACAGACATGCAGATGGGTTGGCCGCCCTGGCTGCAGCGTTGGAAACAGACACCCCCCGAGCCATAAATGTCGAAATCTTGCAAGAACCCAGTATTGGGACAGAGGAGCTCATCTCGGACATTCAGCCTTCGACCCCGAGCTGGATGGATGAGATAGTTGCCTATCTACAAAGAGATGAACTACCCGAGGATCGCAATCAGGGTCACCGAATTCGCGCTAAGTCAGCTCGTTTTTGGTTATCACCGTCGGGCTCTCTCTACAAAAGATCCTACACGGGACCATACCTGAAGTGCGTACATCCAGACCAAGTGCTGGACCTGCTGGCTGAACTCCACGAGGGATCATGCGGAGGTCATGCAGGAGGAAGATCACTAGCCCATAGGGCAAACACTCAGGGCTACTGGTGGCCATACATGCAGAAGGATGCTATCAGGTATGTGAGGAAATGCCCGAAGTGCCAGATGTTTGCTGACAAAATACACCAGCCTGCTCAGGAGTTACATCCTATATCTAGTCCATGGCCTTTCGCACAGTGGGGGTTAGATCTCGTTGGTTCATTGCCCACAGCCTCAGGGAACAGGAAGTACTTGTTCATCGCAACTGATTATTTTACCAAATGGGTAGAGGCTATCGCGCTTGCTTCAATTAAAGATTCTGATATTATCAAGTTCCTTTGGGAAAATATTATCACTCGCTTCGGGATCCCGAGAGCCTTCGTATCGGATAATGGGACTCAGTTCGACAGTAAGAGAACTCGGGAATTCAGTGCAGAACAGGGAATTCAGTGGTGGTATTCTAATCCGAGTTACCCGCAGTGCAATGGTCAGGCAGAGGCAACCAACAAGATTATAGTCGCGGGGATAAAAAGGAGGCTAGACAACGTGAAAGGGTCTTGGCCCGACGAGCTGCATTCTGTACTATGGGCATATCGAACTACCCCGCGGAGGTCCACTAGAGAAACTCCGTTTTCTATGACCTATGGCATGGAAGTAGTTATACCAATAGAGATGGGTCTACCAGGTCTCAGAACCGAATCTTATGACGCGGCAACGAATGATCAAACTCTGTCTCAAGATCTGGATTTAGCAGAAGAAAGAAGGGAAAGGGCTCGAATTAAAATGGCATCTTACCAACAAGAGCTGAAAAAATATTACAACCGAAGAATAAAATCAAGGGAGTTCAATGTCGGAGAGTTGGTACTCAGACAAGTCAACGCTGGAACCAGAAATCCTGCAGACGGGAAGCTCGGGGCAACATGGGAAGGTCCTTACGAGGTCATCCACGTCGGGGGTACAGGTTCTTACAAACTGAAGAGCTTGGAGACCGGACAAGAGCTCCCGAGATCAGTTAACATAGCTAACCTAAGATTGTTTTACCGATAGCCAAAGTTGTAATTACATTCAATGATTATTCAATACAAGTTCAGAAGTTATTCAAGAACGTCATCGCTTGTTTATTAGTTGAGCTAAAGGCATTTTCCCCAACAACGGGTCGAAGTCAAAAATTGCCCAAGAATGGGCACAAGTCTCACCTAATAAATGGCTTGAGCACACCGAACCTAAGAATGGGTTCACAACAAAGTCTTGCCCAAGAACGGGTCCAAGCAAAATTGCCTAAGAATGGGCACAAGTCTCACCTAATAAATGGCTTGAGCACACCGAACCTAAGAATGGGTTCACAACAAAGTCTTGCCCAAGAACGGGTCCAAGCAAAATCGCCTAAGAATGGGCATAAGTCTCACCTACTAAATGGCTTGAGCACACCGAACCTAAGAATGGGTTCACAACGAATTCTCACCTAGGAACAGGTTCAACGCAACAACATACCAAGAGATGGGTCTAAAGGACTGACAGGTGTTCGGGTCTCTTACTCGACAAACTAAAGCCCGTACTCAGGTTGGGTCTAATTATTTTCACCCCAGCAACAAGATATCTTATCCCGATAGTACATTCAAACATACAACCAGTACGAAAATAAAAGACACATGCACACGAGAAAGAAAAATTCTGTATTTCATTCCAATAGAAGGAGTATTACAATGTTCTGTACAAGTTGGGGCATTCAGCCAGAAGAAATGAAAAAGAAAAAAAAAAAAAACAAAGGAAAAAACCTAAGTAGCTACATTCTCCCCCGAGTTCCCGGCAGCTGGAGCAATGACCTCGGGAGCCGCAACGGGATCAGTAGAGACAGGCGGAACCACGGGAGTCTGAGGAAGATCAGGGATAGCCTCCGTGGTGCTTTCCGTTGCATTTACGGGTGGGTCCCCGTTGGCAGCGACTGAAGTGTCATCGGGGACGTCAACAGTCCCCTCGGCTTCAATGGTGGCATTAGGCAGAGACGTGACCTCGGGATTGTTCTCCCCGGCCTCATCGCTGCCAGCAACCTCCATCTCAGCTTCCCCGACATCACCTCCCTCGGGATCGTAATCCGGAGGAATATCCCTCCTTTCAAAGGGAATATCGGCAATGCTAGGAAATTGGGCAGATGCCAACTCGACCAAGGTCTCCCACGCAAATCTGTAGGTGACCTCGAGCTCGGTGGTCAACTGCCCAACGAGGGAAGCCGTCACGCTCTCCCTCTCCTCAGTTACGGCCTTCTTCGCGGAGGCCTTCTCCCTCTCTACCTCAGCCTCAAGGGCCCGGACCTTACTCGCCAGCTCACGCTTCTCCCGGGCCAACCCATCCTGGGCATCTTTTGCCTTCCTCAGCTCAGCCTCCAAATCTGCGTAGTCCTTCCTCGTGAGCTCGAGTTTGCTGATGGCACTTTCGGCTGTAGACTTGAGAGTCTCGCATTCAGACTTTACCTTCTGAAGTTGAGACATAGCCGCAGCACAGTTGGCCTCAGCCTCTGCTAGCTTCTGATCGTACTCACTCCGGACTTTGGCGAGCTCGAGTTGCAACTTATTGTCTTCCTCCTCGAGGCGATCGCCCGCCAGCAAGATTTGTTGGCAGCCCTATACAGACATCATCAAGTCAAAAACAGGGTTGAGCACCAAGTAATGAAACCACAAAAGAACGGAGCTTACTCGGTAAAGGCTGGTAAACCCGAAGCGGAGGTTGTCGAGGGCGGACCTCTTCCTGAAGTGCGCCATGTCTGCCGGCAACCTCATAGGATTCCCCAGCTGCTTGAAGTTGTACTCCGCAGAGAAGGAGCTGGTAACGCCCTTATCTGTGGGTACGGGGAACTGCACACGCGAACAGAGACATAAAGTCAGTCAGAATTCGTAATAGGCTTCCGGATAAAAGGCGCAGAAGGAAGTGAAGTTTTACCTCGGGGTATTGTGCAATCACATCAGCACGAGCAGGGGCGCTCCCATCTCCGGCCCCCGAAGCATTGGTTCCCCCCTGTCCAGACCCTTGCACAGTGGGTTGCTGTTCAGGGACTGTGGAGGGCTTCCGGGGCTTCGTAGGGGGAACCAGAGGAGCCTTCCCCTTCCCGGTAGCCTCGGGCGCTTGGGGCCTGCCCACGTCCTGCCCCCTCATGGCGTGGGACATGAGTTTTCCGCTGTTGGGGTCAGTGGGCTTTTTCCCAGCGTCCCGACCTGACCCAGGAGCAGTAACAGCAGCAGCCTTGTTAGTCTTCTGCAGCTGCTGACGCTGTTGCTGCTGCTGCTGCTGATTCTGCCGCTGTTGCTGCGGCTGCTGATTCTGCTGCTGCTGATTCTGCTCAGCAGCCTTCTTTTCCTGGGCCTCTTTCTCCGCCGCCCTTCTCTCAGCAACCAGAGCCCTCAAATTCATCCCAGAGTCTTTCTGGGTCCTCTGGCTGCTGGAGTCTGTTCTCTGTCTCTTGGCGGGGGGGGGGGGGACGGGAGCCTCTCCTCTCCATGGCTTGGGAGACAGTCTCCTCAGAGCTGGAGCTCTCAATGACGAAGGGGGCGCGGCGAGCCGTCTTTTCGAAGGGCCTAATCTCCTCAGCTCCCTCCCCTTCAGGTCGGAGGCGGATCCCTTCTTCCTCCTCTTGCTCTTGCTCTCCTCTCTCCAAGTCCTCTTCCACCACACGGGTCAGCTCGTCGTCAGGCTGCTCCCAGTGGGGGTAACTCGCCTTCCCCCAAGTCTGGTACCGCGCGTGGTAGTTGAGCAAGGTCTCCGCCGCACGGCAACGCTGGCTGACTTGATATCCGAGCAGCCTCTCGATATCCTCCTCGTTCAGCGTGTCAGCGGGCTCGTTGGCGTGAGGAGCTGCTAGAAAGAAACATGACACATGAATATCAATGTTAAGTTCAAGATTCAACTCGAGGTCATATAAAACAAAAAAAAAAAGGGCAAGCAAAATGACATCGCTGATTTCTTACAGCTAGAGCCTCTCTCTCGGGGAATGATGGGAGGATCGGGGGGAAGAGTCCCATCTACGGGCCCGTACACGAAGACCACAATGTCATGAGCTCCCGGGTTGGAGTCTGGGATGTGGGTGACAAAGGGTTTCTTCCTGCGCTTGAGGGAGAGGTAAACGTCGGGCTTATTTTTAAGGGCGCAGATTTTGTAATGGTGGAGGATCTCACGCACCCCGACAGAAGTCCCTAGAAGCTGGTTAAGGACATGAACCCCCATGATGATCCTAAAGGAGTTCAGCCCTAGCTGGGTTGGGACTATTCCACAGTAGAGGAGGAAGTCATTGAGAAGGTCTGGGAAGGGGACACGAACTCCACCCTCCATGAAAGCAGCAATGGGAACGGGGAGGCCATCCTTGGCGTCTGACCTAAAGACATCCTCCCCAGGCTCAGCAAAGCGGAAGCTAAACTTCCCGTCTTCAAAGCCGTATAAGGCCTTAAACTCTGCTACCTTTGCAGGGTTCCCCCTAATATCATAAAAAGAAGACATCTGCCAAGATGAAAGGGGAAGGTTAAATCCAGGGATAACTCAACCCATGACAACATGTCCCGACCTAAAACTCCATGTTCTAACAGGTATGTTACCCCTGCCTTAACAGACCCTAAAATTTTTCTAAGTGTCAGCTCGGGGAACACTCAACTCGGTGTTGGGAAAAGACTAAAAAGGACACCCAAAACTTTTTTCTCAAGTTTACCCCGAGATGGGGTTTTTTCAAACCCTAAAAGGCGGGAAAATCAATGTCTTGGTGATTTGCCCCAAAAACCAGAGGAAAACCCTAGGATTACGAAGCAAACCCCAAGAACATCTCCAACAACCGCAAAGAGAAAAATACACCGAACAAATTGAAGAATAAAGAACAAAAACCAGTTATACCTTCACAAAAGATCAAACGGTGGTCAAAAAAGCTGTTTCGCCGGGGAAACTGTACGGCACGGCGCTGAAACCTTCGAAAGTTGTTCTTGGAAGGATGAAGCGAGCAAGAAGAGCACCAGCAGAAAATAACACCGAAGAAACGGTTCGCAAAGGCAACGAAGGAGAGCAGAACGGATCTTCTCCCACAAGCGAACGGTGTAGACAGTGGATTCCGGTGGAAAATACGGTATTTTCCTGGAAAAAACAGAAAGCAAGAGCAGAGAAAGTAGAGAGAGAAAACGGAGAACAGGATGCAGAGAGAAAAGGCAGAAAGTAGAGAGAGAGTGCAGAAGATAAAATGAGCAGTAATTTGCTTCCCTCCAAAGACATAATGCTTCTGGAGCATTAAATGCAGATCGTACGGTTCCAAGACACATGACGTCAGCGCCTTGGAATACGGAAAGGCTTAACCGCCTCTTTGCCAGGTAAGCCCTAGAATGCCAAGCGGCATAGGGGCACAGGGAAAAACACTCAGCAAAACAAAATTATGACAAGTCCCAGCTCGAGAATGTCATAATTTGGGGCAAATTGTGTGGAAATATATCTGAACTGAGGTCTCAACTCGGGATGGAAGGTTCAAGTCTGAAACGCTGACACGTGGCGAAGATTGCTCAACCAGGCCAACCACAACGCACGTGATGCGCCTCCGAAGATCCAGCTCGGGGCAAGGAGTTAAAACACTTCACTTGACACGTGGGAGGCCTGCACGGTGGGACCCGCTACAAGGCACGTGATCTCCCAACTCGGTTCTTGGCTTTCACCTCGGGACACCTGTCTCATGACTCATACTACAGTCCAAATCCTACTACAGTCCAAAACTGTCCTAGCAGCTGTAATTCCTGACACAGCGGTTACAAGAAACCACGATTCTCTGGCCAACCATGGTCACTAAACTATGGTCAGACGGTTATGGGCAAACCATGGTCAGATCTGACCTAACCCAAGTAGTTATCTGACCTCACATGGTCAGTCCGTACAGGTGGGTATAAAAAGAATACGATACAGCCTAATTTGGTAAGCTACAGTACCCTAATTCTCTGAGATTCATCTTCTTCCTTGCCTCATTCTCCACAGTGCAGCTTTCTGACTTAAGCTTCGGAGAGGGCACGGCCAAAACCCACCTTGGCCTACCCTCTGACCCATTTTTCAAGCTTGTGATTGCAGGTCCAGGCGAGGGAACAAGCTCCATCATCAACACGTAGTTCGGGGAGAAAGATTTTACCCCGTACAAGGGGTATGGTAGATTCTATAGTATCCTTTCATAAAATTGCCTTTTAAATCAAAGTTTCCATCTTTATCAAATGCCATATTTACTAAAGATCTTTTGAGAATCATTTATTTTGGAAACTTACCATGTTTTACTTGAAAGGAAACTTAGGGTTTACCATAGGCCTTGATTAGGTTATAACCCTATTCCCTTTCGAACTACGTGGACTTTGATCCATGTATTTCCATACATGGTACGTAGGCGCTCCTCGTGAGGTTCAAGTCCGCCCTAGGATACTAAGTATCCTAGGTTTTTTCCTCCCTCTTTCTTTTTCTGTTTTTCTTTGATTTACTTGATTATATGGATGAATGAATGAATGATATGCATGCTGTCTTGTGATGATAATTGTTGATTTGTGTGTGATTAAGACTTTGATTTAGCCCAATTAAATTAAGAGACCGTTTAGGGCGATATGGGTGCCTATAGGCTTTGCCTAGAACCTTCCCATATTGTAACTTAGCCTCCGAATCCACCATCTCTGGTTTCCAAAAGACTTTTTGCCTTACCATTTTTAAACATGGAGTCAATCTTTTGTTTTCCTAAAACAAAACTATTTTTTAGGGTTTTCCTTGTTTCCTTTAAAAAATAAGGTGGCGACTCCTTTTTCTTTTCTAAACCCTATTCTTCTTTTCAATCCCTCGTGGGCCTTAACTCTTTTTCGGGGTCCACACCAAGTACCCTTGGGCTTGCCCTTGGGTATATTAAATGAGTTAATCACGTACTGCTGGACCCACGCGGCGTTCCTGATGCCACATGTGGTTAGGTATAAAGATTGCTCAAGCAAGTGAAGGACCCCAGCCTACCCTTATCATTAGTCCATATAGACAGACTTGTAGGACACTATGGTTTCACCCTTATGCACCCACATTGTTTGTAATGATATCATGACCGTTTTTGTGATGTGCTTAATGGAAAATTAATAGAGGACCTTTGCACCCTATATCCTTAATACGTACCTTTCGTCCATGACCCTTACAAAGGTGATTGAATTGAAAGGGACTAATTGAGTATATATGGTGTGAAGTCATTGAGACAAATATGGAAGCCTAGGACATACCCTTAGGATGAGAGACTGATTGTTCCCTTTCTTAGAGGAGTGAGAGGACGTACTGCCTTGGATCCGCGACCAGCAAGGGCGCTTAGTGAAGATTGATCCTACCAACCAGTCAGATATGGCCGATGAAGCAACTAGTGAAGGGGGTTTTGATGTTGAGACTTGTTTGAAGGCTATCATGACCAAGCTTGATTACACCACTGATGTATCCGAGAGAGCATTGAAAATGGCCCAAGATATCCAACATAAGATGTCAGAACCCGAACAGAATAATGGCCGTACCCCGGGGGATAACACCGAAAATGGGACCCAGTCTGGAGAAGGCACTAAGACCAATGATGGGGGAAGCACTAAGACCAAGGGAAATGAATCACCTGAAGTTTTTAACCTAGAAGGGGGAAGTAAGGGGAAGACCTCTGATACAGACTCTGTGTTGGCTAGCAAGGTAGAAGCCTTGGAGAGAACTATAAAGGGAATCCGTAGGACAGATGACATGGTGGATGTACGTACCCTATCGTTGTTTCCTCAAGCTCGTATTCCATTACAATTTAAGATGCCCGAATTAGAAAAGTTTGATGGAACGGGTTGCCCTAAGACCCATTTGAAGATGTATGTACGTGCTATGCACCCTCGAGGAGCAACAGATGAACTCTTGGCCCAAATATTCCATGAAACCCTAGCCACTTCTACCTTAAAGTGGTTCCTAGCCTTGGATGAGAATAGAACCTGGACTTGGGAGGACATATGTAATGAGTTCTCGGAGCACTATAAGTACAACACTGAGGTGGATGTCACAAAAAGGGACCTAGAAACCACGAAACAAGGGGCTAATGAGACTTTCTCCGCTTTCATTACAAAGTGGAGGCAAAAGGCCTCGAAAATGGCAGATAGACCGAATGAGGAAGATCAGATTCAGTTGGTGGTTAAGAACCTATTGCCGTTGTATCACAAACACCTCTTTGCTCACTACTTCCCTAATTTCAAAACTCTTATCGGAGCAGGTACACAAGTTGAGGATGCTATTGCCGATGGGTCAATCAAGACGGAAGAAGTCCAAAGGAGCTGTAGGCCGAACTTTGCTGGGAAAAATAATGCCGAGGTCAATGCCATAGCCCAACCCATTCAACCTATCTCCCTAAATGACACCAACCCACCTCGCCAATTCACTGAGTTGCACATGCCACTTGAGAAAGTGCTTGAGAAGCTAAAGAGTCGAGGCCTGTTGAAACCCCTCGACCCAAGACCGCCACCAAACCCATTGCCTAAGAACTACAATGAGAATGAATACTGCAAATTCCACCAAGCCAAAGGCCACCCAACCAACTGTTGCTATCGCCTTAGGCATGAGATCCAAGACTTACTTGACAAACAAATCATCTCACCACCAACTCCACCAAATCGCCCAAATGTCACCCAAAATCCACTTCCCTCTCATAATTCATCCAACTCCATAAATGCCATTGAAGCCGACCCATCTCGACCTTGCCTACCCATAAGACAATATACCCCGTTACCCATGTCCTTGACCCAAGCCTTTCACCAATGCTGCAACCAAGGCCTTATCATACCTCACCCTCCAAAGCCAAGACCCCAAACACCCCATCAATATTGCCAATACCATGGTATACCCAGCCATAACACTGAGGACTGTGCTATGTTGAGAAAGGTCGTCCAAGACCTCATTGATCAAAAGACCCTACAATTGCCAAAGAAGTCTATCCAACAGCAGTTGAAAGAAAGGTATGAAGCAGGAGACCCTCAAGTGGGGCTATTAGGAGAACCTTCGGGGAAATTTGATTACTATGTGCTTTATCCTGTTCCATTGCCAAGTGAGCCCATAATTCCCACTGTGAACCCCGGAAATCGGGCCCACGAGGGTTGGAAAGAAAATAGGTTTGAAAAAAAGAAAAGGAAAGGAGTCGCCACCTTATTTTTTAAAGGAAACAAGGAAAACCCTAAAAACAGTTTGTTTTAGGAAAACAATTTGAATGACTCCATAAAAAAGGAAAGGCAAAAACCAATCTTTTGGAAACCAAAGAAATCGGGGATTCGGAGGCTAAGTTATGACATGGGAAGGTTCTAGGCAAAGCCTATAGGCACCCATGTCACCCTTTCGGTCTCTCAGTTCATTTGGGCTAAATCAAGATCTTTCCATACAAAAATCAGCAAGTATATCATCACAAGAACTGCATGCATATCATATATTTCATTCATCCATCCATGCATAATAAGCAAACAAAAACAGAAAATAAAGAAAAACAAAACAAAACAAAAAGAAAACCTAGGATGCTTGGATCCTAGAACGGACTTGAGCCTCACGAAGAGCGCCTACGTACCATGCAGCGAAATACATGGATCAAAGTCCACGTAGTTCGATTAGAACTAAGGTTAAGACCTAATACAAACCTATGGTTAAAACCCTAGGTTTCCTTATTTGATCAAAAGAGAATTGATAGAAAGTTTGATTTTAGAAAGAACTCCACAAAATGGAAACTTTAATAAAAACTAGAATTTTGTTGGTGAAGGAAACCTCTAATTAAACCATAGGATCATATTAAAAATTAACCCTAGATAGGGAGAAGAGAAAGGATAAGGAAGAGAGGTGAATTGGGGCACCTTCACACCCACTTACCTGAGCGCAATAGCTCCAAGCATTAGCCATTTCAGACATGAGCAGCCCTATTTACCATAGGACAAATACCACACCTATTTGCACCCTTACAAGTGCTCAAAACCATGCAAAAACAATGATATGCAAATCTAGACAGAATAGTATTATGGCCTAAAATCATCTACTAAGCATGCTAACAGCAAAAACAGCAAACAATAATAAGTCCTAACATATTCCTAAAACCATATTATGCATAAAAACCCTAGAATATACTAACATGCATGCAAAAACATCATGTTTACTCTATATGCAAGACATATACAGCAAACACGAAGAAAAACCAATAAAAAAGTCTACTTTATCATGCTATATGAAAACTAACATAAAACAATGACTCTAAAACCCTAAACTCACAAACATGCTTAAAAGCACACCAAATAAACTCTAAACATGCTAAAATAAAACTAAACAGAAACTAAATCATGCATATTAACTAACTAAAGCAATATAACATAACAAGAAACCTAACTCTAGCATGCAATATCACTATCCTAGAACAAGGACAACGGGAACACAAGAATCATGACTATGCCTAGAAACATATAGAACAGCCTTAAAGCATGCTAAACAGTAGATAAACAATAGATATTCCATGTATATTAACTAGCTAGAGTGTTAATACATGATAAAAAAGTTACCTTTAACATGCAATAGGCCTATCCTATATGAAAACCTAGTTTAAGCTTGAATAGAGAAGGAGAATACCTTAGGAAGGGCCTTCCTTGCTGCTGTATGAACTCCCTCTTGCTCTTATGGATGACTTGAATCAATGTTCTCCAAGGCTACAGCAAGAACTCCAGCTCTCCTTCAAGTCCCTCTCTCTTATTCTCTCTCTAACACTAAGGTTTTTAGGCATAAAGTGGCTCCTCTTGTGCTAAAGCATAGGGGGGTATTTATAGACTTCAATTAGGATTAACCAATGGCTGGGATTAAAACCCTAAAAATTAATCCAAGGGCTATTAGAGACCCCCTTGGGGCTTAAGTAACTCAGAAGTTACCAAAAATTAGAAGGAAACTCGTCCAAAAGAGCCCAAATACGTCAAAATAGGGAAGAGTCCGCTTCAGCAAGGAAATTGAGTGAAAATAGGAAAGTGGTCTCGGGTGACCACCAGGGCCTGGGCGGCTAGCCACCTGCGCCCAGGTGGCTAACCGCCCGGGGCTGGGTGGTCACCCGAGCCCACTCCGGATTTTTGCCTATTTTTGACTCCTAATGCTTCTAGAAGTGTTTCAGGGGCCAAATGAACTCCGATTTTGATGAAACAAAAGCCAAAACGACCGTGTTTCGATGAGGAATATGTTTTTGAACATTTTAGGGTGAAAACCACTAACCATGGGGGCATGGTTAGGTTTGAACAAGGTGGTTAACCACTATATTCTACCTTTGCTAAGCATAGGTATGCACATAGGATCAAACCAAATGCTTTCCTCATCAAAATTGAACTTCATAAAACACTTTTGGGGGTAAAATGATGACTAATGAAAGTCAATTTGAAAAGATTTGGTTGGTAATTGAGAGTCAATTAGAGCTTACCCAAAGAAGGGTCAATTAACCAATCTTGAACTACATCGAGCCATTTTAATCCCGAGCCATTGTTTTATCAAATTGAACCTAGAAATACCTCTTATGCATCCATATGAACTTCATTTGACAATTTGGGGATTATTTCAAAGTCAAATGAAAAGTTTGGGACTTAAAAGACGATTATGCCCCTTAAGTCACAAAAGCTCTTATTATCCCTCAAGATCAACTCCAAATTGAACCAAAATTCATACCCATTGTCCTTGTGACCCTAGAAACCTAATGCAAGTGACTAGACTAAAAAAAAAAACAAAAACATGCATGAAATGATGAGCCCTAGTAAGGTGGTGCAAAAATGGGGTGTGACAGAAGCCCCTCATTGGCGAACAAGTTACACTTGTGAACCAATGATAAAGAACAACCCATTTTTGACAAAAAGCCTGGAGAAATCACACACTGTACCAACAAGGATTGGAGGTTGAAAACCTGAGACTGAAATAAGGAAGTGCACTCAAGTCATGAGTATACTTAAACCACTGGGGTTTGATGATTGACAAGAGAAGCATATTCAAGCCACTACGAATGAACATACTTTTGAAATGGAGAAATATATTCTAGTCACGAATATATTTAACCAAGTGATTGAGAATGAAATCTGAGAAGTTTACTCAAGTGATGAGTATACTTTTGAAATGGAGAAATATATTCAGGTCACGAATATATTTAACCAAGTAGTGAAAAGAGACTAAGAAGTATACTCAGGTGATGAGTGTACCTTTGAAATGGAGAAATATATTCAGGTCACGAATATATTTAACCAAGTAAGTGACAAGTATGTTCAAGTGATGAACATACCATTGAAATGGAGAAATATATTCAAGTATATTATGGAGAAATATACTCAAGCGATGAATATACTTAACCAAGTAAGTGACAAGTATGTTCAAGTGATGAACACACCATTGAAATGGAGAAATATATCCAAGCAATGGATATATTTAACCAAGTGATTGATAAATGATCTGAGAGGTATACTCAAGTGATGAACATACCTTTGAAATGGAGAAATATATTCTAGTCACGAATATATTTAACCAAGTAAGTGACAAGTATGTTCAAGTGATGAACATACCGTTGAAATGGAGAAATATATCCAAGCGATGGATATATTTAACCAAGTGATTGACAAATGATCTAAGAGGCATACTCAAGTGATGAACATACCTTTGAAATGGAGAAATATATTCTAGTCACGAATATATTTAACCAAGTAAGTGACAAGTATGTTCAAGTGATGAACATACCATTGAAATGGAGAAATATATCCAAGCGATGGATATATTTAACCAAGTGATTGACAAATGATCTGAGAGGCATACTCAAGTGATGAGCATACCTTTGAAATGGAGAAATATATTCTAGTCACGAATATATTTAACCAAGTAAGTGACAAGTATGTTCAAGTGATGAACATACCATTGAAATGGAGAAATATATCCAAGCGATGGATATATTTAACCAAGTAAGTGACAAGTGTGTTCAAGTGATGAACACACCATTGAAATGGAGAAATACATCCAAGCGATGGATATACTTAACCAAGTAATTGACAAATGATCTGAGAAGTATACTCAAGTGATGAGTATACCATTGAAATGGAGAAATATATCCAAGCGATGGATATACTTAACCAAGTAAGTGACAAGTATGTTCAAGTGATGAACATACCATTGAAATGGAGAAATATATCCAAGCGATGGATATATTTAACCAAGTAATTGACAAATGATCTGAGAGGTATACTCAAGTGATGAGCATACCTTTGAAATGGAGAAATATATTCTAGTCACGAATATATTTAACCAAGTAAGTGACAAGTATGTTCAAGTGATGAACATACCATTGAAATGGAGAAATATATCCAAGCGATGGATATATTTAACCAAGTAAGTGACAAGTATGTTCAAGTGATGAACATACCATTGAAATGGAGAAATATATCCAAGTGATGAATATATTTAACCAAGTAGGATAGAGAGTGAGGATTTGAAACTGAGAAGCATATTCAAAGGTGTGAACCCCGGAAATTGGGCCCACGAGGGATTGAAAAGAAAGTGGGTTTGAAAAAGAAAAAGGAAAGGAGTCGCCACCTTATTTTTTAAAGGAAACAAGGAAAACCCTAAAAATCAGGTTGTTTTAGGAAAACAATTTGAATGACTCCATAAAAAAAGGAAAGGCAAAAACCAATCTTCTGAAAACCAAAGAAATCGGGGATTCGGAGGCTAAGTTATGACATGGGAAGGTTCTAGGCAAAGCCTATAGGCACCCATGTCACCCTTTCGGTCTCTCAGTTCATTTGGGCTAAATTAAAGTCTTTCCATACAAAAATCAGCAAGTATATCATCACAAGAATTGCATGCATATCATATATTTCATTCATCCATCCATGCATAATAAGCAAATAAAAACAGAAAATAAAGAAAAAGAAAACAAAACAAAAATAAACCTAGGATGCTTGGATCCTAGAACGGACTTGAGCCTCACGAAGAGCGCCTACGTACCATGCAACGAAATACATGGATCAAAGTCCACGTAGTTCGATTAGAACTAAGGTCAAATCCTAATACAAACCTATGGTAAAAACCCTAGGTTTCCTTATTTGATCAAAAGAGTTGAATATGATAGAAAGTTTAATTTTAGGAAAGAAATCCACAAAATGGAAACTTTAATAAAAACCAGAATTTTGTTGGTTAAGGAAACCTCTAATTAAACCATAGGATCATATTAAAAATTAACCCTAAATAGGGAGAAGAGAATGAGTTAAGAAGAAAGGTGAATTGGGGCACCTTCACACCCACTTACCTGAGCGCAATTAGCTCCAAGCATTTAGCCATTTCAGACATAAGCAGCCCTATTTGCCATGGGACAAATACCACACCTATTTGCACCCTTACAAGTGCTCAAAACCATGCAAAAACACTAACATGCAAATCTGGACAGAATAGTATTATGACCTAAAATCATCCACTAAGCATGCCAATAGCAAAAACAGCGAACAATAATAAGTCCTAACATATTCCTAGAACCATATCATGCATAAAAACCCTAAAACATACTAACATGCATGCAAAACTATCATGTTTACTCCATATGAAAAACATATACAGCAAACACGAAGAAAAACCAAATAAAAAAGTCTACTTTATCATGCTATATGAAAACAAACACGAAACAATGACTCTAAAACCCTAAACTCACAAATATGCTTAAAAACATACAAAACATACTTTAATCATGCTAAAACCAAACTAAACAGAAATTAAATCATGCATATTAACTAACTAAAGCAATATAACATGATGAAAATCCTAACTCTAACATGCAATGACACTAATCCTAACACAAGGACAATAGGAGCACAAGAATCACAACTATGCATTAAAAACCTAAAGGACAGCCCTAAAGCATGCTAATCAGCAGATAAAAAATAGATATTCCATGTATATTAACTAGCTAGAGTGTTAATACATGATAAAAAAGTTACCTTTAACATGCAATAGGCCTAACCCATATGAAAACCTAGTTTAAGCTTGAATAGAGAAGGAGAATACCTTAGGAAGGGCCTTCCTTGCTGCTGTCTGCAATTGTTCGTGGCTCCTCAGGTCTTTAGAGTGAATCAAACCAACACGAATCCTCCTCTTTGTCAAAGTGGTATCACAGCAAAGAGATCAAAACTCACTCAACTTTGAAAAGAAATAGAAAACAAAAAGAGAACAAGAGAAAAGAAAAAGTGATTCTCGTCACTTTGCAGCAGCAGCAACTTCAATCGCGTTTTTGGGTATGAAAATGTTGGATTTGGACAAAGCTTGTGAAATACAAAGTTGTAGAGAATTGAATTATCTTTCTAACAAGACCAATTTCATCAAATTCTGACTTCGGATGAAAAAGTTATGATTAAAATACGACTGCTGGTTTTCAGAAAATCTGCTGCTGAATTATGACGAATTTCACTCCCTCCAAACCCTCTTCTCCTCTCCCTTGTTTAAAGACATTAAGAGAGTATTTATAGCTGAAATCTGGAGTTTCCCTTTCCTTCCTGGACTAGGTTTCCTTGGAGAATAATCAAAAGGTATTTTATAATGATAAAAGACTTCTAATCTGAATAGGAAAAGGAAATTGTCTTTTATAAAAATTGGGAGACTGACCGCTAACACGCATGCACATGTATCGTATGTGCGTACACACACTCATCACATACGTACACGTGTTAGTGTCATGATAAAAATGGCTAATTTAATAAAATAATTTTCTTTTCATTTTAACCAAAAATCTCATGCTGTGATTCGCACTAATTCTTCAAGGATAATCCGTAAATAACCACACTAAACTCATCATCAGGGCCACGGGACTTAAGATGACAACCGGTACAAAATGATGACTAATGAAAGTCAATTTGAAAAGATTTGGTTGGTAATTGTGAGTCAATTAGAGCTAACCCAAGGAAGGGTCAATTAACCAACTTGAACTACATCGAGCCATTTTAATCCCGAGCCATTGACTTACCAAATTGAACCTAGAAATACCTCATATGCATCCATATGAACTCCAATTGACAATTTGGAGATCATTCCAAGGTCAAATGAAAAGTTTGGGACTTAAAAGACGATTATGCCCCTCAAGTCACAAAAGCTCTTATTATCCCTCAAGATCAACTCCAATTTGAACCAAAATTCATATCCATTGTCCTTGTGACTCTAGAAAACTAATGCAAGTGACTAGACTCAAAAACAAAACAAAAACATGCATGAAATGATGAGCCCTAGTAAGGTGGTGCAAAAATGGGGTGCGACAAAAGGGTGAATACACTTTTGAAATGGAAGAACATATTCAAGTGATGAATATATTCAACCAAGTGGGATGGAAAATCAAGATTTGAAATGAGGATATATGATCAATTTATCAAGATAGGACAAGCATGGTGCAAGAGGAAAGTGACTTGGCACATTGTCACTTGAGTTGGCATGACACAGGGGAAATATATTCAACCCTTTCGAACATAAAATCAATTCAAAGAATTGATTTCAAGATGAAATTTGATTGATTTTAAGCTCAAAAAGTGTTGAATATCTCATTTGGAAGAAGGTTTAATCGCGCGCCAAGGCGAGACAAAGCGAGGGAGAAAGCCAAAGCAAAGTGGCTTGGGTGACCACCAGGCCTCGGGAGGCTAGCCGCCCAGGCCCTGGTGGCTAGCCGCCCAAGGCTTGGGTGGTCACCCGAGCCTAATGCTGAAAAATTCTGGGTTTTTAAATACCCAAGTGCACTATTCATACCCCTTGTTCAAAGAACCCGAAAATTGGAGTTTCTCTCTCTAGAAAGCTTACCCCATTTTGCAAAATCACTCCAATACCCAAGAGCAATCAAATCCATACTTCAAGAAGGATTCATACACATGAAATAGCATCATTAACACCCAATTTCACATCAAAAACCAGAAATTTGCAGCACTTTGCAAATCAAAAACCCATTAAACCCATTTTTGCTCAAAACAAGCTAGTTCATCCACCATGGATTCAAATGAAGACTCCACTTCAAAGTATCCATTCCTTGACTCAAAGAGTAGATACAAGGCACCAATATATGATGTTCCTCAAGAGAAATTGCTTCTAGAACCAAGGAATCATCTCTCTTTTCTCCATTCCAAACAAGAGGTAAGCTTACCCATTTTAAACTTTTCTTTGAAATTTTCATTTTTGTTGATTGAAATGCATTCCCATGAACTCTCTATGAGTATTCCTAGCAATGTTTGCAATGCCCATTGATTTTGGCAAGGATTGGATGTGAAAAGAATTCAATTTGAAAACTTGGTGAATAGTGCCCACCAAGTGTTTGATAAAATGCTTGAGTGATGAAAGTTCATCCAATCTTTGTAAAATTGATGTGCATTGCAAGGCAAAATCATAGGCATTCATTTCTAATTGATTTTAGAAACAAAACCAAGCATTTTCATGAACTTTGAAAAACAAAGTTTGCTATATTTTTGAAAAACCAATGTTTTCATGAACAAGGTTTGCTTATTTTTTCCTCAAAAAACCACTTTGGAAAACAAAGTTTGCTTGTTATTTTCTTTAAAAAATCCATGTTTCCATGGTCTTGGAATGCATGGTTTACCAATGATCATGAGTTTGAAGAATAAAACCATTGTTTTCATAAACTTTCAAAGCAAGGTTTACTTGTTCATGAACTAAAAGACTTAGCTTTTGAAAAGCCAATTATCAATGCTTGCATATGATTTTTACACTAACTAGGTGAATCATTCTTCTTGATTAGCCCAACTTCCAAGACCTACGTACAAGGTCTTCGATAAAGAATCTTATTGGGTGGTGGAGGCGTATGGAGCACACCCAACCTTCCGCAAGGGAATCCATTAAGAAAGCGGGTTTTGGTTGGTTTCTTGACTCATTATGGAATGAACAGTGGGATAGGCAAGCCCTTCTTGCCTTAGCCGAGCTATGGTGGGATACCACCAACACCTTCCACTTCAGTTTTGGGGAGATGACCATGACTCCCAAGGATTTCTCGATTATCACCGGTTTAAGCCTCAAAGGAAAGAGGTTGGAATTCTATGGGGATGCCAACACAAATAGTGCTTATCTCTTCACTATGTTGGGGATGGACATTGAGGCGAGTTCCCGCGGTGTTAGGAGGACATGGCTTTTTGAGAATTTTGCCAATCAAGTAGAAGGTGTAGGGGTGGCTCCTGAGTGCATTACTAGGGCTTTCATGATCTTATATGCTCTCCTGCACTCTCTTTGTTGGTGCCAATGACATGGCACAACTGGGGTACCTCGCTTCCATGGTGGATGTGAACAAAATGGGGAGGTATAACTGGGGAGGGGCAGCACTAGCTACTATGTATAGATCCATGTCTGACATGTCTCGTGGTGTTTCCAAGCATTTTGGTGGGCTCCCATTTGTTTGGGAGGTAAGTAAAAATGTTTAATTTTTAAATTCCTCTCAAACTTGACTTAATTTTAATGCTTTTCTTGAATCTTGACAGATATGGTATTATGAATACCTGGGACTGTGCCGCCCTGCCCTGGATAATGAGATACAAGAATGGCCAATACTTGGGAACTATGCTCCCACCAAGATAGCTATGCGTGCCCCCAACAGGCATGACTACGCCCATGCAAGGGCGTACTTGGCGAGCCTAAATGCTGACATGGTAATTCACCTTCCTCATTCTTTTCTTTCATTCATTTTTTATTATCTTGCTCACCATTTTTTCTTTTGTTTTTCAAATCCAACAGGTGGAGTGGAGTCCATGGGGACTGTGGGAGGCTAGGTTGCCTAGGAGGTGTGTGTCCTGTTTGGGATTGACTGGGAAGAGGGTACTCTTTGAGGGTCCCTCAGGGCGATATTGGTATTTAGGGGAGCGCGTCCTTAGGCAGGTGAAAGGACGAGTGGATGCCGCCCTTACCCCTGTCTTGCCTCCCATGAACATGAGGCACACTGACTCTCTGGATGGGGATGAGCTGGTAGAAGCTCTGATTGGATGGGATGCTGAGGAGTTCACCTCGCCTAACACCGACTACATGACTTTCTGCAACCAATTCCTGATGCGCCCTAGAGTCATTGGCTTCCCACCTCAAGGGGTGAGTTTCTACTCCATTCTTTTCAATTAATGACTTATGCAAGCACTCCTCTTATACAAATTATCTATTGCAGGGCCGGCGAGCTCGTGGACATAGTTCCACAATAGCAGTCCTCCACAGGCATGACTCATGGGGATGAGGATTATGAGATGGGGGGAATGGCACAGCCACCTCTCCCAGTACTCGACTGGCAAGTGAATCTATGTAATGGGTTGGAGTTCATGAGGACTGACATTACCCGCCCTGCTTTTGATGAGGTCCCCAAGATTGACTCGAGCTACGAGCATGTAAGCTCTAAACCTTTGCCTTTCTTAGAACCCTTTTCATCATTTATTAACCATATTCATCTTCTAGGTTCCCCGAGAGTACGCACAAGAGTGCCTTAAGCTCAGCGAGGGATTAAGGCGGGACCTTGTTAGGATGAGTTTGGCGAACTCTGTGCTAGAGGGACGACTGAATCCCACTGTAAGCCATTCCCTTTGTTCATTCCAATCATAGGAGCTAATGATATAACCCTTCTTTATTAATTGATTTCTTTGCAACAGGTCTCCACACTGCGTCCACCACAACCAATGCCACCCCAAGGGAATCCTCATGCTGGTCGTGGTAGAGGCGAATCAAGTAGAAAGAGAAGAACCACGGGAGATCATTAGATTAGCTTAACCTCTTGCTTTGTAATCGAATGAAACATCTTTCTTTATGCTTTGTAACCTTTCTTTGAACACTTGCTTTGGTACTTTGTATGAGACTTTTGGAATTCCATGGTGGTGATTTACTCATGTTTTGTGCAAAAACAAGCTCAAAATAAGCTTCCCAAGGTTACATAACCATATAGGGGTCAAATTAGGTCAAAAATAGGCAAAACTGGGCAAAATAGGAAAACGGCCCTCGGGTGACCACCCGGGGCTAGGCGGCTAGCCGCCCAAGCCCAGGAGGCTAGCCGCCCAGGCCTGGGTGGTCACCCGAGCCTAAAGCGGAAATCCCCCTTTGAATAGGAAACTTCCTATTTTGACGGGTTTTTTCCTATTTGAACTTGGATTTGTGACCTTTTCCCTATAAAAACACATCCAAGAGGTTCCTAAACCTACTTGTATTCATTCATTAGAAATTATGGAGGCTCTAGACAAATTTTTAGGAGGGTTTTTGAGAGTTATGAGTGCTGAAACAAAATCTGAGTTCAAGTGCTTTGGCTTGGATCCATTGCTTTCCTTGAGGCATGTGAAGCTTGAAACGAGCCTCTTGACTGCTGCTACATATTTTTGGGATCCCCAAATTCATGTGTTCCGCTTCAACTATGAAGAACTGTGCCCAACCATGGAGGAATTCTGCGCGTTGTATGGGGTTTCACCGGTAGGTCCTTTCATTCTCCCTACTCCTCGCCCGAGCTTCCTTACTTCTTTTTCCAACCTCCTTGGGATTCACCCACAATATGCCTCTATGTTTGTAAAGGACCATATGGTAGACTTGATGAAATTGGCAACCTCTTTTTTGGTTTATGATGGTAAAGGTATTCTGAACTTTACCTTTCCCATTAAGCATGCACTTGCCTTTTGCCTCATTGGTCATTTCCTTATTTTAACTGGTACTCCACATGTTCCCATACAAATTGGTGACTTGATTCCTCTCCTTGCCAAGGGCCATAACTTGATTCCCATGGTATTAGCTGAAACCCTGAATAGCTTGGATAAAGTCCATGAGGACCCAAAGGTTCCTTTAGGAGGTAGCCCCATTCTGCTGCAAATGTGGCTGCTTGAAAGACTGAATTTCTTATCACCCATTGCCATTACATCATACAAGCCCCAGCATTACTGCCTTCGCCGCATTGAACTGCCTAAAGAGTTTTCATTGAGGGATTGGCTAGGTTACTTCCAAACCCTTTCTTGGAGGAGTGTCAAGTGGTTCGTCTTCATATGGGGCTGCAGCGAACAGGTGCTTCTGCGAACTTCTGGATGTGCCATGGTGAGACTCATAGGACTGAGGTCTACTTCCTTTTATTGGCCTTCAAGGGTTCTTCGTCAGATGGGTGCCATGCAAACCATACCCACTTCCTTAAAAGGCGACTATCCTGTGGTGCCTGCGGGTCTTTCTGTAGTGACTTGGGCAAAAGATCGATGGCCTAGAAAGCTGACACTGACTCAAGTTACGAATACTGATGGTCCATATATGATGAGCTCAGAGTACAAAGAATGGTTGAAGAACAACTTGGGTGAGAAAGAGACTACTCGAAGGGAAAGGATTTTTGGACTTATCAAGAATAACGAACTTGGATCTTATAGAGAAGATATTATGGAAGCAGTGACAGCAGCTTATGAACATGACTTGAGGAAGAAAAGAAGACACGAAAGAGAGAAGAAGAAAGCTGAAAAGCGAGCTGCAAAGAAGCCCAAGAAGAATTGAAGACTCAATAGAATAGGATATTTATGGCGCTTTTATAGTTCTTTTACTTAATACCAATGAATTGCTATGTCAACCAATTTTAGTTTTGAATAAATTGCCAATAATAAATCAAATTTGGGATTTTGTTGTTTGATTTAGACCGCACCCAAGGTAACTTTATGGGTTGCCTACGTATCTCCATTATTTTTCTTTTTCTTTTTTTTTTGTTTTTTGATTTTTTTTTGTTTTTTGTTTTTTCTTTTGAATGGAGAATCAGGTCTTACGTAGTTCTCATGCCTTATCTTTTGCCTAGGCCGCCCTCACGGGTTTTCAACCTAGCAGGCCTCAAACATGATATTTTTTCAATTGATCCAAATTAGTTGGACGAGCGAACTCAATTCCATCTAAATCCATGAGGCGAACAGCCCCTGCTGGCAATATTTCTTTGATAATGTATGGTCCACCCCAACTTGGCTTGAATTTTCCTCGTGGATCGAACACTGGAGCTCTGATTTCTTTTAGTACTACATCCCCTTTCTTTAGACCTCGATCTTTGACATGTTTGTTGAATGCTCTGTCAACTCTCCGTTGATACCCTTGTACATGATACAGCGCCCTTAACCGCTTTTCATCGAGTAATGCTAACTTGTCATAACGGCTCTTAACCCAGTCCACTTCTGTTATCTGGCTCTCCACGGCAATCCTTAGTGAAGGAACCTCCAATTCAACTGGCAACACAGCCTCCATTCCATAAACTAGAGAGTAAGGGGTAGCCCCTGTTGACGACCTTATTGATGTTCTGTAACCCCATAGAGCCAACGGTAACTTCTCATGCCAGTCTCTGTGTGAGTCCGCAGTCTTCTGTAGTATCTTCTTGATGTTTTTGTTAGCTGCTTCCACTGCTCCATTAGTCTGAGGACGGTATGGTGACGACAGATGGTGAACTATGCCGTACTTTTGCAAGAGCTCATGGGTTTCTTTCTGAAAGTGCTGGCCATTGTCTGAGATAACTTCATGCGGTACCCCATATCGATAGATGATGCTGTGCTGTATGAACTGTGCTACCTTCTTGGAACTCAAGGTCTTGAAGGACGCTGCTTCCACCCACTTAGTGAAATAATCGATGGCAACCAGGATGTATTCATGCCCATTTGACGCCTTTGGCTTGATCTGTCCGATGATATCTATCCCCCATACTGCGAATGGCCATGGTGACGACATACTTGTTAAAGGCATAGAAGGCAAATGTTGTCCACTGGCGAACAGTTGGCATTTATGGCACTTCTTGACATGTGCATGGCAATCTCTTTCCATGGTAGACCAATAATAGCCTAGCCTCATGATTTTCTTAGCCAACATATAGCCATTCATATGCGGAGCCCCTGTCCCTTCATGGATTTCTTTAATCAGGTGCTCGGCTTCCTCCTTAGTGACACACAGCAGGTGGATCCCGTCGTATGATCTCCGATATAGCTTTCCTCCACAAAGTACATAGTGACTCGCTAACCGCCTTAGGGTTTTTCTGTCGATACGAGATGCTCCTTCTAGGTACTCCCTTTCTTCAATGAACTTCATTATGTCATGGAACCATGGGTGGCCATCATTTACTTCTCCTCCTCGGATTGCACAACAGTACACGGGCTTGTCTCGGCATTCTATCACCAATGGCTTCACATTTCCTCCTTCAGGTATTTCCACCATGGATGCTAGGGTTGCCAAGGCATCGGCGAACTGGTTCTTGTTTCTTGAAAGGTAGTTGAACTCTATTTCTGAGAACTCCTTGGTTAGAGCTTCCAGGTAGGCATGGTAGGGCAGCAACTTCTCATCTCGAGTTTTCCATTCCCCTTTTATTTGACAAATGATTAGCGCCGAGTCCCCGAACACTTCCAATTCTTTGATCCCCAATTCAAGTGCCGCTTCCAATGCTAGGATATAGGCCTCATACTCAGCAATGTTGTTGGTAGCTTCAAACCCCAACTTGACCGCCAATAGTGTAAATGACTCTTCAGGTGAGACCAGCAGGACTCCTATCCCATAACCTTTCTTATTGGCTGCTCCATCGAAGTATACTCTCCAAGTTTTTCTACCAATCTCTAGCACGTCCTCATCTGGGAATTGGTCGTTAAACGGAGCGGATGATGACACCGGACAGCTGGCTAGGTAGTCTACGATGACGCTCCCCTTGATAGACTTCTGATTCACGTACTTGATGTCGAATTCATTAAGGAGAATTGACCATCGAGCAGCTCTGAATGACAATACCGGCCTTTCTACCAAGTACTTCAACGGGTCCATGCGACTTATCAAGAACACTTCGAAGGACATCATGTAGTGTCGGAGCTTTTGCGTCGCCCATACTAGTGCTACACAAGCCTTTTCAATGGCATTGTACTTCACTTCATAGTCCGTCATTTTCTTGCTTAGGTAGTAGATGGCATTCTCCTTTGTAGACCCTTCGAGATATTGAGCTAACATAGCTCCCGTCGCGGTTTCGGTGACCGTTAAGTATAACAAGAGCGGTGCACCTTGCCGTGGGGGAACTAAGATTGGAGGATTGCTCAAGTATCTCTTAATAGTCTCAAAGGCCTCTTGGCATTCTTCATTCCATACTTTTGGCACACCTTTCTTAAGCAATTTGAAGATTGGTTCGCAAACCATGGTCAAGTTGGCAATGAATCGACTTATGTATTGAACTCTTCCCAGAAAGCCCCGGATCTGCTTCTCAGTGCTAGGCGGCTCCATCTCCACAATAGCTTTTATCTTCCCTGGGTCCACTTCGATGCCCCTCTGAGTGATCATGAATCCCAATAGCTTGCCTGCAGTGACACCAAAAGCGCACTTCTGTGGGTTTAGACGGAGATTGTACTTCTTAGCTCGCTCTAGGAACTTCTCTAGCGCCTTGAAATGCCCTTCCCTATCCACGGACTTCACGATCATATCATCGACATAAACCTCGACTTCCTTGTGGATCATATCATGCAATAAGGTCGTAGCTGCTCTTTGGTAAGTAGCCCCAGCGTTTCTTAAGCCAAAAGGCATTACCTTGTAACAGTACGTTCCCCATTGCGTGATAAAGGCTATTTTCTCCATGTCTTGAGGTGCCATCTTTATCTGGTTATACCCGGAGAATCCGTCCATGAAGGAGAGGAGCGCATGTCCCATTGTGCTGTCCACCAACACGTCGATATGGGGTAAAGGAAAATCATCCTTAGGGCTTGCAGCGTTGAGATCTCGGAAATCGACACACATCCTCACTTTCCCATCTTTTTTAGGCACAGGCACTATATTCGACAACCACTCGGGGTACTCCACAACTTGGAGGAAACCTGCGTCTAGTTGTTTAGTTACCTCTTCTTTTACTTTTAGAGCATATTCTGGTTTTAATCTTCTGAGTTTCTGCTTTACCGGCTTCTTTAGGGAATTAGTAGGGATATAATGTTGCACAATATCGGGGTCGATGCCAGGCATGTCTTCATAAGACCATGCAAAAGCCATAATGTTGGCTTTCAAGAGAGAGATTATCTTTTCTTTTTCAATGGGGGAGAGGGTTTTCCCAATTTTAACTATTCTTGGCAATTCATTCGTCCCTAAGTTGATTGATTCCAATTCATCCATATTAGGTTCGGTGACGCCCCTTTTCCTTTGCTCAACGAGCTCCAGGGGGACATCGTTCCTAGGATCTATATCCATGCCATAAATATCCATAAAGGAGAGAAAAGAGACACTGCATATATAGAGAAAGAAAACACACTTTATTGACTAGGAATAGTAGGAATGACATACAAAAGAAGAAAGAAAACAAACAAATCTGTATCAATACCATGACTCCACAAAGAGAGTTGAGTTGATACATCTTATTGAATTAGGGAAATATTACTAAACTAAGACACCTACAAGCTGCTATCAGGTAGGCCAAGGTCTTCTTCTTCATGGAGCTCCGCAATGACACCATATTCAAGGTACCAATTCAGGAGTGGCATAGTAGCATGGCTAATTGACGAACCCTGGAGTTCTTCAATGGTCGAGTCTTCCACGACGAGGATCATATCTCGGAACATTTCAGCCATAGCCCCTGCATCGAGGTTCTCTGCCCAGTCTTCTTCTTTCTTTTCCCAGAACTCATCATTGATGGCTTCATCATCCACCATTTCAGCTGTGATTGGATACTATTCGGTGAAGAAAATTTCAAAACCTGGAACTCGGATCTTGGCAGCTTGGTCAAAGGTGGGTTCTGGAAACCCGCAATATAGAAAATCATCCCCTTCTTTGACGAAGTAACCATTCAAAGTAGGTCGATATGGCGAGATCTTCAGGTCTGGCACCCTTCCCTCGACTTTGGCTCTTACTTTCTCCTTGTTTTTCTTCAGCATTTCCGCATGATCATTTTTAGAGGGCTCATATCCTAGCCCGAAGGTGTATGAGGTCACACGGCTTTGAATAGACGTAGGGATCCCTTGTTGGCGACGCCCTAGCCCCATGCCTGGAAAGAAACTCATTCTTCTCATTATCTCACCAACGTGCAAGTTGCCTATGGGGGCAAAAGTCCAAGGGTATTAATTCACCCTTCTCGAGCTCTTTCTCAATGCATTGGACATAGTCAAACCCAGATAGTGGTACTGCTGCTGATTCAGGTTGTACCTCACATATAGGCACGCCCGCGAGTTTCAATTCATAGTCCCCTTGAAGTGTTACTATGGCTCCTTTATAAGGAAACTTCACCTTTTGATGGAGCGAAGATGGCACAGCCCCAGCGGGATGGATTCAAGGTCGGCCCAGCAGCAAGTTGAAACATGACGGCACATCCAACACTTGGAATTCCACCCTAAATTCAGTGGGTCCCATGATAAGAGGCAAAGTAACCACCCCTATTACTTCACGACAGGGTGTTATCATAAGCTCTTACGGTCTGCCCAGATGGCGTGAAATCAGTGGGTCCCAAACCCAAAACAGTGGCAGTTTGGAGAGGACATACATTCAGTGCGGACCCATTGTCGATAAGGACGGTAGGAACCCTCTTCCCCATGGTGTCAACGGTCACGTAGAGAGCTTGATAATGGCTTGGCCCGCTCTTAGGTAGGTCCACATCTGTGAACACGATGGTTGAGTTCTTGGGAGTTGGATTCACCAAATGTACCAATCCTTCGGGGGATGTGTCAACAGGCACTTGTATCTGATTCAACAGTTTTAACACGGTCTGTCTGTGCTTGTGCGAGATCATGAGTAAGCCCCAAATAGTAATGTTGGCATTGGTCTTCTTCAGCTGCCTAAGCACTTCATCCTCTTCTTCTTGCAAGCTAGGGCGCCTCTGCCCTTCCAAATCTTCCAACGGATTCTCAGATTCTAGGTGGGGAGGCTTGAAATGGCGACCCCCTCTGGTTATATGGTCCAACTCATCATCGCTAGCCCATATGTCATGGACTTCCTCGGAGTCATTCATTAAGTCATCCCATTCTATCATGTCAATGCTCTCCATCTCTGTCGGCAAGTCGTCCCAACCTGTAGGGACTATCGGCTCTTCTGATATTGGACTTGGACTTGAGTACAGCACATTGTCACACCCCATTTTTGCACCACCTTACTAGGGCTCATCATTTCATGCATGTTTTTGTTTTGTTTTTGAGTCTAGTCATTTGCATTAGTTTTCTAGAGTCACAAGAACAATGGATATGAATTTTGGTTCAAATTGGAGTTGATCTTGAGGGATAATAAGAGCTTTTGTGACTTGAGGGGCATAATCGTCTTTTAAGTCCCAAACTTTTCATTTGACCTTGGAATGATCTCCAAATTGTCAATTGGAGTTCATATGGATGCATAAGAGGTATTTCTAGGTTCAATTTGGTAAGTCAATGGCTCGGGATTAAAATGGCTCGATGTAGTTCAAGTTGGTTAATTGACTCTTCCTTGGGTTAGCTCTAATTGACTCACAATTACCAACCAAATCTTTTCAAATTGACTTTCATTAGTCATCATTTTACCCTCAAAAGTGTTTCATGAAGTTCAATTTTGATATGGCCTGATGATGAGTTTAGTGTGGTTATTTACGGATTATCCTTGAAGAATTAGTGCGAATCACAGCATGAGATTTTTGGTTAAAATGAAAAGAAAATTATTTTATTAAATTAGCCATTTTTATCATGACACTAACACGTGTACGTATGTGATGAGTGTGTGTACGCACATACGATACATGTGCATGCGTGTTAGCGGTCAGTCTCCCAATTTTTATAAAAGACAGTTTCCTTTTTCTATTCAGATTAGAAGTCTTTTATCATTATAAAATACCTTTTGATTATTCTCCAAGGAAACCTAGTCCAGGAAGGAAAGGGAAACTCCAGATTTCAGCTATAAATACTCTCTTAATGTCTTTAAACAAGGGAGAAGAGAAGAGGGTTTGGAGGGAGTGAAATTCGTCATAATTCAGCAGCAGATTTTCTGAAAACCAGCAGTCGTATTTTAATCATAACTTTTTCATCCGAAGTCAGAATTTGATGAAATTGGTCTTGTTAGAAAGATAATTCAATTCTCTACAACTTTGTATTTCACAAGCTTTGTCCAAATCCAATGTTTTCATACCCAAAAACGCGATTGAAGTTGCTGCTGCTGCAAAGTGACGAGAATCACTTTTTCTTTTCTCTTGTTCTCTTTTTGTTTTCTATTTCTTTTCAAAGTTGAGTGAGTTTTGATCTCTTTGCTGTGATGCCACTTTGACAAAGAGGAGGATTCGTGTTGGTTTGATTCACTCTAAAGACCTGAGGAGCCACGAACAATTACAAACACAAGGGGAGCCACTTCCTAAGGTATTCTCCTTCTCTATTCAAGCTTAAACTAGGTTCTCGTATGGGTTAGGCTTATTGCATGTTAAAGGTGACTTTTTTATCATGTATTAACACTCTAGCTAGTTAATATACATGGAATATCTATTTTTTATCTACTGTTTAGCATGCTTTAGGGCTGTCCTTTAGGTTTTTAATGCATAGTTATGATTCTTGTGCTCCTGTTTGTCCTTGTGCTAGGATTAGTGTCATTGCATGTTAGAGTTAGGATTTTCATCATGGTATATTGCTTTAGTTAGTTAATATGCATGATTTAATTTCTGTTTAGTTTGGTTTTAGCATGATTAAAGTATGTTTTGTATGTTTTTAAGCATATTTGTGAGTTTAGGGTTTTAGAGTCATTGTTTCGTGTTTGTTTTCATATAGCATGATAAAGTAGACTTTTTTATTTGGTTTTTCTTCGTGTTTGCTGTATATGTTTTTCATATGGAGTAAACATGATAGTTTTGCATGCATGTTAGTATGTTTTAGGGTTTTTATGCATGATATGGTTCTAGGAATATGTTAGGACTTATTATTGTTCGCTGTGTTGCTGTTAGCATGCTTAGTGGATGATTTTTAGGCCATAATACTATTCTGTCCAGATTTGCATGTTAGTGTTTTTGCATGGTTTTGAGCACTTGTAAGGGTGCAAATAGGTGTGGTATTTGTCCTATGGCAAATAGGGCTGCTTATGTCTGAAATGGCTAAATGCTTGGAGCTAATTGCGCTCAGGTAAGTGGGTGTGAAGGTGCCCCAATTCACCTTTCTTCTTAACTCATTCTCTTCTCCCTATTTAGGGTTAATTTTTAATATGATCCTATGGTTTAATTAGAGGTTTCCTTAACCAACAACATTCTGGTTTTTATTAAAGTTTCCATCTTGTGGATTTCTTTCCTAAAATCAAACTTTCTATCATATTCAACTCTTTTGATCAAATAAGGAAACCTAGGGTTTTAACCATAGGTTTATATTAGGTCTTAACCCTAATTCTAATCGAACTGCGTGGACTTTGATCCATGTATTTCGTTGCATGGTACGTAGGCGCTCTTCGTGAGGCTCAAGTCCGTTCTAGGATCCAAGCATCCTAGGTTTATTTTTGTTTTGTTTTCTTTTTCTTTATTTTCTATTTTGTTTTGCTTATTATGCATGGATGGATGAATGAAATATATGATATGCATGCAATTCTTGTGATGATATACTTGCTGATTTCTGTATGGAAAGATCTTAATTTAGCCCAAATGAACTGAGAGACCGAAAGGGTGACATGGGTGCCTATAGGCTTTGCCTAGAACCTTCCCATGTCATAACTTAGCCTCCGAATCCCCGATTTCTTTGGTTTTCAAAAGATTGGTTTTTGCCTTTCCTTTTTTATGGAGTCATTCAAATTGTTTTCTTAAAACAAACTATTTTTAGGGTTTTCCTTGTTTCCTTAAAAAAATAAGGTGGCGACTCCTTTCCTTTTTTTTTTTCAAACCCACTTTCTTTTCAATCCCTCGTGGGCCCAATTTCCGGGGTTCACAGTTTGGCGACTCCACTGGGGATTTGTGGGCTAGACTCTATAAAGTTTAATTGGGCTAGGTTAATTTCTTATGTTTAATTAAAATCAATCACATTGCATCCGCTTGATTGTGTGCTTTCATTTATTGCATTGTGTGCGCAAACTCTTGCATGTTAGGATCGATGTCCCTCGATGTATCCTTGCCAACGATCGGCCTAGTCTCAACCTTGGTTTTCCTGATTCCATGTGTTGGGGCGAAAGCTATCAACCTCTCTTGCCTAGTACCCTTGGGCTTGCCCTTGGGTATATTAAATGAGTTAATCACGTACTGCTGGACCCACGCGGCGTTCCTGATGCCACATGTGGTTAGGTATAAGGATTGCTCAAGCAAGTGAAGGACCCTAGCCTACCCTTATCATTAGTCCATATAGACAGACTTGTAGGACACTACGGTCTCACCTTTATGCACCCACAATTGTTTGTAATGATGCTATGCTGTGTTTGTGGTGTGAGGCTTCATATCTTATGCCTTTAATATAGACCTTTAAACCCTAGCCTTCGTTAAGGCCATGGGTTAGGAGGAATAAATTAAGGAAATAGGATGTAAAGCTATGTTTGTGATGTGCTAGTCCTAGGGGATTAATTAAACCTAATTGAAGGACTCTATGCCCTATTCTTTAAAACATACCCTTAATCCATGACCCTTGTAAAGGTAATTGGATAAAAGGAATGAATTAATTGAACATGGTGTAGAGACCGAATTCATTAAGGAAAATATGGAGGTTTAGGACAGATCCTTAGGCTAAAGGTTAAAACTTTTCTATCTATAGACGTGCTGGCTTGGATCCGCAATCCACAAGGGCGTCTAGTGAGTGTTGAGTCTACCCATCAGACAGACATGGCCGACGAAAGAACTAGTGAGGGGCACTTTGACCTTGAGGCTTGCCTGAAAGCCATCATGACCAAGCTTGACCATACCGCCGAGACATCCGATACCGCATTGAAAATGGCTCAAGAGAACCAACAGAAGATGGCGGATCTTGAACAAAATGGCTCTAAGGCCCATTCCTCGGGTATACCTCATGGGGCTGGCACCGAAGAGGGACCTCAATCCAATGAGAACACCAAGACAAGGGGGGAAAGTAACTCGAAACCTGAGGTCACCAACCTAGAAGGGGAAGCCAAGGGGAAAGGTTCTAGCAGTGATTCCGTGTTAGCTAGCAAGGTAGAAGCATTGGAGAGAACTATAAAAGGGATTCGCAGGGCTGATGACATGGTCGATGTGCGGACTCTATCCCTATTTCCAACGGCTCGTATTCCACTACAATTCAAGATGCCGGAGTTAGAAAAGTTCGATGGGACGGGTTGCCCTAAGACTCATTTGAAGATGTACGTGCGAGCTATGCACCCTCGAGGGGCTACTGACGAGCTTTTAGCTCAAATGTTCCATGAAACCTTGGCCACTTCTGCTTTAAAATGGTTCTTATCCTTGGATGAGAATAGAACCCGGACTTGGGAAGACATATGCAATGAGTTTTCAAAGCACTACAAGTATAACACAGAGGTGGACGTTACTCGAAGGGACCTAGAAACTACCAAGCAAGGGGCTCATGAAACTTTCTCCGCTTACATTACAAGGTGGAGACAAAAGGCGTTGAGAATGACGGATAGGCCGAATGAGGAGGACCAAATTCAGTTAGTGGTTAAGAACCTGCTGCCCGTGTATCACAAGCACCTATTTGCCCACTATTTCACAAATTTCAAAGCTCTCATTGGGGCTGGCACGCAGGTTGAAGATGCTATCAATGATGGGACAATCAAGACTGAGGAAGTGAGGAGTCGCAAGACAAACTTTACTGGGAAGAACAATGCCGAGGTCAACACCATAACTCAACCAATCCAACCCTTTTCTCTCAATGATGTCAACCCACCTCGCCAATTCACTGACCTATTCATGCCACTCGAAAGAGTCCTTGAAAAGCTCATAAGTCGTGACCTATTGAAGCCACTCGACCCAAGACCTCCACCAAATCCCTTACCCAAGAGCTACAATGAGAATGAGTACTGCAAGTACCACCAATCCAAAGGCCATGCCACCAATCGCTGTATTCGCCTTCGCCACCAAGTCCAAGACCTCATTGACAAGCAAGTCATTTCACCACCAACCCGTCCAAATGTCACCCGTAATCCTCTCCCATCACACAACAACACACCCCCACCTAACACCATAAATGCCATTGGGGTTGAATCCTCTCGCCCTCGCCATCCCATAAGACAATACACTCCGCTCCCCATGACCTTAACCCGTCTCTTCACCATTTGCCGCAATAACAGCCTTATCATGCCACTTCCACCAAAGCCAAGACCATCAACCCCTCACCAATATTGCCAATACCATCGTGCACCCGGCCATGACACCGAGGCTTGTTCTATACTAAAGAAGATCATCCAAGACCTCATTGACCAAAAGGTTTTGTTGTTGCTGTTGGGAATCAAACTAGAGTGGAAAAATACAAAGGCGGAATTTAAAATTTTTCCTACGATTCCCAAACCCATGAATCTTAATTATGCTTAATACAAAACAAAAACCCTAACTAGAAGAGGGTAGAATTACTTACAGTTGATTCAAGTCTTCTCCTTTATGCTCTAAGCTTTGTCTTCTCCTTTTTGCTCCAAGCTTTCCGGACAGCGGTGAATGAGCAGCCCAAGTGTGCTGCCTCCAACGGTATCCACACCTAGCTTGAACTTGAAGTCCTTTCCTTCTTCTTCCTTGTTGTTGCTAGAGGTGGAGAAGAGGGAGAGAGAGAGAGAGCCTCCTTGTGAAATTCGGCCAGCCCTTGGGGAGGATGAATTATGTTTCAAGTGATGTCATCACATCACATGTGAGGCTATATATAGCCCACTAATAGGGCCGGCCCTAGTGAGGAATCCTATTCCTCATATGAGTTAAGTTGTAATTATGCATAATTGCAACTTAACCCCTCTAATTTATATCCTATATAAATTTGCCCCTTAAGAACAATTCTTTTATTCACTTATGCCCTTTCTCTAATAGACTTTCAAGCTCTCTTAGCATGATCAGTGTGTGACCCATTGGGTTCACATCATCAAGTAGTAGGAACAGCACAAGTTGTGCACAATGGAACACTTTCCATTAAGGGTCTAATTGAAACTCCTTTCAATTCCCTAATTGATTATAACTCATTTATATCAATTAGGGCTTCTACTAACCATGAGTAACACCTAGCATATGGCTCATGGTGTGGTCCTTAATGAGGTGAATAGTCATTTACAAAGAACCCTTCTGTTATAGTTTACAGGTTACAATTCCATCCTTCCATCAATACAATGTCTCCAATTGAACTAATAGGACATGGAAGTCTGTCAAGTCCCTAGTTCAATTACTTTATACTCATTCATTAATATCAACTCAATGATGAACTTATGGAAACTCCTTTCCATATTCATTCTACCATGGGCCCATGGATTTAATGAGTTATATTCAATGAATGCTGTATGAGACATTCACTCTCTTTTTCCTGAGAGTGATGGATTCCTTGTTGATCACTCACATGCCTTCACACACATAGCAGTAGGGCCAATGAACACCCTTACAGACCCCTGAATAGGATCTGCACTTAGTGTTATCAAACTTCTAAAGCTACATGTATAAGACAACCATGGTGTCTCAGGTCTAAGGATTACTTGTACCACTATAACAATGAGAAACTGATTGACAGGCAGGTTAAAACTCCATTCAGTTTATCTCATATCTTTGGTCACATTCAGTGTACCTATTCTTATAATAGGCACCCACTTGTTGGTTGTAGTGTCTCCACACAAATAGCTTGAGACTAGCTATCCTCCTATAGAGTCAACCTAACAAGTGCTAGTCCTATGGTTCATTACTGTCCATCATAGTGAACCTTCAACTAGGAATGATTTAGGAGTTTAGTACAGAGATATATTTACAGTCTCAAAATTACAACCCTTTGTAATTTCATATTCTCAACTCTAACTCCATGGACATATTATGTAAATATAAATGATGCATATAAATATAATAGAATAAGCCCTTTTATTAAATCAATAATAAATGTGACATATATAAATGAAATCAATTGATTGTTCCTAATCCCTAAACAATCATCTCTATGATTGGCTCTAGGGCATAATCTTAACAGTTGCCAAAGCAATCTATCCAACAAGAGCTGAAAGAAAGATATGAAGCAGGGGATCCTCAGGTTGGCCTATTAGGTGAAGCGTCGGGGAAATTTGATTACTATGTGCTGTACTCAAGCCCAAGTCCGATATCAGATGAGCCGATAGTCCCTTCAGGATGGGATGACTTGCCGACAGAGATGGAGAGCATTGACATGATAGAATGGGATGACTTGATGAATGACTCCGAGGAAGTCCATGACATATGGGCTAGCGATGATGAGTTGGACCATATAACCAGAGGGGGTCGTCATTTCAAGCCTCCCCACCTAGAATCTGAAAATCCGTTGGAAGATTTGGAAGGGCAGAGGCGTCCTAGCTTGCAAGAAGAAGAGGATGAAGTGCTTAGGCAGCTGAAGAAGACCAATGCCAACATCACTATTTGGGGCTTACTCATGGCTTCACACAAGCATAGACAGACCGTACTGAAATTGCTGAATCAGATACAAGTGCCTGTTGATACATCCCCCGAGGGATTGGTACATTTGGTGAATCCAACTCCCAAGAACTCAACCATCGTGTTCACCGATCTAGACCTACCTAAAAGCGGGCCGAGCCATTCTCAAGCTCTCTATGTGACCATTGACACTATGGGGAAGAGGGTTCCCACTGTTCTTATCGACAATGGGTCTGCACTGAATGTATGTCCTCTCCGAACTGCCACTGTTTTGGGTTTGGGACCCACTGATTTCACGCCATCTGGGAAGACCGTAAGAGCTTATGACAACACCCGCCGAGAAGTAATAGGGGTGGTTACTTTGCCTCTTATCATGGGACCCACTGAATTTAGGGTGGAATTCCAAGTGTTAGATGTGCCGTCATGTTTCAACTTGCTGTTGGGCCGACCTTGGATCCATCCCGCTGGGGCTGTGCCATCTTCACTCCATCAAAAGGTGAAGTTTCCATATGAAGGAGCCATAGTAACGCTTCAAGGGGACTATGAATTGAAACTCGCAGGTGTGCCTATATGTGAGATACAACCTGAATCAGCAGCGATACCGCTATCTGGGTTTGATTATGTCCAATGCATTGAGAAAGAGATGAATGAATCATCACGCCATTACTCTTCTATAAAGCAGTACATCCCATATACTTTTTATCCAAGTTCCGACCCAGCCGTGGCAGATAAAAGTTTTGGTGATAGATACTTCACAGAAGGGCCGAATCCTCAAAGTTTGACAAGTTGGTACCACTCTATCCAAGATCTATATGGAAGCTTGAAAGAGGAAGACTGGGCAGAGAACCTTGATGCGGGGGCTATGACTGAAATGTTCCAAGACATGATCCTCACCGTGGAAGACTCGACCATTGAAGAACTCCAGGGTTCATCCATTAGCCATGCTACCGTGCCATTCCTGAATTGGTACCTTGAATGTGGTGTCATTGCGGAGATCCATAAAGAAGAAGACCTTGGCCTACCTGATAGCAGCTTGTAGGTGTCTTAGTTTAGTAATATTTCCCTAATTCAATAAGATGTATCTACTTTACTCACTTTGTGGAGTCATAGTATTGATACAGATTTGTTTGTTTTCCTTCTTTCTTTTGTGTGTCATTCCCATTATTCCTAGTCAATAAAGTGTGCTTTCTTTCTCTATATATGCAGTGTCTCTTTTCTCTCCTCTATGGATATTTATGGCATGGATATAGATCCTAGGAACGATGTCCCCCCGGAGCTCGTTGAGCAAAGGAAAAGGGGCGTCACCAAACCTAATATGGATGAATTGGAATCAATCAACTTAGGGATGAATGAATTGCCAAGAATAGTTAAAATTGGGAAAACCCTCTCCCCCGTTGAAAAAGAAAAGATTATCTCTCTCTTGAAAGCCAACATTATGGCTTTTGCATGGTCTTATGAAGACATGCCTGGCATCGACCCCGATATTGTGCAACACTATATCCCCACTAATTCCCTAAAGAAGCCGGTAAAGCAGAAACTCAGAAGATTAAAACCAGAATGGGCCCTAAAAGTAAAAGAAGAGGTAACTAAACAACTAGACGCGGGTTTCCTCCAAGTTGTGGAGTACCCCGAGTGGTTGTCGAATATAGTGCCTGTGCCTAAAAAAGATGGGAAAGTGAGGATGTGTGTCGACTTCCGAGATCTCAACGCCGCGAGCCCTAAGGATGACTTTCCTTTACCCCATATCGACGTGTTGGTGGATAGTACAGTGGGACATGCACTCCTCTCCTTCATGGACGGATTCTCCGGGTATAACCAGATAAAGATGGCGCCTCAAGACATGGAGAAAACAGCCTTTATCACGCAATGGGGAATGTACTGTTACAAGGTAATGCCTTTTGGCTTAAGAAACGCTGGGGCTACTTACCAAAGAGCAGCTACGACCTTATTGCATGATATGATCCATAAGGAAGTCGAGGTTTATGTCGATGATATGATCGTAAAGTCCGTGGATAGAGAAGGGCATTTCAAGGCACTAGAGAAATTCCTAGAGCGAGCAAAAAAGTACAATCTCCGTCTCAACCCACAGAAGTGCGCTTTTGGTGTCACTGCAGGCAAGTTATTGGGGTTTATAATCACTCAGAGAGGTATCGAAGTGGACCCAGGGAAGATAAAAGCTATTGTGGAGATGGAGCCGCCTAGCACTGAGAAGCAGATCCGGGGTTTTCTGGGAAGAGTTCAATACATAAGCCGATTCATTGCCAACTTGACCATGGTTTGCGAACCAATCTTCAAATTGCTTAAGAAAGGTGTGCCAAAAGTATGGAACGAAGAATGCCAAGAGGCCTTTGAGACCATTAGGAGATACTTGAGCAATCCTCCAATCTTAGTTCCCCCACGGCAAGGTGCGCCGCTTTTGTTATACTTAACGGTCACCGAAACCGCGACGGGAGCTTTGTTAGCTCAATATCTCGAAGGGTCTACAAAGGAGAATGCCATTTATTACTTAAGCAAGAAAATGACAGACTATGAAGTGAAGTACAATGCAATTGAAAAGGCTTGTGTGGCACTAGTATGGGCGACGCAGAAACTCCGGCACTACATGATGTCCTTCGAAGTGTTCTTGATAAGTTCGCATGGACCCGTTGAAGTACCTGGTAGAAAGGTCAGTATTGTCATTCAGAACTGCTCGATGGTAAATTCTCCTCAATGAATTCGACATCAAGTACGTGAATCAGAAGTCTATCAAGGGAAGCGTCATCGCAGACTACCTAGCCAGCTGTCCGGTGTCATCGTCCGCTCCGTTCAACGATCAATTCCCAGATGAAGACGTGCTAGAGATTGGTAGAAAAACTTGGAGAGTATACTTCGATGGGGCAGCCAATAAGAAAGGTTATGGGATAGGAGTCCTGCTGGTCTCACCTGAAGAGGCATTTACACCGTTGGCGGTCAAGTTGGGGTTCGAAGCTACCAACAACATTGCTGAGTATGAGGCCTGTATCCTAGCACTGGAAGCGGCACTTGAATTGGGGATCAAAGAATTAGAAGTGTTCGGGGACTCGGCGCTAATCATTTGTCAGATAAAAGGGGAATGGAAAACTCGAGATGAGAAGCTGCTACCCTACCATGCCTACCTGGAAGCTCTAACCAAGGAGTTCTTAGAGATAGAATTTAACTACCTTTCAAGGAACAAGAACCAGTTCGCCGATGCCTTGGCGACCCTAGCATCCATGGTGGAGATACCTGAAGGGGGAAATGTGAAGCCGTTGGTGATAGAATGCCGAGACAAGCCTGTGTACTGTTGTGCAATCCGAGGAGGAGAGGTAAATGATGGCTGTCCGTGGTTCCATGACATAAAGAAGTTCATTGAAGAAAGGGAATACCCAGAAGGAGCATCTCGTATCGATAGAAAAACCCTAAGGCGGTTGGCAAGTCACTATGTACTTTGTGGAGGAAAGCTATATCGGAGATCATACGACGGGATCCACCTGCTGTGTGTCACCGAGGAAGAAGTCGAGCATCTGATTAAAGAAATCCATGAAGGGACAGGGGCTCCGCATATGAATGGCTATATGTTAGCTAAGAAAATCATGAGGTTAGGCTATTATTGGTCTACCATGGAAAGAGACTGCCACGCACATGTCAAGAAGTGCCACAAATGCCAACTGTTCGCCAGTGGACAACATTTGCCTTCTATACCTTTAACAAGTATGTCGTCACCATGGCCATTCGCGGTATGGGGGATAGATATCATCGGACAGATCAAGCCAAAGGCGTCAAATGGGCATGAATACATCCTGGTTGCCATCGACTACTTCACTAAGTGGGTAGGAAGCAGCGTCCTTCAAGACCTTGAATTCCAAGAAGGTAGCACAGTTCATACAGCACAGCATCATCTATCGATATGGGGTACCGCATGAAGTTATCTCAGACAATGGCCAGCACTTTCAGAAAGAAACCCATGAGCTCTTGCAAAAGTACGGCATAGCCCACCATCTGTCGTCACCATACCGTCCTCAGACTAATGGAGCGGTGGAAGCAGCTAACAAGAACATCAAGAAGATACTACAGAAGACTGCGGACTCACACACAGACTGGCATGAGAAGTTGCCATTGGCTCTATGGGGTTACAGAACATCAATAAGATCGTCAACAGGGGCTACCCCTTATTCTCTAGTTTATGGAATGGAGGCCGTGTTGCCAGTTGAATTGCAAATTCCTTCACTAAGAGTTGTCGTGGAGAGCCAGATAACAGAAGTGGACTGGGTTAAGAGCCGCTATGATGAGTTAGCTTTGCTGGATGAAAGGCGTTTAAGGGCGCTGTATCATGTTCAGGGGTATCAACGGAGAGTTGCCAGAGCATTCAACAAGCATGTCAAAGATCGAGGTCTAAAGAAAGGGGATGTACTGCTGAAAGAAATCAGAGCTCCAGTGTTCGATCCGCGGGGAAAATTCAAGCCAAGTTGGGGTGGGCCATACATTATCAAAGAGATATTGCCAGCAGGGGCTGTTCGCCTCATGGATTTAGATGGAATTGAGTTCGCTCGTCCAACTAATTTGGACCAATTGAAAAAATATCATGTTTGAGGCCTGCTAGGTTGAAAACCCGTAAGGGCGGCCTAGGCAAAAGTTAAGGCATAAGAACTACGTAAGACCTGATTCTCCATTCAAAAACAAAAAAAAAAAACAAAAAAAAACAAAAAAACAAAAAAAAACAAAAACAAAAAAAACAAAACAAAAACAAAAAAAAAAAAAAGAAGAAAAAACCATGGAGATACTGTAGGCAACCCATAAAGTTACCTTGGGTGCGGTCTAAATCAAACAAGAAAATCCCAAATTTGATTTATTATTGGCAATTTATTCAAAACTAAAATTGATTGACATAGCAATTCATTGGTATTAAGTAAAAGAACTATAAATATGCCATAAATATCCTATTCTATTTTCTTGAGCCTCTTTGCAGCTCGCTCCTCAGCTTTCTTCTTCTCTCTTTCATGTCTTCTTTTCTTCCTCAAGTCATGTTCATAAGCTGCTGTCACTGCTTCCATAATATCTTCTCTGCAAGATCCAAGTTCGTTGTTCTTGATAAGTCCAAAAATCCTTTCTCTTCGAGTAGTCTCTCTCTCACCTAAATTGCTTTTCAACCATTCCTTATACTCGGGGCTCATCATATATGGACCATCAGTATTCGTAACTTGGGTTAGTATCAACTTGCTAGGCCATCGGTCCTTCGCCCAAGTCACTACAGAAAGACCCGCGGGCACCACAGGATAGTCACCTTTCAAGGAAGTGGGTATGGTTTGCATGGCGCCCATCTGACGCAGAACCCTTGAAGGCCAATAGAAGGAAGTAGACCTCAGTCCTATGAGTCTCACCATGGCGCATCCAGAAGTCCGCAGAAGCACCTGGTCACTGCAGCCCCATATGAATACAAACCACTTGACACTCCTCCAAGAAAGGGTTTGGTAGTAACCTAGCCAATCTCTCAATGAAAATTGCCTAGGTAATTCAATGCGGCGAAGGCAGTAATGCTGGGGCTTGTATGGTGTAATGGCAACTGGTGACAAGAAATTCAGTCTTTCAAGCAACCACATCTGCAGTAGAATGGGGCTACCTCCTAAAGGAACCTTTGGGTCCTCATGAGTTTTATCCAAACCATTCAGGGTTTCAGCTAGCACCATGGGAATCAAGTTATGGCCCTTGGCAAGGAGAGGAATCAAGTCACAGATTTGAACGGGAACATGTGGAGTACTAGTGGAAATAAGAAAACGACCAATGAGGCAAAAGGCAAGTGCATGCTTAATAGGAAAGGTAAAATTCAGAATACCTTTACTATCACAAGCTAAAAAAGAGGTTGCCAATTTCATCAAGTCTACCATATGGTCCTTTACAAACGTAGAGGCATATTGTGAGTGAATCCCAAGTAGATTGGAGAAAGAAGTAAGAAAGCTTGGGCGAGGAGTAGGGAGAATGAAAGGACCCACCGTTGAAACTCCATACAATGCATAGAATTCCTCCATGGTTGGGCACAGTTCTTCATAGTTGAAGCGGAACACATGAACTTGAGGATCCCAAAAATATGTAGCAGCAGTCAAGAGGTTCATTTCAAGCCTCACATGCCTCAAGGAGAGCAATGGATCCAAGCCAAAGCACTTGAACTCAGATTTTGCTTCAGCACTCATAACTCTCAAAAACCCTCCTAAAAATTTGTCTAGAGCCTCCATAATTTCTAATGAATGAATACAAGTAGGTTTAGGAACCTCTTGGATGTGTTTATAGGGAAAAGGTCACAAATCCAAGTTCAAATAGGAAAAAACCCATCAGAATAGGAAGTTTCCTATTCAAAGTGGGATTTCCGCTTTGGGCTCGGGTAACCACCCAGGCCTGGGCGGCTAGCCTCCCGAGGCCTGGTGGTCACCCAAGCCACCTTGTTTTGGCTTTCTCCCTCGCTTTGTCTCGCCTTGACGCGTGATCAAACCTCCTTCCAAATGAGATATTCAACACTTTTTGAGCTTAAAATCAATCAAATTCCATCTTGAAATCAATTCCTTGAATTGATTTTATGTTCAAAAGGGTTGAATATATTTCCCCTGTGTCATGCCAACTCAAGTGACAATGTGTTAAGTCACTTTCCTCTTGCACCATGCCTGTTCAATCTTGATAAATTGATCATATATCCTCATTTCAAATCTTGATTTTTCATCCTACTTGGTTGAATATATTCATCGCTTGAATGTGTTCTTCCATTTCAAAAGTGTATTCACCCCTTGAATATGCTTCTCAGTTTCAAATTCTTATTTTCTATCATACTTGGTTGAATATATTCATCACTTGAATATATTCTTCCATTTCAAAAGCATGTTCACCCATTGAATATGCTTCCTAGTTTCAGATCCTCATTATCACTTACTTGGTTAAATATATTCATCACTAGAATATATTTCTCCATTTCAATGGTATACTCATCACTCGAGTATACTTCTCAGATATTTCGTCACTTACTTGGTTAAGTATATCCATCGCTTGGGTATATTTCTCCATTTCAATGGTATGTTCATCACTTGAACATACTTCTCAGATCATTTGTCACTTACTTGGTTAAGTATATCCACCACTTGGGTATATTTTTTTCCATTTCAATGGTATGTTCATCACTTGAACATACTTCTCAGATCATTTGTCACTTACTTGGTTAAGTATATCCACCACTTGGGTATATTTTTTCCATTTCAATGGTATACTCATCACTTGAGTATACTTCTCAGATATTTTGCCACTTACTTGGTTAAGTATATCCATCGCTTGGGTATATTTCTCCATTTCAATAGTATGTTCATCACTTGAACATACTTCTCAGAATATTTGTCACTTACTTGGTTAAATATATTCATGACTAGAATATATTTCTCCATTTCAATGGTGTACTCATCACTTGAGTACACTTCTCAGATTATTCTCTATCTTACTTGCTTAAGTATATCCATCGCTTGGATATATTTCTCTATTTCAATGGTATGTTTATCACTTAAACATACTTGTCACTTACTTGGTTAAGTATATCCATCACTTGGATATATTTCTCTATTTCAATGGTATGTTTATCACTTAAACATACTTGTCACTTACTTGGTTAAGTATATTCGTGACTAGAATATATTTCTCCATTTCAATGGTGTACTCATCACTTGAGTACACTTCTCAGATTATTCTTATCTTACTTGGTTAAATATATCCATTGTTTGGATATATTTCTCCATTTCAATGGTATGCTCATCACTTGAGTGTACTTCTCAGCTTACTTGGTTAAATATATCCATCACTTGGATACATTTCTCCATTTCAAAAGTATGTTCATCACTTGAACTGTACTTCTCAGTCTTTTTCAATCATTAAGTATACTCATCACTTGAGTATATTTCTCAGCATCTTTTTCATCACTTGGTTAAATATGTTCGTGACCTGAATATATTTCTCCATTTCAAAAGTACACTCATCACTTGAATACACCTCTTAGATTATTCTTATCCTACTTGGTTAAAGATATCCATCGCTTGGATATATTTCTCCATTTCAATGGTATGCTCACCACTTGAGTATACTTCTCAGATTTCATTCTCAGATTACTTGGTTAAATATATTCGTGACCTGAATATATTTCTCCATTTCAGTAGGTATACTCATCACTTGAGTATACTTCTCAGATATTTTGTCACTTACTTGGTTAAGTATATCCATCGCTTGGATATATTTCTCCATTTCAAAGGTATGTTCATCACTTGAATGTGCTTCTCAGATTTCATTCTCATCACTTGGTTAAATATATTCGTGACTAGAATATATCTTTCCATTTCAAAAGTATGTTCATTCGTAGTGGCTTGAATATGCTTCTCTTATCAATTCTCAACCCCCAGTGGTTTAAGTATACTCATGACTTGAGTACACTTCCTTATTTCAGTCTCAGGTTTTCAACCTCCCATCATTGTTGGTATCAGTGTGTGATTTCTCTGGGCTTTTTGGCCAAAAATGGGTTGTTCTTTATCATTGGTTCACAAGTGTAACTTGTTCGCCAATGAGGGGCTTCTGTCACACCCCATTTTTGCACCACCTTACTAGGGCTCATCATTTCATGCATGTTTTTGTTTTGTTTTTGAGTCTAGTCATTTGCATTAGTTTTCTAGAGTCACAAGGACAATGGATATGAATTTTGGTTCAAATTGGAGTTGATCTTGAGGGATAATAAGAGCTTTTGTGACTTGAGGGGCATAATCGTCTTTTAAGTCCCAAACTTTTCATTTGACCTTGGAATGATCTCCAAATTGTCAATTGGAGTTCATATGGATGCATAAGAGGTATTTCTAGGTTCAATTTGGTAAGTCAATGGCTCGGGATTAAAATGGCTCGATGTAGTTCAAGTTGGTTAATTGACCCTTCCTTGGGTTAGCTCTAATTGACTCACAATTACCAACCAAATCTTTTCAAATTGACTTTCATTAGTCATCATTTTACCCTCAAAAGTGTTTCATGAAGTTCAATTTTGATATGGCCTGATGATGAGTTTAGTGTGGTTATTTACGGATTATCCTTGAAGAATTAGTGCGAATCACAGCATGAGATTTTTGGTTAAAATGAAAAGAAAATTATTTTATTAAATTAGCCATTTTTATCATGACACTAACACGTGTACGTATGTGATGAATGTGTGTACGCACATACGATACATGTGCATGCGTGTTAGCGGTCAGTCTCCCAATTTTTATAAAAGACAGTTTCCTTTTCCTATTCAGATTAGAAGTCTTTTATCATTATAAAATACCTTTTGATTATTCTCCAAGGAAACCTAGTCCAGGAAGGAAAGGGAAACTCCAGATTTCAGCTATAAATACTCTCTTAATGTCTTTAAACAAGGGAGAAGAGAAGAGGGTTTGGAGGGAGTGAATTTCGTCATAATTCAGCAGCAGATTTTCTGAAAACCAGCAGTCGTATTTTAATCATAACTTTTTCATCCGAAGTCAGAATTTGATGAAATTGGTCTTGTTAGAAAGATAATTCAATTCTCTACAACTTTGTATTTCACAAGCTTTGTCCAAATCCAACGTTTTCATACCCAAAAACGCGATTGAAGTTGCTGCTGCTGCAAAGTGACGAGAATCACTTTTTCTTTTCTCTTGTTCTCTTTTTGTTTTCTATTTCTTTTCAAAGTTGAGTGAGTTTTGATCTCTTTGCTGTGATGCCACTTTGACAAAGAGGAGGATTCGTGTTGGTTTGATTCACTCTAAAGACCTGAGGAGCCACGAACAATTACAAACACAAGGGGAGCCACTTCCTAAGGTATTCTCCTTCTCTATTCAAGCTTAAACTAGGTTCTCGTATGGGTTAGGCTTATTGCATGTTAAAGGTGACTTTTTTATCATGTATTAACACTCTAGCTAGTTAATATACATGGAATATCTATTTTTTATCTACTGTTTAGCATGCTTTAGGGCTGTCCTTTAGGTTTTTAATGCATAGTTATGATTCTTGTGCTCCTGTTTGTCCTTGTGCTAGGATTAGTGTCATTGCATGTTAGAGTTAGGATTTTCATCATGGTATATTGCTTTAGTTAGTTAATATGCATGATTTAATTTCTGTTTAGTTTGGTTTTAGCATGATTAAAGTATGTTTTGTATGTTTTTAAGCATATTTGTGAGTTTAGGGTTTTAGAGTCATTGTTTCGTGTTTGTTTTCATATAGCATGATAAAGTAGACTTTTTTATTTGGTTTTTCTTCGTGTTTGCTGTATATGTTTTTCATATGGAGTAAACATGATAGTTTTGCATGCATGTTAGTATGTTTTAGGGTTTTTATGCATGATATGGTTCTAGGAATATGTTAGGACTTATTATTGTTCGCTGTGTTGCTGTTAGCATGCTTAGTGGATGATTTTTAGGCCATAATACTATTCTGTCCAGATTTGCATGTTAGTGTTTTTGCATGGTTTTGAGCACTTGTAAGGGTGCAAATAGGTGTGGTATTTGTCCTATGGCAAATAGGGCTGCTTATGTCTGAAATGGCTAAATGCTTGGAGCTAATTGCGCTCAGGTAAGTGGGTGTGAAGGTGCCCCAATTCACCTTTCTTCTTAACTCATTCTCTTCTCCCTATTTAGGGTTAATTTTTAATATGATCCTATGGTTTAATTAGAGGTTTCCTTAACCAACAACATTCTGGTTTTTATTAAAGTTTCCATCTTGTGGATTTCTTTCCTAAAATCAAACTTTCTATCATATTCAACTCTTTTGATCAAATAAGGAAACCTAGGGTTTTAACCATAGGTTTATATTAGGTCTTAACCCTAATTCTAATCGAACTACGTGGACTTTGATCCATGTATTTCGTTGCATGGTACGTAGGCGCTCTTCGTGAGGCTCAAGTCCGTTCTAGGATCCAAGCATCCTAGGTTTATTTTTGTTTTGTTTTGTTTTTCTTTATTTTCTGTTTTGTTTTGCTTATTATGCATGGATGGATGAATGAAATATATGATATGCATGCAATTCTTGTGATGATATACTTGCTGATTTCTGTATGGAAAGATCTTAATTTAGCCCAAATGAACTGAGAGACCGAAAGGGTGACATGGGTGCCTATAGGCTTTGCCTAGAACCTTCCACTACTAGAAAAATAGAAAAAGATCACGGTTGAATAAATAAAAAGATCACGGTTTAAAATAAAACTGTGATCTTATATGGGGGCAAAATTTTTTATCTCGGTAGGATGAAAAACCGTGTTCTTTTAGTGTCTTTTAATCTCGATTTTAATACAGCCGTGATAATAAATCAATATAATACATCACGGTTTCTATAAGTTTGTGATCTTTTCTATAAAATTTTCTTTTAATAATTAAACAACACGTTCTCTCTTCCCACATTAGACGAAAATCAAGGTGTGCATTTTTCTTGCTCTTCCCTCAAACCCCAACCCACTCTCTCCATGTTCCCTCTAGTTCTCTCAAATCGTAACCCATCACTGCTTCAGTTCGTCAGTTCAATGGCAACTATAGCACAAGGTTTTTCTATCGCTTAAGATCCTCACTGCTAGGGTTTTGCTATTGGGTTCAAATTTGGGCATTTGTTTACCATCTTGTGGCTTGTCGTGATTCCTCATCATTGAAAATTTTGTGGTGCTCTGTCTAATTTTGTGGTGATTTTTCATCACTATTTTTGAGTTTCTATGCCGATCAGAGAGCTTGTTCCCAATTTCTAGGGTTTGAGTCGCCCTGTTATGAATATTTTGTATTGGACGCTGCTTTTCGAAGGGCTATGGTGTCGTCAGTGCAAGAGCTACGGTTTCGTCGGTACAGGTTGATTTTCCTCTATTTTTTCCCTGTTTATTTTCGTTTCTTCTTAATTTCTACCTGTTTTCTCCTTTGTTTGCTCACAAAATACTGTTTGCATTGGGTTGTTTGGTGAGAAAAGAAACTGCACTTTGACTTCTGTTTGGAGCTTTGTGGTAGAACAGATGGGTTTTAAGTCATAGCTTCTTTGCACCGAATGGGATTGGATTCAATCCACCCACCCTCAGGCCTTACAGATTTTTTGGTCAACATCTACTTATATATCTACAAATAACAAGTGAGTTCCCTTTTGCTTCGTTTTAGTTTCCAAAGCTTCTATTTGTTTTCTTCAATTGTTTATTATTTTTATTTTATTACGGTGTTTTAGATTAGGTGCTTCAATTTTTTTAGGGCTTTAATCAGTGATCTTATCTGGGTGTTGGGGATTATGTATATTTGTTGATGCATTTTTCGTAGAAATGTATTAGGTAATAAATGTGCATTTGCTCATTTATCCTTTTTAGTGTAGGATTTATGATGAGAAATGATCTGGAATGCGAACTTGCACTGTCACATAACCACCTTCAAGGTTCAGCATTGACCGCATAGATTGTGGCATTTCTCAGCTAGTCAGCTTCCATCCACAGGTACCATTTTAGTTTGCTTCCTTGAGGGGAATTTGTAATTAGTTAGCTGGAAGTTTTAAGGAATGAGACTTTGGGTTAGAACTGTTTTATAGGAAGTTTGCTTCTTTTCTGGGCATGATGTACTTGCAAACATTAATTCTTATTTCATTTTATTTGGAAGGTCGGAAGAAAATAAAGTTTTCTTTTTTCTACATGTTATGTTATTTTTCTGATATAGATCTCCCTGGTGCTACCCTTTTGTAGAGATTTAGCCTTTACTGATCTTAGTTTCATTAATAAAATCTTGACAGTATCCCATCCATGAATATGCCTAGTTGTTTATTTTCATAATAATATCTGATCCTCATTTACGAGATTAATTTCATTGTAATAGTGGCTGCCCAACAGTGGCGAAGTCTTCTACTCCTCCACTTACCGATAAATATTGAGAAAGTCTTTTTCCTGTGGATCAAATGGACCAGTAATAATAGTATAGGTCCTCCCAAGGCTCTCATATTATTAGCAATCAAATTGGTTGTACATATCAGAGTCTGAAGCACCCATTTAAAATTAAATGATGCACATTTGCAAACCTCATACGGTGTAGCTGAACCATCAAAGTATGCGTTTATCAGATGATTGGGTTCAAGTGATGGGGTTCATTAGATTTTTTGAAGACCAAGCATCCAAGCCTCCAAGGATGAAAGCTTAGGCACACGTTTTGGACCAACTCAGGCAAAGTAAAGCATGAACAAGTCTTATCTTTTTTTGGGTGCAAATTGTAAAAGTCTAATTATCTTCTTCCCAGCACTTGAAAGTCTAGATATTGTTCTGATGGCCCAGAATTTGCAGGGTACCCTATGAAGCAAGTGGAGTTACCTTTTAAATATTAAATTTAAAATGTGATAGCCAGAGAGGACTTATCTTCCATCAAATGGCAAATTGGTCATCCTCTCAAAGATAGGGATTTCTGTGAGGACCCTAGGTTGTTGACCCTTCTCTGGGTCTTCTAAGTGAACGCATATATATATATATATATATATATATATATATATATATATATACACACACAAATATTGAATTATGTTAAATGTTAACCTTGTTTAATTAATTTCACTTTATATACAAGAAAATGTTTCATTGCCCTTTCTAAAATTTTATATTTTATTTTTTTCAAATGATATTTTTACAGTGGATCCTGTTCTCTTGGATTAGCAATGGAAAAGCCCATGGGGATTATTATTATTTTTTTTTTTCACTTGATATGTTCTAGGTATGGCCTTCTTTATATATATATATATATATATATATATATATAGATATATATTTTTGGTTCAATGAAGCTAATGAGGATTGTTCTTGTTTGAGTTGGAGTTACCATCTGAATGTTTCTTTCATGTCAAATGTAGACTGGCAATCTAAGGCTTTATTTTTTATTTTCGATTTCATTTATTTGTTTATTAATTTTTTGTTATTGGGGACATGATGAAGCTTCTTTGGTGTTTCTTGAATTTGAATGGTTTGTATGAATTCTCTTTGTCTTAGATCATTTTGATTTTCAAAGTTCATTGATGGATTCATAACAAAACAACCACAAGAACCAGATTTTTTTTTTCTTTTGTTAGCACTGTTTTGCACTCTTGTGAAAGTGTCTTGTGTTTAGGTTATGTTTCTGAATTAGTGTGTGTATGACCAAAATATTGCTTGTTAATGAATAACACAAATGACCAAATTATTGCTTGTTGTGACCAAATTGTTTCTCATGTCTTGAATTGGTGGTGGTTGCAGGTTATTTTATTGAGTACAGCTAGAAGGCTTGGAAGGAAAAAGTCCTTGCAATCTCCTTTTCTATGGGGAGAACTTGATAGTTTTTATAGTTTTTTGGGATAGTATTTTTTTTTTTCAAAAAAAAAAAAAAAAATACTTTGGTTGTTAGTTTGAGATTTGTTCATCAAATTGGTAGTAGTTTGAATATTTGATGTCTTTGTAATATCTTTCTCCATCATATAACAATTTTGACATGCGTGCTTTTTACTAATGAAATTTTTTATTTATAATGTTTGAATTGTGTTTGCATGATGAATTCAATAATTAAATGTGATTTGAAGAACATCAATAGGTTCCTCATCCACCAGAAGTAATACAGGTTCTCAAATGAAAATTTTAATTTTTTTTAGAAATAAAAGAGAATAGATCATTGTTTTTCCGTGTGATCTTTTTGGAATAAAGATCACGGTTTGGGAAGAAATCGTGATCTTTTTCAAAGATATGATCACAGTTTATCACAAAAGCGTGATCTTTAGTTAAAAAGGATCACGGTAATAAACCGTGATCTAATGTTGGTACTTTAGATCACACTGGAATAGATCACGCTTTTGGTTAAAAAAGATCACGGTAAAAAAGTGTGATCTATAGTAATAGATCACGGTTTTAAATTGTGATCTATTTTGATTATTGTAGTAGTGTTCCCATGTCATAACTTAGCCTCCGAATCCCCGATTTCTTTGGTTTTCAAAAGATTGGTTTTTGCCTTTCCTTTTTTATGGAGTCATTCAAATTGTTTTCTTAAAACAAACTATTTTTAGGGTTTTCCTTGTTTCCTTTAAAAAATAAGGTGGCGACTCCTTTCCTTTTTCTTTTTCAAACCCACTTTCTTTTCAATCCCTCGTGGGCCCAATTTCCGGGGTTCACACACATAGTGATCGAATTTCTCGGACAATTCACCTAATAGGCCAACCTGAGGATCCCCTGCTTCATATCTTTCTTTCAGCTCTTGTTGGATAGATTTCTTTGGCAATAACAAAACTTTTTGGTCAATGAGGTCTTGAATGATCTTCTTTAGTATAGAACAAGCCTCGGTGTCATGACTGGGTGCACGATGGTATTGGCAATATTGGTGAGGGGTTGATGGCCTTGGCTTTGGTGGAAGGGGCATGATAAGGTTGTTATTGCGGCAAATGGTGAAAAGACGGGTTAAGGTCATGGGGAGTGGAGTGTATTGTCTTATGGGACAGCGAGGGCGAGAGGACTCAACCTCAATGGCATTTATGGTGTTAGGTGGGGGTGTGTTGTTATGAGATGGGAGAGGATTACGGGTGACATTTGGACGGGTTGGTGGTGAAATGACTTGCTTGTCAATGAGGTCTTGGACTTGATGGCGAAGGCGAACACAACGATTGGTGGCATGGCCTTTGGATTGGTGGTACTTGCAGTACTCATTCTTGTTGTAGTTCCTGGGTAAGGGATTTGGTGGAGGTCTTGGGTCGAGTGGCTTTAATAGGTCACGACTTATGAGCTTTTCAAGGACTCTTTCGAGTGGCATGAATAGGTCAGTGAATTGGCGAGGTGGGTTGACATCATTGAGAGAAAAGGGTTGGATGGGTTGAGTTATGGTGTTGACCTCGGCATTGTTCTTTCCAATAAAGTTTGTCTTGCGACTCCTCACTTCCTCAGTTTTGATTGTTCCATCATTGATAGCATCTTCAACCTGTGTGCCAGCCCCAATGAGAGCTTTGAAATTTGGGAAATAGTGGGCAAATAAGTGCTTGTGATATACGGGCAGCAAGTTCTTAACCACCAGCTGAATTTGGTCCTCCTCATTTGGCCTATCCGTCATTCTCGAGGCCTTTTGTCTCCACCTTGTAATGTAAGCGGAGAAAGTTTCATGAGCCCCTTGCTTGGTAGTTTCCAGGTCCCTTCGAGTGACATCCACCTCTGTGTTGTACTTGTAATGCTCTGAGAACTCATTGCATATGTCTTCCTAAGTACGAGTTCTATTCTCGTCTAAGGACAAGAACCATTTCAAAGCGGAAGTGGCCAAGGTTTCATGGAACATTTGAGCTAAAAGCTCATCAGTAGCCCCTCGAGGGTGCATAGCCCGCACATACATCTTCAAGTGAGTTTTAGGGCAACCCGTCCCATCGAACTTTTCTAACTCCGGCATTTTAAATTGTAATGGAATACGAGCCGTTGGGAACAGAGATAAAGTCCGCACATCGACCATGTCATTAGCTCTACGAATCCCTTTTATAGTTCTCTCCAAAGCTTCTACCTTGCTAGCTAACACGGAATCACTGCTAGAACCATTCCCCTTGGTTTCCCCCTCTAGGTTGGTGACCACAGGTTTCGAGCTACTTTCCCCCCTTGTCTTGGTGTTCTCATTGGATTGAGGTCCCTCTTCGGTGCCAGCCCCATGAGGTATACCCGAGGAATGGGCCTTAGAGCCATTTTGTTCAAGATCCGCCATCTTCTGTTGGTTCTCTTGAGCCATTTTCAATGCGGTATCGGATGTCTCGGTGGTATGGTCAAGCTTGGTCATGATGGCTTTCAGGCAAGCCTCAAGGTCAAAGTGCCCCTCACTAGTTCTTTCGTCGGCCATGTCTGTATGATGGGTAGACTCAACACTCACTAGACGCCCTTGCGGATTGCGGATCCAAGCCAGCACGTCTATGGATAGAAAAAGTTTTAACCTTTAGCCTAAGGACTTGTCCTAAACCTCCATATTTTCCTTAATGAACTTGGTCTCTACACCATGTTCAATTAATTCATTCCTTTTATCCACTTACCTTTACAGGGGTCATGGATTAAGGGTATGTTTAAAAGAATAGGGCATAGAGTCCTTCAATTAGGTTTTAATTATTCCCCTAGGACTAGCACATCACAAACATAGCTTTATATCCTACTTCCTTAATTTATTCCTTCCAACCCATGGCCTTAACGAAGGCTAGGGTTTAAAGGTCTATGTTAAGGGCATAAGATATAAAGCCTCACACCACAAACACGGCATAGCATCATTACAAACAATTGTGGGTGCATAAAGGTGAGACCGTAGTGTCCTACAAGTCTGTCTATATGGACTAATGATAAGGGTAGGCTGGGGTCCTTCACTTGCTTGAGCAATCCTTATACCTAACCACATGTGGCATCAAGGAACGCCGCGTGGGTCCAGCAGTACGTGATTAACTCATTTAATATACCCAAGGGTACTAGGCAAGAGAGGTTGATAGCTTTCGCCCCAACACATGGAATCAGGAAAACCAAGGTTGAGACTAGGCCGATCGTTGGCAAGGATACATCGAGGGACATCGATCCTAGCATGCAAGAGTTTGCGCACACAATGCAATAAATGAAAGCACACAATCAAGCGGATGTAATGTGATTGATTTTAATTAAACATAAGAAATTAACCTAGCCCAATTAAACTTTATAGAGTCTAGCCCACAAAGTCCCCAGTGGAGTCGCCAAACTGTGAACCCCGGAAATCGGGCCCACGAGGGTTGGAAAGAAAATAGGTTTGAAAAAAAGAAAAGGAAAGGAGTCGCCACCTTATTTTTTAAAGGAAACAAGGAAAACCCTAAAAACAGTTTGTTTTAGGAAAACAATTTGAATGACTCCATAAAAAAGGAAAGGCAAAAACCAATCTTTTGGAAACCAAAGAAATCGGGGATTCGGAGGCTAAGTTATGACATGGGAAGGTTCTAGGCAAAGCCTATAGGCACCCATGTCACCCTTTCGGTCTCTCAGTTCATTTGGGCTAAATCAAGATCTTTCCATACAAAAATCAGCAAGTATATCATCACAAGAACTGCATGCATATCATATATTTCATTCATCCATCCATGCATAATAAGCAAACAAAAACAGAAAATAAAGAAAAAGAAAACAAAACAAAAAGAAAACCTAGGATGCTTGGATCCTAGAACGGACTTGAGCCTAACGAAGAGCGCCTACGTACCATGCAGCGAAATACATGGATCAAAGTCCACGTAGTTCGATTAGAACTAAGGTTAAGACCTAATACAAACCTATGGTTAAAACCCTAGGTTTCCTTATTTGATCAAAAGAGAATTGATAGAAAGTTTGATTTTAGAAAGAACTCCAAAAAATGGAAACTTTAATAAGAACCAGAATTTTGTTGGTGAAGGAAACCTCTAATTAAACCATAGGATCATATTAAAAATTAACCCTAGATAGGGAGAAGAGAAAGGATAAGGAAGAGAGGTGAATTGGGGCACCTTCACACCCACTTACCTGAGCGCAATAGCTCCAAGCATTAGCCATTTCAGACATGAGCAGCCCTATTTACCATAGGACAAATACCACACCTATTTGCACCCTTATAAGTGCTCAAAACCATGCAAAAACAATGATATGCAAATCTGGACAGAATAGTATTATGGCCTAAAATCATCTACTAAGCATGCTAACAGCAAAAACAGCAAACAATAATAAGTCCTAACATATTCCTAAAACCATATTATGCATAAAAACCCTAGAATATACTAACATGCATGCAAAAACATCATGTTTACTCTATATGCAAGACATATACAGCAAACACGAAGAAAAACCAATAAAAAAAGTCTACTTTATCATGCTATATGAAAACTAACATAAAACAATGACTCTAAAACCCTAAACTCACAAACATGCTTAAAAGTACACCAAATAAACTCTAAACATGCTAAAATAAAACTAAACTGAAACTAAATCATGCATATTAACTAACTAAAGCAATATAACATAACAAGAAACCTAACTCTAGCATGCAATATCACTATCCTAGAACAAGGACAACGGGAACACAAGAATCATGACTATGCCTAGAAACATATAGAATAGCCTTAAAGCATGCTAAACAGTAGATAAACAATAGATATTCCATGTATATTAACTAGCTAGAGTGTTAATACATGATAAAAAAAGTTACCTTTAACATGCAATAGGCCTATCCTATATGAAAACCTAGTTTAAGCTTGAATAGAGAAGGAGAATACCTTAGGAAGGGCCTTCCTTGCTGCTGTATGAACTCCCTCTTGCTCTTATGGATGACTTGAATCAATGTTCTCCAAGGCTACAGCAAGAACTCCAGCTCTCCTTCAAGTCCCTCTCTCTTATTCTCTCTCTAACACTAAGGTTTTTAGGCATAAAGTGGCTCCTCCTGTGCTGAAGCATAGGGGGGTATTTATAGACTTCAATTAGGATTAACCAATGGCTGGGATTAAAACCCTAAAAATTAATCCAAGGGCTATTAGAGACCCCCTTGGGGCTTAAGTAACTCAGAAGTTACCAAAAATTAGAAGGAAACTCGTCCAAAAGAGCCCAAATACGTCAAAATAGGGAAGAGTCCGCTTCAGCAAGGAAATTGAGTGAAAATAGGAAAGTGGTCTCGGGTGACCACCAGGGCCTGGGCGGCTAGCCACCTGGGCCCAGGCGGCTAGCCGCCCGGGGCTGGGTGGTCACCCGAGCCCACTCCGGATTTTTGCCTATTTTTGACTCCTAATGCTTCTAGAAGTGTTTCAGGAGCCAAATGAACTCCGATTTTGATGAAACAAAAGCCAAAACGACCGTGTTTCGATGAGGAATATGTTTTTGAACATTTTAGGGTGAAAACCACTAACCATGGGGGCATGGTTAGGTTTGAACAAGGTGGTTAACCACTATACTCTACCTTTGCTAAGCATAGGTATGCACATAGGATCAAACCAAATGCTTTCCTCATCAAAATTGAACTTCATAAAACACTTTTGGGGGTAAAATGATGACTAATGAAAGTCAATTTGAAAAGATTTGGTTGGTAATTGAGAGTCAATTAGAGCTAACCCAAAGAAGGGTCAATTAACCAATCTTGAACTACATCGAGCCATTTTAATCCCGAGCCATTGTTTTATCAAATTGAACCTAGAAATACCTCTTATGCATCCATATGAACTTCATTTGACAATTTGGGGATTATTTCAAGGTCAAATGAAAAGTTTGGGACTTAAAAGACGATTATGCCCCTCAAGTCACAAAAGCTCTTATTATCCCTCAAGATCAACTCCAAATTGAACCAAAATTCATACCCATTGTCCTTGTGACCCTAGAAACCTAATGCAAGTGACTAGACTCAAAAACAAAACAAAAACATGCATGAAATGATGAGCCCTAGTAAGGTGGTGCAAAAATGGGGTGTGACACCCACGGGCTGGGATGATATACTTGAAGAAGTACAGATGGAGGACATTGATATGATTGAATGGGATGACCTAATGAGTGACACAAATGAAATTGATGACATATGGGCTAGTGATGAAGAAGTAGACCACATGACAAGAGGAGGCCGCCATTTCAAGCCTCTGCACTTGGAGTCTGATAATCCGCTGGGTGAGTTAGATAAGCGCCTTGATGTGCAAGAAGAAGAGGATGAAGTACTCAGAAAATTGAAGAAGACCAATGCCAATATCACTATATGGGGCTTGCTTATGGCCTCTCACAAACACAAACAGACAGTGTTGAAGTTGTTAAACCAGATACAGGTTTCGGTTGATTTGTCTCCTGAGGGATTGGTGAATCTAGTAAACCCTGCTCCGAAGAATTCCACTATAGTGTTTACAGAGGCTGACTTACCTAAGAGTGGACCCAGCCACTCCCAAGCTTTGCACATAACCGTTGACACCATGGGGAAGAGGGTTCCCATAGTTTTGATTGATAATGGTTCCGCACTAAATGTATGTCCCTTGAGAACTGCAACCGTTTTGGGCTTGGGGCCCACTGATTTCACTCCATCTGGGCAGACAGTGAGGGCGTATGATAACACTCGTAAAGAAGTAATTGGGGTGATCACTCTACCTTTAATCATGGGACCCACGGAGTTCAGAGTGGAGTTTCAAGTTTTGGATGTGCCGTCGTGTTTTAATCTGTTATTGGGAAGGCCTTGGATTCATCCTGCTGGGGCTGTACCATCATCATTGCACCAAAAGGTAAAATTCCCTTATGAGGGAGCCATTGTCACGCTTCAAGGGGATTATGATTTGAAAATGGCGGGTGTGCCCATATGTGAAATAAAGCCAGAATCAGTTGGGATACCCTTGTCTGGGTTTGAGTATGTGCAATGCATAGAAAAGGAGTTGGAAAAGGAAGAATTGATACCCCTTGACTATTGTCCTCATAGTAATTTACATGTTGGTGAGATAATGCGGAAAATGAATTTCTTCCCAGGTATGGGGCTAGGGCATCGCTAACAAGGAATTCCCCATTCTATTCAAAGCCGGGTTGTTTCCTACACTTTTGGGTTAGGATATGAGCCCACTAAGAATGACTATGTAGAAATGACAAGGAGGAATAAGGAGAAGGGAAAGGCCAGAACAGAAGGAAGGGTGCCAGATTTTAAGATTTCACCATATAGGCCGACTCTGAATGGCTATTTTATCAAAAAGGGGGATGATTTCCTATACTGTGGGTTCCCAGAGCCTATATTCAATCCAACAACCAAGATCAGAATCCCGGGGTTTGAGATTTTCTTCACCGAGTGGTATCCAATCATAGGTGAAATGGTGGATGATGAAGCCATCAATGATAGCTATTGGGAGAAGAAAAAAGAAGATTGGGTGGAGCACATGGATTCTGAAACCATGGTCACTTTGTTTCAAGACATGGTCCTTACTACGGGGTTTGAATGTGTACAAGAGGAAGAGCCAACACTTTATTGCACTTTTTACCCAAGTTCCGATCCCGCTTTGGCATATAGAGATTTTTGTGACAAGTACTTTACAGAGGGGCCGAATCCTCAGAGCCTAACAAGTTGGTACAATTCTATGGGAAAGAAGAAAGAAAACTGGGTAAAGCATGTGGATACCGATGCTATGGTTACTATGTTCCAAGATATGGTTCTTACTTTGGGGGAGTCAGCAATAGAAGATTGCCAAGATTCGTCAATTCACCATGCAACCATGCCGCTTCACAATTGGTACCTAGAAGATGGAGCCATTGCAGAGATCCTTGAAGAGGAAAATCATGACTTGCCTGATAGTAGCTTGTAGGTTCCTTAGTTAGAGTCTTTCCTGCTTTCAATAAAGTGTGTCTGCCTATCCCATTCTGTGGAGTTAGGAGTCGTTTCATAGTTGTGGCACCAAATTTTGTTTCCCTTTCTGTCTTCAAGTTTATGTCTTTTTAGTTCCTTTAATGAAGTGTGTTTTCTTTTATACATTGTTTGCTTGCAGTGTTTCCTTTCTCTCTTCTATGGATATTTATGGCATGGATATAGATCCTAGGAATGATGTCCCCCCGGAGCTCGTCGAGCAAAGGAAAAGGGGTGTCACCGAACCTAACATGGATGAATTGGAATCAATCAATTTAGGAACAAATGAATTGCCAAAGATAATTAAAATTGGGATAACCCTCTCACCACTTGAGAAAGAAAAGCTGATAGCCCTCTTAAAGGCCAACATAACAGCCTTTGCATGGTCTTATGAAGACATGCCCGGCATAGATCCAGACATTGTGCAGCATTTTATCCCCACCAATCTCCTTAAAAAGCTGGTAAAGCAAAAATTGAGAAGGTTAAAACCTGAATGGGCATTGAAGGTAAAGGAGGAAGTAACCAAGCAACTCGACGCAGGGTTCCTACAGGTTGTGGAGTATCCGGAATGGTTATCCAATATAGTGCCTGTGCCTAAAAAGGATGGAAAAGTAAGGATGTGTGTGGATTTTCGAGATCTTAATGCAGCAAGCCCTAAGGATGATTTTCCTTTGTCCCACATTGATGTGTTAGTAGACAGTACTGTGGGACATGCGCTTCTCTCTTTCATGGATGGGTTTTCTGGATACAATCAGATAAAGATGGCACCTCAAGATATGGAGAAAACAGCTTTTATCACACAGTGGGGAACGTATTGCTACAAAGTGATGCCGTTCGGTTTGAGAAATGCCGGAACTACCTATCAGAGAGCTGCGACAACTTTGCTGCATGATATGATCCATAAGGAGGTAGAAGTGTATGTGGACGACATGATCGTGAAGTCTGTGGACCGAGAAGGACATTTCATGGCACTAGAAAGGTTCCTAGAGCGAGCAAAGAAGTATAACCTACGATTGAATCCTCAGAAATGCGTCTTTGGTGTCACTACAGGCAAGCTATTAGGATTTATGATTACTTAGAGGGGAATCGAGGTCGATCCGGGAAAAATCAAGGCCATTGTAGAGATGGAGCCGCCTAGCACAGAAAAGCAGATTTGAGGGTTTTTGGGGAGAATTCAGTATATAAGCAGGTTTATCGCTAATTTAACTATGGTGTGCGAACCGATTTTCAAGTTGCTTAAGAAAGGTGTGCTGAAGGTATGGAATGAAAAATGTTAAGAAACTTTTGAGACTATTAAAAGGTATTTGAGTAATCCACCAATTCTAGTTCCTCCACGGCAAGGTGAGCCGTTATTGTTATACTTGACGGTCACTGAAACCGCGACGGGAGCTATGCTAGCTCAGTACCTTGAGGGGTCGAAAAAGGAGAATGCCATTTATTACCTAAGCAAGAAGATGACAGACTATGAGGTGAAGTACAATGCCATAAAGAAGGCTTGTGTGGCTTTGGTATGGGCAACTCAGAAACTCCGCCACTACATGATGTCGTATGAGGTTCTCCTGATAAGTCGTATGGATCCATTGAAGTACTTGATAGAAAGGCCGGTTTTATCCTACAGAACTGCTCGTTGGTCGATTCTCCTCAATGAATTCGACATAAAGTATGTAACACAGAAGTCAGTGAAAGGAAGTATCATTGCAGATTACTTGGCTAGCTGCCCTGTGGCGTCATCAGAATAATTCAATGATCAATTCCCCGATGAGGATGTCCTGGAAATCAGAAAGAAGATCTGGAAGGTATACTCTGATGGAGCGGCGAACAAGAGAGGATATGGGATAGGAGTTCTACTCGTCTCACCTGAAGAAGCATTCACACCATTGGCGGTTAAGTTAGGGTTTGAAGCAACCAACAATATTGCCGAGTATGAAGCCTGCATCCTTGCATTGGAAGCTGCACTAGAATTGGGGATCAAAGAGTTACAGGTTTTCGGAGATTCAGCACTGATTATCTGCCAGATAAAGGGAGAATGGAAGACTCGTGATGAAAAGCTGCTGCCGTATCATGCATACTTAGAAGCCTTGACTAAGGAATTTATGGAAATAGAGTTCAATTATTTGTCAAGAAATAAGAATCAGTTCGTCGATGCTTTGGCAACTCTAGCTTCTATGGTAGAAATCCCGGATGGTGGGAATGTAAAACCGTTGGTCATAGAATGTAGAGAAAAACCTGTGTACTGCTGCTCTATTCGAGAAGGGAAAGTAAAGGATGGCCATCCTTGGTACTATGACATCATGAAATTCATTGAGGAAAGGGAGTATCCGGAAGGAGCATCCTGCGTTGATAGGAGAACACTAAGGAGGCTAGCAAGTCACTATGTTTTGTGTGGAGGAAAGCTATACCGAAGGTCATACGACGGGGTCCATCTGTTGTGTGTCACCGAGGAAGAAGCTGAACGTCTTGTTAGTGAAATCCATGAAGGAGTTGGAGCACCGCACATGAATGGTTATATGCTAGCCAAGAAAATCATGAGATTGGGCTACTATTGGTCTACAATGGAAAGAGATTGCCATGCACATGTTAAAAAGTGTCACAAATGTCAAGTCTTTGCTAATGGACAACACTTGCCTTCCATGCCTTTGACAAGCATGTCGTCGCCTTGGCCCTTTGCAGTATGGGGAATAGATATAATTGGGCAGATTAAGTCGAAAGCCTCCAATGGGCATGAATACATCTTGGTAGCTATCGATTACTTCACTAAATGGGTAGAGGCAGCATCTTTCAAGACCCTGAATGCCAAGAAGGTAGCAGAGTTCATACAGCTCAACATCATCTACAGGTATGGGGTACCCTATAAGATTATTTCAGACAATGGTCAACACTTTCAGAAAGAAACCAGGGAGCTTTTGCAGAAATACAATATAGTGCACCATCTATCCTCCCCTTATCGCCTATAGACTAATGGAGCAGTGGAGGCCGCCAACAAGAATGTTAAGAAGATACTACAGAAAATAGCTGACACTTACACTGATTGGCATGAGAAGTTACCCTTAGCCTTGTGGGGCTATAGAACATCCGTAAGATCATCAACAGGGGCTACCCCTTATTCCTTGGTGTATGGGATGGAGGCTGTTTTGCCTATTGAGTTGGAGATACCGTCATTACGGGTTGCCATGGAAAGTCAGATAGCAGAAGCAGATTAGGTTAAGAACCGTTATGATGAGCTGGCATTGCTCGATGAAAGGCGATTGAGGGCCTTATATCATGTGCAGGGATATCAGCGAAGGGTGGCAAGAGCATTCAACAAGCATGTCAAAGACCGAGGTTTGAAGACAGGGGATTTGGTGTTGAAAGAAATCAGAGCTCCAATTTTTGATCCACGAGGGAAGTTCAAGCCAAGTTGGGGTGGCCCGTATGTTATTAAAGAGATATTGCCAGCAGGGGCTGTTCACCTCATGGATTTGGATGGAATTGAGTTCGCTCGTCCTACCAATTTGGATCAATTGAAGAAGTATTATGTGTAAGGCCTGCTAGGTTGAAAACCCATAAGGGCGGCCTAGGCAAAAGTTAAGGCATTTGAACTACGAGGGCCTGATTCCCCATTCCTGAAAAAAAAAAAAAAAAAAAAAAAAAAGAAGAAAAGAAAAAAAGAAAAAAAAAGAGAAAAAAAAAAGAGAAAAAAAAAGAAGAAAAAAGGCAAAAGGATGGGGATACGTAGGCAACCCATAAAGTTACCTTGGGTGCGGTCCAAACAACACCACAACAAAAAATCTCAAAATTAAATTATTATTGGCAATTCATTTAGAACTAATCGGTTGACAAAGCAATTTATTGATGTTAGATAAAGAACTATTGACATGCCATAGATATCCTATTTCTAAAGTCTTCAAGTCCTTTTGATTTTCTTCAGAGTCTCCTGGTCTGCTTTCTTCTCCTTTCTTTCAAGTCTTCGCTTCTTTCGCAAGTCATGGGCATGTACTGCTTCCACTACTTCCAGAATGTCTTCCCTACAAAATCCAAGTCTTGTGCCCTTGATAAGGTCATAAATCCTTTCCCTGCGTATGGTTTCTCTAACACCCAAGCTATTCTTCAACCATGTCTTGTGTTCAGGGCTCATGACATTAGGCCCATCAGTGTTCTCAACCCGAGTCAGTTTCAATTGGTCAGTCCATCTAGTCTTGGCCCACTTAACCATTGTGGGGCCCACAGGTTCAACAGAATGATTAAATACCACAGAAGTAGGTATGGTTTGCATGGCACCCATTTGACGAAGGATTCTTGAAGTCCAATAGAATGAAGTTGACCTCAACCCTATGAGCTTGACCATAGCACACCCAGAAGATCGAAGAAGAATTTGTTCCTTGCATCCCCATATGAAGACAAACCACTTAATGTTTTGCCATGAGAGTGTTTGAAAGTAGCCTAGCCATTCCCTCAAAGAAAATTGACCAGGAAGTTCAACTCGACGGCAACAATAATGTTGGGGTTTGTATGGGTTAATGGTGGCAGGAGATAAAAAGTTAAGCCTTTCGAGAAGCCACATCTGCAGCAGAATGGGGCACCCTCCTAATGGGGCTTGTGGATTATCATGAGCTTTGCCTAAGCTATTCAGGGTTTCAGCTAGCACCATGGGAATCAGGTTGTTGTGTTCAAGAAGAAAAGGAATCAGTTCACAAATTTGAATAGGGACATAGAGAGTCCCCATGGAGATAAGGAAGCGACCAACCAAGTAGAAAGCAAGAACATGTTGAGTAGTAAGGTTGAAATTCAAGGTACCTTTGCTATCATGAGCCAAAAAGGAAGTTACTATTTCCATGAGATTCACCATATGATCCTTCACAAATATGGAGGCCTCTTGTTGAGAAATCCCAAGGAAGTTGGAGAAGGAAATCAAGTAACTTGAGCGTGGAGTAGGGAGGATGAAAGGTCCTACAGGTGAAACTCCATACAAAGCACAAAATTCTTCCATTGTTGGGCATAGTTCTTCATAGTTGAAACGGAATACATGAAGTTGGGGATCCCAAAAATATGTAGCAGCAGTAAGAAGAGTGGTTTCAAGCTTCACATGCATCAAAGAAAACAACGGATCCAAGCAGTAGTGCTTGAACTCCTTCCTTGCCTCCGCACTCATAACCTTCAGAAAATCACTTAAGAACTTGTCTAGGGCTTCCATAACTTGCTCTCAATGAATGTAAGTAGGGTTTGAAACCCCTTGGATGTGCTTTTATAGGAAAAAATTCGGAAATTTGTGTTTTGGAAGGTGAAATTCCGTCAAAATAGGAAGTTTCCTAAAAACAGGCGAAACACCGCTTCGGGCTAGGGTGACCACCCAGGCCTGGGCGGCTAGCCGCCCAGGCCCAGGTGGCTAGCCGCCTAGCCCCAGGTGGTCACTTGAGGCCGCCGCTTTGTTTCGCCCATTTTTGCCTTGTTATGCCTTCGTTTGGCCCTTTTGTGATATTTTGACTCTTTTGTGCTTGATTTAAGCCCATTTTTCACACAATACAAGATCATATCATTGCAATAAAGTTCAACATAGATTCATCAAGTATCCATAATAGGAGTTCAAGTTTGGGGATTGAAATTCCTAATTAGTACATAACAAGAAGATAATAAGTTCCTAACAAGAGGTGAATGAAACTCAATGATTTCCCATGGGCCTTTTCTTTCGACTTGGCCCAGCCCCATCATGCCCTGAACGAGGTGCTCTAGGAGGGGGCATATCCTGTGGTGGATGAGATGATGATGCCTGTTGCAAAGAAAGATAATGAGTTAGTAGGGTAATGGTGCCAATCCTAGTTAAAAGTTGATAAAAATGATCACTTACTTGGGGATTCAAACGTGCTTCTAGAATTGAGTTCTCTAAACTCATTCGCACAAGATCCCTTCTCAATCCTTCATTGAGTTCAATACATTCCTGGGCGTACTCCCGTGGAACCTAGGAGAATATGAACATGGTTAACAATAATGAAAGAATCCAATTTCAAGAAGGTAAGAGTTTAGAACTCACATTCTCATAATATGGATTGATCTTGGGATACTCATCGAATGGTGGATGAGTAATGTCAGTCTTCAAAAATTTCATCCCACTGCACAAGTTCACATACCAATTTAGTTGTGGGAGGGGTGGAGGTTGATTTCCTTCAAGGTCATCATCCTCGTCGTTGTAAGTCATCCCAGTGGCAGATCCAACTGTGGAGCTATGTCCCCTTGCTCGTCGGCCCTGAAATTCAAATGCTTGTCAAGTGGAGTCTTTCTTATGATCTTAAAAAAGAGTTTAAGAGTTTGGGGAGCTCACTCCTTGAGGTGGGAGACCAGTGACCCTAGGATTCATCAGATATTTTCGACAGAAGGCAGTGTATTCTATGCGAGGGGAGGTGAATCCCTCAGCATCCCAACCCCTCAAAGCCTATTCTAGTTCATCCCCCACCAAGTGGTTAGTATGCTTCATGTTCTTTGGTGGCATGGAAGGTGTCACTGTTGGGAATCGAACAAGAGGGAAAAATAGAAGTGCAGAATATAAAAAATTTTTCCTACGATTCCCAATCCCATGAATCTAACTATGCATAACACAAAATCAAACCCTAACTACAAAGAGGGTTAGAACACTTACAGAATTTTTGTCTTCTCCTTTTTGCTCCAAGCTTTGATTCCGGACAGCGGTGAATGAGCAGCCCAAGTGTGCTGCCTCCAACGGTATCCACACCTAGCTAGAGCTTCAAGTCCTTTCTTTCTTCTTCCTTGTTGTTGCTAGAGGTGGAGAAGAGAGAGAGAGAGAAGAGAGCCTCCAAGGGGCTGGACGGCTAGGGTTTTTTGTGCAAGCCTCTTATGCCATGTCACACATAAGTGTGGCTTATATAGGCAGCCCACTAAAGGGGGCTGGCCATGGGGAAGAAACCCTAATAGGGTTATGTGTAATTACACTTAATTGCACATTAACCCCTATTATTTGTATCAAATACAAATAGGCCTATAAAGAACTATTCTTTATTCACTAAAACCCTTTCTCTCATAGACTTTAAAGCCCTTCTTGCATGATCAGTGTGTTTGGGTTCACATCATTAAGTAGTAGGAATAGCACGAGGTGTGCACAATGGAACTCTTTCCATTTAGGGTCTAATTGGAACTCCTTCCAATTCCCTAATTGATTATAACTCACTTATATCAATTAGGGCTTCTACTAACCATGAGTAACACCTAGCATATGGCTCATGGTGTGGTCCTTAATGAGGTGAATAGTCATTTACAAAGAACCCTTCTGTTATAGTTTATAGGTTACAATTGCATCCTTCCTTCAACACAATGTCTCCAATTGAACTAATAAGACATGGAAGTCTGTCAAGTCCCTAGTTCAATTACTTTATACTCATTCATAGATATCAACTCATTGATAAACTCATGAAACTCTTTTCATATTCATCCTACCATGGCCATAGATTTAATGAGTTATATTATGAATGCTATATGAGACATTCTCTCTCTTTTTCCTAAGAGTGATGGATCCCTTGTTGATCACTCACATGCCTTCATACACATAGCAGTAGGGCCAATGAACACCTTTGCAGACCCCTAAATAGGATCTGCACTTAGTGTTATCAAACTTCTAAAGCTACATGCATAAGGCAACTATGGTGTCTCAGGTCTAAGGATTACTTGTACCACTATAACAATGAGAAACTGATTGACAGGCAGGATAAAACTCCATTCAGTTTATCTCATATCTTTGGTCACATTCAGTGTACCTATTCTTATAATAGGCACCCACTTGTTGGTTGTAGTGTCTCCACACAAATAGCTTGAGACTAGCTATCCTCCTATAGAGTCAACCTAACAAGTGCTAGTCCTATGGTTCATTACTGTCCATCATAGTGAACCTTCAACTAGGAATGCTTAAGGAGTTTAGTACAGAGATATATCTATAGTCTCAAAATTACAACTCTTTGTAATTCCATATTCTCAACTCTAACTCCATGGACATATTATGTAAATATAAATGATGCATATAAACATAATAGAATAAGCCCTTTTATTAAATCAATAATAAATGTGACATACATAAATGAAAGCAAATGATTGTTCCTAATCCCTAAACAATCATCTCTATGATTGGCTCTAGGGCATAATCCTAACAGTCACAGCTGCATTCATATTTCCGTGGACTTGTCTCAGGACTCGCTCCCCAAGATACCAGCATCTACCTGTGGGGCCTTCAAAAAGGACCCTTTTGCTTGTCAACTCCAAACAAGAGGAGTACTTCTCGGGAAGCCTATGCTCCCACAGCCTCCATGGATCCCATTCCACCTATTGAGTTTGAAATGAGAAATGAGAAAAAAGATAAAAAAATAATAAGAGAAAGAAAGATTCTACCATATCAGCAGTCAAGCTAGCAAGATATGCCCTTGCATGGGCATAATCATGTCGATTGGAGGCTTTTGTACCCAAGCAAGATGGGGCGTAATTCTGAAGAATGGGCCATGACATGGCATCACTAGCAAGAGTTGGGCGGCACATGTTCAGGTACTCGTAGTACCATATCTGTGGAAAATCAATTAAGTAGAGGAAATCATGTATGTGTTAAGTTTCGGGAAATAATAGAGAATTGAATGTTCTTTGTTACCTCCCAAACGAAAGGAAGTCCCCCAAAGTTCTTTGCAACTCCTCGGGATATGTCAGTCATGGAGCGATACATGGTTGCAAAAGCAGCCCCACCCCAATTGTATCTCCCAATTTTGTTCACATCTTCCATGCTAGCTAGCAACTCTAGTCGAGCCATGTCATTAGTGCCCGCAAAGAAGGTACATGAAATCATGTAGAGCAAGAAAGCTCTCACAATGTATTGGGGATCCGTCCCCTCACTCTCTTCCACAATGGCAAAGGTGTTGTAGAGCCAAGTACGACGCATACCTTTTGGGCTTAGTTCCACTTCAACCCCAAGTAGAGCTACTATGTAGTTTTGATCCATGTTGGCTTGTTCGTAGTATTCCAAGCGCTTGCCTTTCAAGCTCAACCCAGTTATCATGGTGAAGTCCTTAGGGGTCATGGTCATCTCCCCGAAGCTGAAATGGAAAGTATTAGTGGTGTCCCACCATAGCTCTGTCAAGGCAAACAATGCTTGCCTATCCCATTGCTCTTTCCATAGAGCATCTAGGAAGGGCCCAAAACCCGCCTTCTTTACTATCTTGCGAGCACGTGGTTGGGTATGCTCCATATGTCTCCACCATGAGATGAGCCCCTTTATTGATGTCCTTGTATGGAGACCTTGGAAGTCGGGCTATGTCAAAGGATTGAGTATTGAGTTAGCATTGAAAACATAGAGATATTGGGCATACATTGGTAATTGATTTCAAATGGTATTCCAAAAGTTTTAAAATATGGGTTTTGATTCATGAAATGAATTAGAAATGAATGCCCATGACTTTGTGTATTCAAATTCATTGATTTTGTAAGGATTGAACATGTTTTTGTCTTTCGGGCATTTTATCGAACACTTGGTGTGTACCTTGTTTTCAAGCATTGAAATGAAAGATTTTGTATACCAAATCCTGGCCAAGACCATTTGATTTTGTACTACAATGCAAACCAATTGATTTTTCAAGAATTGAACATGTTTTGTCTTTTTGGCATTTTATCAAACACTTGGTGGGCACCTTTTCTCAAGCATTGGGAAACAAGCTTTTTACACATTCAATCCTTGCCAAATCAATGAACTTGGCTTAACAATGATAGAAACAATCAAAAGAAGATCATGGGAATGCATTTTATCCAATAGAAATCAAGATTTCATGATAAACATGTTAAGTTGGGAAGAACTAACCTCATGTTGGGAATGGAGGTATGAGAGATGCTTCTTGGGTTCAAGCAACACCTTGTCTTGAGGATTCATCATAGATTGGTGCCTTGTATGTATTCTTGATCACATAATATGGATACTTGATGTTGGAATCATTGCTAGAAGCCATTGATGATGGTTGAGCTTGTATGTGAGAAAAATGGGTTTGATTAGAAAGATGATGAATTTGATCTTGTAACTTGATGATTGATGCTTGTTTTTGTTGTTGAATGGCTTGTTCTTGATGCTATTTCATGCACACAACTTGAATTGAAAGGGCAACTTTGAATAAGAATGTGTATGTGAGAATTTGGAGAAGGATGGAGTGAGTTTCTAGAGAGAGAAGCTCTCAAATTCGAGCTTGGAGGCTTGAATGCACAAATGGGGGTCAAGGGTTTAAAAAACCCTCAAATTGGGCAGCCCTAGCCTCAGGTAACCACCCAGCCTGGGCTTGGGCGGCAAGCCACCAGCGGCCAAGTGGTCAGCCTCCTTTGCTCGCTCCATTGCGCTCGTTTGGCCTTTGCTCGCCTATTCGCGCTTTTGAACCCTCTTTGAGATGAATTCTCAAGCTTGTTTTGAGTTGAAAAATGAGTGAATATCTTGATATTGTTTGAATTGAAATGGTTTTGAAATAGATTGCATTGGTGGCCCTTGTGTGGGCATGGCATGCTAATAGGGTTGAACAACCCTCTCTATGCATATGATTTTTGATCATTAGGGATGAATTCCCTCCTATGTCACTATGATTAGTTGTCATTTAGGATAAAGATACTTTCCCTATGGGCATGTGAATGATTGCTTTTGTGAGATGAATATGTCTCCTATGTGAGTTGATGTTTGAGTTGAGGCATGAATAGCCTCCATGTGAGATGATTTGGTGAACTTGTTGAGTGTTGGTAAGTAGAAGCTTACCTTTGTCTTGATGACTTATTGAGAGAAAGATGCAATCTTTCTCATGTTATGTGCTTACCTTGATAGCTTGAAAGATGCAATCTTTCCCATGATTTGTGTTTACCTTGATGGTTTGAATATGAGAAAGACGTGATCTTTCTCATACTATGTGTTCACCTTAAGAGTTTGATATGAGAGGGATGCAATCTTTCTCATGTCACATGTTTACCTTGATAGTTCGAAAGATGCAATCTTTCCCATGGTATGTGTTTACCTTAATGATTTGAGCAAGAGAAGGACGCGATCTTTCTCGTGTTATGTGATCACCTTGATATTTGAATGATAACCTTAATGATTTGAGCAAGAGAAGGACGTGATCTTTCTCGTGTTACATGATAACCTTGATGATTTGAATATGAGAAGGATGTATCTTTCTCATGTTTTGAGATAGCCTTGATGGCATGGTTTTACCTCGTATTATTCACCAGTGTCACTGGTGTAGTATGGGAAGACCTTTCATCGAACGCAGATTCAATGTAAGCTATGGATACCTCATATTATTCGCCAGAGCTATTGGCGTAGTATGGGAAGACCTTTCATCGAACGCAGATTCGGTGTAAGCTATGGATACCTCGTATTATTCACCAGCGTGACTGGTATAGTATGGGAAGACCTTTCATCGAATGCAGATTCGGTGTAAGCTATGGATACCTCGTATTATTCACCAAAGCCATTGGTGTAGTATGAGAAGACCTTTCATTGAACGCAGATTCGGTGTAAGCTATGGATACCTCGTATTATTCGCCAGAGCTATTGGCGTAGTATGGGAAGACCTTTCATCGAACGCAGATTCGGTGTAAGCTATGGATACCTCGTATTATTCACCAGAGCCATTGGTGTAGTATGAGAAGACCTTTCATCGAACGTAGTTCGATGTAAGCTGTGGATACCTCATCTTGTCCCCCAGTGAAACTGGTGTGCAGTATGAGAAGAGTTCTGTAGAACTTATGAGGAGTACCTTTGTGCTTGTGTATGGTGAATTCGAAGAATTCAATGATATGATCACTCTCTTTCCCCCAGCGGGTCTTGATGAAATCAATTCCCCGGGCAAAAATGGGTTGTTCTTTGGTCATTGGTTCGCAAGTGAAACTTGCTTGCCAATGAGGGGCTTCTGTCACACCCCATTTTGCCACCTTAGCTAGGGTTTGTCATTGCATGTGTCATTTTGTTTCCTTTTTGATTCTAGTATTTTGCATTGAGTTTTTAGAGTCCTAAGAGGATGATGTGTATGAATTTTGGTTCGATTTGGAGTTGATCTTGAGGGTTAATAAGAACTTTTGTGACTTGAGGGGCATAATCGTCCTTTTGGTCACAAACTTTCCATTTGACCTTGAAATGATCTCCAAGTTTCCAATTGGAGTTCATATGGTTGTATTTGAGGTATTTATGGGTTCAATTCGATGAATTGATGGTTCGGGATTAGAATGGCTCAACAAGGCTCAGGTTGGCTAAGAGACCTATTTCAGGTTAGCTCAAATTGGCTCATGATTTTCACTCTATGACTACTCATGTGACCTTGATTAGTCTTAATTTCATCTCCAAATGTGTTTAGGGAGGTTGAATTTCGAGTTGGAAAGCATTCGGTGTGACCCTATGTGCATACCTAAGCTAAGCGATGGTGAGGCATAGCGGTTAACCACCTTTGTAGGACCCAACCATGCAGCCATGGATAGGGTTTCTTGCCCTCAAGTGACTCAAATTACATTCCCCTTCGAAACACGGTCGTTTTGGCTTTCGTTTCGTCAAAATCGGAGTTGATTTGAGCCCTGAAACACATTTGGAAGCTGAAAGGGTCAAAAATGGGCATAAGCTGACAGGGCCTCGGGTGACCACCCAGGCCTGAGCAGCTAGCCGCCTGGGCCCAGGCGGCTAGCCACCCAGACCCAGGTGGTCACCCGAGCCTCTTTCCTTTTTTGAGCCTTGACGCGGCTCCCTCTCTATTTTCTCGGATTTGCTCGCCTCCAGCCGCCATTTAACCCTAATTTTAGCCCTATTTGACCTACTTGAGCCCCAAGGGAACCTCTAAGAGCCCTTGGATCAATCCCTAGGGTTTTAATCCCAACCATTGAGGGTTTCCCCTCAATCCCTATAAATACCCCCTTATACTTCAGCAATAGGGAGGCAATTTCTAAAGTAGAGAGGCATGTGTGAGACTTGGAGGCTATGACAGCCATCCTTAGGGTAGTTTAACCTAAACTTTGAGTGAGAGAGTGTGAGAGGAAGCTTGAAGGAGGGCTGGAGTTTGGCTTGAAGGCTTAAAGGAAGGAATTCCCAGCAGTACATAAGAGGAAGGACGACTCTATACAGCAACAAGAGGATATTTCACCATAGGTATACCCCCCTTCCTCCTCTTCTCTCTTTTAAAGTTAGGGTTTTGCATAGAATAGGATGATTGCATATCAAAGCTTGTGTTTTTATCATGTCTTGTTGCTTCCATTGGTATGTATGCATGATTAGGATATTGTTTATGGCTGTTTTTGCATGATATAATGTCATTCTATGTGGTTTTATGAGTGTTTGTGTTTTTAGGGTTTTTAGAGTCTTTTCTAGGGTTTTGCATTGAATAGTCATTATTTCATGTTCAAGTTTATGTCTTTATCATGTCTTGTTGCTTCTATTAGCTAGTATGCATGATTAGGATGATATTCATGGGCTGTTTAGTGTGTTAGGATGTTATTCCATGTGATTTACTGCATGTTTGGGACTTTAGGGTTTCCTTAGTGCTGAAATTGGTTTTCTGCATGAAATAACTCTTTTGCATATTAAAGCTTATGTTTTTATCCTGTCTTGTTGCTTCTATTAGCTAGTATGCATGTTTAGGATGATATTTGTGGGCTGTTTATTATACTAGGATGCTGTTCCATGTGATTTACTGCATGTTTGGGACTTTAGGGTTTCCTTAGTGCTGAAATTGAGTTTATGCTTAGAATAGCTTTATTTCATGTGAAAGTCTATGTCTTTATCATGTGTGGATCATTCAATTGATTAATATGCGTGGTTAAAATGCTGTTCATATTCTGTTTTGCATGATTTAGGGTTATTTCATTGGATTTTATGCACTAGTGTGATTCTAGGGTTTTTATCATCCTTGTGTTGGCTTAGTTGCATATAGCATGATAGCTTAGGGATTTTCTCTGTTTTTTCTTCATAGTTGCTGCATATGTGTTCCATATTAGGTAACTATGATATTTCTAGCATTCATATAGTTGATTTTAGGGTTTTTTGCATGTCATTGCATGTAGGGTTGAGTTAGGGTTTTAGTTAGCTTATAATTCATGTTGTTTACATGATTTATGGTTGATTTTAAGCTCTATTTCAATTCTGTCCAGATCTGTTTAATGGCTATAATGATGAGTTTTGAGCATGTGTTTGCTTATGTTTAAGCATGATAATGGCTTGATTTGGAACCTAGCTTGGTTGGTTTGTATTTTGGTATGTTTTGCATGGAAATTGCAGGTGCTTTGACAGGTACAACAGGTGCAACTACCCCACTAATGTGGGGTGGTTATTTTGGCTATTGTGAGATGAAATCTTGCAAATAAGATAATTACCCTATGCAATAGGGTGGTTATTTTGACAGGTTGCTTTTGCTTAAAGGTAAGTAGGGTATGAGGGTGCCCCAATTCACCCTTCTTTCCTTTCCTTGAAACTTTCCCTTTCTCCCCCCTAGGGTTGTTTCCTAATAGAGGGGTAGGGTAATTCCTATAGTATCCTTTCATAAAAATACCTTTTAAATCAAAGTTTCTATCTTTATCAAATTCCATATTTACCAAAAATCTTTTGAGAATCATTTATTTTGGAAACTTACCATGTTTTACTTGAAAAGAAACTTAGGGTTTACCATAAGCCTTAATTAGGTTATAACCCTATTCCCTTTCGAACAACGTGAACTTTGATCCATGTATTTCCATACATGGTACATAGGCGCTCTTCGTGAGGTTCAAGTCCGCCCTAGGATACTAAGTATCCTAGGTTTTCTTCCCCCTCTTTCTCTTTTCTGTTTTTCTTTGATTTACTTGATTATATGGATGAATGAATGAATGATATGCATGCTGTCTTGTGATGATAATTGTTGATTTGTGTGTGATTAAGACTTTGATTTAGCCCAATTAAATTAAGAAACCGTTTAGGGCGATATGGGTGCCTATAGGCTTTGCCTAGAACCTTCCCATATCGTAACTTAGCCTCCGAATCCCCGATTTCTTTGGTTTCCAAAAGACTTTTTGCCTTTCCATTTTTAAACATGGAGTCAATCTTTTGTTTTCCTAAAACAAAACTGTTTTTTAGGGTTTTCCTTGTTTCCTTTAAAAAAATGAGGTGGCGACTCCCTTTTCCTTTTTCAAACCCTCCTATGGGCCTTGTAACCTTTTTTAGGGTCCACACCACCCACCAACCACCAACTCCATCCGTGTTGCAAAGACTGGGGAGCAACTCCACAACTGGATCGCTGTGACTATCCCTATGAAGAGGCAAGCCTCCTTAGGGTAAATCGGTTGCAAGCAGTATTACCCCCTGTTGGCTCACAGTCTCCCACCAACAGCGTCAACCTCTTTCACACAGGAGACCACTATCTTTCTTTTAAATGTCGTGTGATTTTATTTTCAAACTATCTTCATGCTTTCCTTAAAAGAGCATTATCACTTGTACTTTACTTGATGATTAATGCATTGCAATTATCTCGTTTTCCTTCAAAAGGAATGTGTTCTTAATTTTTTCCTATAAAATGCGTGTGCTTCAAGAACAATCCACAAAACAGGCACCATAACATAGATGAACCAGAAAACCCTCTCATTAGACATGACTTCGAGGCTGAGATTAATGCAACTATTGAAAATGATTATGAGGAGAAGGAGATGCAAGAAATACTGGAAATGATCGAGCGATACGACAATTGTCCAAAACCCAATCTAGAAGAGGCCATCATTATTAATATTGGGGTGAAAGATAGTGTCAAGGAAGTCAGAATTGGTTCCAATCTGTCACTTTCTCAGTAAGAGGAGCTCACGCCTCTCTTAACAAAATACCAGGACGTGTTCGCTTGGTCGTACCAAGACATGCCGGTTTTAGACACAGACATTGTGGAGCATCAGTTGCCTCTAAAACCTGAGTTTAAGCCAGTCAAGCAGAAACTCAGAAGAATGAAACCAGAATGGTCGCTCAAGATTAAGGAAGAAGTCATGTAGCAATTCAAAGCAAGATTCTTAAGAGTCGCTACTTACCCAGAATGGGTTGCTAACATAGTGCCAGTTCCAAAGAAAGATGGCAAGGTCCGGATGTGTGTCAGTTACAGGGATCTTAATCGGGCTAGCCCTAAAGATAATTTCTCCTTACCACACATAGACGTACTGGTGGACAATACTGCCAGGCATGAAATGTTCTCCTTTATGGATGGTTTTCAGGATACAACCAGATCAAGATGTCTGAATCCGACCAGGAAAGGACGTCTTTCATTACACACTGGGGCACCTTTTGCTACAAAGTCATGCCCTTCGGGTTAAAGAATGCAGGAACAACGTATCAGAGAGCCATGACAACCCTATTCCATGACATGATGCACAGAGAACTGGAGGTTTATGTAGATGACATGATTGCCAAATCTCAGAAAGAAGAAGACCATGTGACAGATCTGAGGAAGCTTTTTCGAAGGCTCCGCAAGTATCAACTTAAGCTTAACCCCGCCAAGTGCATATTTGGGGTCACATCAGGCAAGTTACTAGGATTCATAGTCAGCCAAGAAGGAATCAAGGTCGATCTATCCAAAGCCAAAGCTGTCATCGACATGCCGACACCAAGAACTCAAAAGGAGATCAGAGGTTTCTTGGGCAGAATCAATTACATTAGCAGGTTTATCTCTTAGTTGACTACTACCTGCGAACCAATTTTTAAACTACTGAGGAAAGACGTGCCCATCAAATAGACCACAGAATGCCAACAAGCCTTTGAAAAGATCAAAGAGCATCTCCTCAATCCGCCAGTCCTGGTACCACCAACACCAGGCCGACTATTGCTCATGTACCTAACTGTCCTAGAGACCTCTATGGGGTGCATACTGGGGCAGCATGATGAAACCAAAAGGAAAGAAAAGGCCATCTACTACCTAAGCAAGAAGTTCACAGATTACGAAACTAGGTACACTGCCTTGGAGAAAACTTGTTGTGCTTTGGCTTAGTCAGTGCATCGATTATGGCATTATATGCTCCATTTCACTACGTACCTCATCACCCACATGGATCCACTCAAGTACATATTTGAAAAGCCTTTATTTGCGGCCAGAATAGCCAAGTGACAGATGTTATTGATAGAATTTGACATAGTATTCATCACACAGAAAGCCATGAAAGGGCAGGCCATTGCCAATCAGTTAGCTGAAACGCCCCTGCCAGATTACGAATCTATGCAAATATTCTTTCCAGATGAGGATTTGATGAACCTTACGGAAGAAGAACCCGAAGAATACCCTGAATGGCTGCTATACTTCGATGGATCTGCCAACATGACAGGCCAAAGAATCAGGGCTGTCTTTGTATCACCACAGGGCACTCATCTCCCACTTTCCATCAAGCTCCGATTCTCATGCACCAATAATATGGCCTAATACGAAGCATACATTCTGGGTCTGTAAGTAGCAGTAGATCTTGGTATCCAAGATATTGAGGTATACGGAGACTCTGCACTCATCATCTATCAAACATTGGGCGATTGGAAGACAAAAGATCCGACGTTGGTCAGATACCACCAATATCTCATGGAACTCATCATTAGGTTCCGTAAGATTACATTCGAATATATGCCAAGGTCCAGGAACCAGTTTGCTGACGCACTTGCCACCCTGGCCTCCCTCATGAACATCCCGGATGATCACGACATACATCCCATGGAAATCACAATCAGGTATAGCCCAGCCTATACCTGCCTAATAGAAGGCATCATGCAGATCTCGATAGAGGAAGAACATGATGGGAGACCGTGGTACCAAGACATCATAGTCTTCATCGAGGAAAGGAAATACCCTGAAGTCACGACAGATATCGATAAACGAACCATTCGAAGGATGGCAATGCAATTCTTCCTCGATGGTAATACTCTCTAAAAAAGGTCCTATGACTCTGTACTACTCAAATGAGTCGACGCTCCAGAAGCTTCGCGACTCATCAAGGAGGTCCATGCAGGGCAATGTGGGGCCTATATGAACGGGTTCATGCTAGCTAGAAAAATCATGCGGATGGGTTATTACTGGACAACCATGGAAAATGACTACGTTAGGTTCGCTCATTTATACAACCAATGCTAAGTCTATGCGGAGAAAAAGAAAGCACCCACGCTGCTGTTGGGAATCTAACTAGGGAGGAAAACTACAAAGGCGGAATTAAAATTTTCCTATGATTCCCAAACCCATAAATCCAATTATGCATAATACAAAAACATAAACCCTAACTACCAAGAGAGTTGGGATTACTTACAGTTGATTAATGTCTTCTCCTTTACGCTCCAAGCTTTGTCTTCTCCTTTTCGCTCCAAGCTTTGTCTCTGGACAGCAATGAATGAGCAGCCCAAGTGTGCTGCCTCCAATGGTATCCACACCTAGCTTGAGCTTGAAGTCCTTTCCTTCTTCTTCCTTGTTGTTGCTAGAGGTAGAGAAGAGGGAGAGAGAGAGAGAGCCCCTTAGTGAATTTCGGCCAGCACTAGGGAATACCAATTATGTTAATGTCATCACATGACATGAGGCTATATATAGCCTCCACATAGGGCCGGCCATAGGGGGACTTCTAACCCTAATTGGTTTTATGTAATTACTCCTTAATTACATAATAAGCCCTCTAGTTTATATCAAATACAAACTTGCCCCTTAAGAACAATTCTTTTATTCACTTATGCCCTTTCTCTCATAGACTTTCAAGCTCTCTTAGCATGATCAGTGTGTGACCCATTGGGTTCACATCATCAAGTAGTAGGAATAGCACATGTTGTGCACAATGGAACACTTTCCATTAAAGGGTCTAATTGAAACTCCTTTCAATTCCCCAATTGATTATAACTCATTTATATCAATTAGGGATTCTACTAACTATGAGTAACACCTAGCATATGGCTCATGGTGTGGTCCTTAATGAGGTGAATAGTCATTTACAAAGAACCCTTCTGTTATAGTTTATAGGTTACAATTCCATCCTTCCATCAACACAATGTCTCCAATTGAACTAATAGGACATGGAAGTCTGTCAAGTCCCTAGTTCAATTACTTTATACTCATTCATTAATATCAACTCAATGATGAACTTATGGAAACTCCTTTCCATATTCATTCTACCATGGGCCCATGGGTTTAATGAGTTATATTCAATGAATGCTATATGAGACATTCACTCCCTTTTTCCTGAGAGTGATGGATTCCTTGTTGATCACTCACATGCCTTCACACACATAACAATAGGGCCAATGAACACCTTTACAAACCCCTGAATAGGATCTGCACTTAGTGTTATCAAACTTCTAAAGCTACATGCATAAGATAAGCATGGTGTCTCAAGTCTAAGGATTACTTGTACCACTATAACAATGAGAAACTGATTGATAGGCAGGTTAAAACTCCATTCAGTTTATCTCATATCTTTGGTCACATTCAGTGTACCTATTCTTATAATAGGCACCCACTTGTTGGTTGTAGTGTCTCCACATAAATAGCTTGAGACTAGCTATCCTCTTATAGAGTCAACCTAACAAGTGCTAGTCCTATGGTTCATTACTGTCCATCATAGTGAACCTTCAACTAGGAATGATTTAGGAGTTTAGTACAGAGATATATTTAGAGTCTCAAAATTACAACCCTTTATAATTTCATATTCTCAACTCTAACTCCATGGACATATTATGTAAATATAAATGATGCATATAAACATAATAGAATAAGCCCTTTTATTAAATCAATAATAAATGTGACATATATAAATGAAATCAATTGATTTTTCCTAATCCCTAAACAATCATCTCTATGATTGGCTCTAGGGCATAATCCTAACAGCTGTCCCTCAACAATATGACAACTCCATGGCCATTTTCAATGTGGGGCATGGATGTCATAGGCAGCATAAACCCGAAAGCCTCAAACGGTCACCAATTCATCCTAGTAGCCAAGAAAGTGGTGACTAAGTTCATCAAAAGCAAAATCATCACCAGATATGGTAGCCTGAGCTGCGTCATTAGCGATAACGCTACGAACCTGAACAATGACATGATGAGGGAACTGTGTGGCACATTCAGGATTAACCATCGCAATTCCACAGCCTATCGCCCACAAATGAATGGGGCGGTTGAAGCAGCAAAGAAGAACATCAAGAGGATAGTCGCGAAAATGACTACCACTTACCATGACTGGCATGACATGCTACTATATGCACTATTGGCATTACGCACTTCCATTTGCATGTCCATAGGGGCAACTCCATATTCATTGGTCTACGGGATGGAAGCAGTGCTCCGGGTTGAAGTTGATATACCGTCTCTCAGGATCCTCATGGAAACAAAGCTCGAAGAAGCAGAATGGGCTAAGGCCTGACACGACCAGCTTAACTTGATCGAAGAAAAGAAATTGAGAGCCATTTGTCACAGCCAATGCTACTAGAGGAGAATGGCAAAAGCCTACAACAAGAAAGTGAGAGTCAAGCAGTTCAGAGAAGGAGACTTGGTCCTTAAGAAGAGACTGCCTCACCAAGAAGATCCCCGAGGAAAATTTGCTCCAAACTATGATGGCCCTTATGTCGTAAAAAAAACATTCTTAGGAGGAGCCGTCATACTGACAGAGATGGATGGCCAAGAGCTCTATGGCCCAGTGAACTTCGACACAGTCCGAAGGTACTATGCCTAAGGATGAAAAATGAATTCAGTCAAAAGATAGGGATTTGTGAAACCCTTTTTCTATCATCAAGAATTTGAGATCAATGCCAAAGTCGATTCCATGAAATGAATTCCTTTGCTTAACTTAACTATACGACCATTCTGTTCCACCAAGATTGGGGCGAGACACATTCAATCAAAATTCCATTAAAAAAAAAACAAAACAAAAAAAAGCGGCTCCTATGGTCTCCGCCCCAATAGTTTCAAAGCAATCAAGGGATTCCGGCAAGTTGCAATGATTCATATAAAGGGGTGACATCCAAGTTCCCTTCTTCACAAAGACTGAGTACTAGAAGAAAAGTCGCTCAAGGAAAGCGCTTAGTGTCCATCATCACTCAGAACTCCTTTTCGATCACAGAACCGGGGATAATTGAAGACCGTGACTACTTATTCATGGTTTGCTACTCACCAAAGCTCTAATGGCTGAAATTCCCTCAAAACAGGACAGTAGCAGGACGTCCACAGCACCGTTAGTCTGTCTAATGAGTTCAAGTTCTCAAACTAATCTGTGTAAAAGTGCCTATTGGATTCAAATGAAGCCATTGCAATTGAAAGGTAGAAATTTACACATTTATTGCTTGTAAAGTTTTTCTTTTTCAAAACACACACAGCACACACTAAAGCACATGTGCACAAAGATACAAATGCTAGTTTTGCAACAGAAAGCTACTCAAAAAGAAAGCCTAGCAACTACAAAGGGTGAACGCGTTAGGAAACAGTCCCTAGATCAAACTCTACTGAACCTTTTCAGCACTTTACCAAGGAAACCGCGCTCCTTGCGCCGCTGAGTCAAAGTATCGCCAGACGAAGATTCAGACAACACTAGTTCCTCAGCCTCAGCCACGTCTCTCACACACCTGTGCGCAATGACTCGAGCTCGACACTCAAACAACCCTTTTCAGTTTATAGCTCGGCACATTGACTCTCTAGAGACCACTGGGCAGACAGCCAACTATAGCAAATGTTCTCATGACGCACCTACTGGTTGGTAAGGAAATCTTCATATGACGGATTGATAGATAGGGATTAAGATGGTCCCGACAACTCCAGGTTGGCTCTAAAGCCATGTGACACCTAAGTCAGACAATCTCGAGTCGCATACCGGTTCCCGAAGGACCCCTCAACTTCATACCCATATGCTATAGGATAGTGGTTTTTCCCTTCCCACATCCTCATGGCCTCCCGAGTTCTCTTCTCAGAAGAAGGAGCAAAGTCGAAGAACCAGGACAAGATATCAACAGCAGTCGAAATGCCCTGAACTTTACCGAACTGACGAAGTACTCGGTGTGGGAGAAAAGCAGACATGCCATATAGCCCGACTAGTGGGACAAAGAACCCTGTATCACAACTCCAGTTGGCATCACACTGGCACAGCCAACTCATCTTCCATACGATCGCCTCAAAAGGAGGATCACTCAGAAACAACTCCCACTAGACCATGTTTAGGGAAGGCCGTGCCACAATGCTAGCGTACAAATGATCGTAAATCAAATCTTCTCGATGATAGCTACCCGTAGGGATAGTTTGGAATTGAAACAAGTGCTCTAGAACCCATACCTGGAGAAGAGCAGCGCACCCAAGAAATGGACTACTACCATGAACACTACAACAGTTCAGGGAGCAAATCATCTCGCTCAAGATCATTAGAATCACGGTCCTATCTTTCTCCAATTGATCCACAACAGTACTGACTTTGCTATCGATGAGGCCTGGCTCGTAGGCAAAGATAATCGATCCATACACTGCTAAAGCAAAGACTCGAGGACGGTTCTACCTCTAATTCTCCTGGTCACGAGTGAACACTGCTTTATGGTTCGCATACCCTGCCGAGTTAGCAAAACGACTCAAAAGAAAGCGCAAAGAACACTTAGGGGTCATCCCAACAACCTCTAATTTCAAAGACATATGGTTTCACCAAATCCCAAGCAGGTCGCTGAATGCATTCTTCCCTCCTCGACCAATGGGATCAATTAAGTCATCATGATTATGGGGCAACCCCATCAACCTCCCAAGTTCCTCTAGAGTGGGAACCATTTCACAAGTGCCAAATCTAAAGCAAGCATGCTCCCTATTCCAACGGCTAATTAGAGCCTCCATAAGTGGAATATGCACATCTACTTCTACTAATGAGACAATATTTCCATAAACAGGGCAAATATGACTCACCTCTTTAGAAGAGAAGCTGCGTGCCCACTTCTTTAAACCCTCGTGGGAGCAAGGGTAGAGTCGGGGAGCAAAAACACCAACCATAGGGCCCCTAATCGGAGAAAATGAGAACTTTAGGAAGCCTCGGAGTTCCAGGAGTGCTCTCTGGTATTTTTGTTTCAAATGATATGAATACTGGACGGTCTACCGCTTCGGCTAACTTTATACAAAGAGAAACCCACTCACGCCTACCATGCCAGCGTGAGTGGGCAGGGTGCCCACGCCTACCTGGTAGGCGTAGATAGGTTGTCATGGGCCATGGGCCCACTTGTTCCAATGTCACGACAGTTTCTTAACAAAAGGGACAACCTGCATAGTAAACAGAACCTGTGCATTTCAAAAGGACATGTCAACTCCTTCAAAGGCCCACCCGGCCTCCCTCAACATCCAATCATCACTACAATTACAGCATGCAACTCCAAAGCAAGAAGAAACCAGCACACAATCATGCAATTCTAGAATCATACCTAAAATAGCAAACTTGCTAATCAATGATAAGTTCAAACATCCAAAAGTTCAAGTACAGGGTGATAACATGTGTAAACGTGCCCATGTGCTCAAATACATGTCCAAAAGTACATGAAAAGGGAGGAAAAGGAAGAAGTGGGCCTCAAGCGCCCTCATCACTCTCAGTCTCCTCGGAATCTCCCTTATCACTACCTGCCTCCTCGATATCCTCCTCGGCCTCAGCATCATCGCCGCCATCGCTGGTATCATCTCTGTCAGCTCCGTCGGGTTCTGTATCAGCATCAGGCTCTGCCTCCGCCATCGACTCGTCGCTACCAGTCCCCGGCTCCACCAATGCCACCGCATCTATCTCCTCTATGGCTCTAGGCACCGTAGTATCCTGAAAAGGAAAGAAAAAAGAAAAGAAAAAGATCAAATGAAGCAATAATAAGCAACAATGCTAAACAAAAGAACCACTACGGCAAATACAAACCTGAGTGTCCTCGGCAACTGGGGCAGAGTCCGGGACCGCCTCTGTGTCAGTTGCAGCCCCCGAACTCTCACCACTGGCCCTCGCCCAAGCCTACCTCAGCTCCTGGAGCTCCGCCTTCGCCTCCAACTGAGGAAAGAACTTGATAAGCCACAGATAAAGAATAGCAAGAAAAGTGAAAAGGAAAAAAGGGAAACTCACATAACGCTGCATGTGGTAGGCGCAGTCTCGCTCTAGGACCTCAAGGCGGTGAGTCATCGCCTCATGCTCCGCCCAGTTCACCACGATTAGATCCGGACGGGCCCTAATCTGTCAACACAGGCGAGCAAGGTCAAAACCATCAAATACGAGAAGCAAAGATAGGATATGGAAAGCAAAAGAGTCACAGTAACTCACTAGCTAGTGGCGTAACACGTCGCTGCCGAAGGACAAGCCGCCGATGGTAGGAATGGTCAACATAATGAAACCGATGGACTGGGTAGCAAACCAGGCGTAGTAGCCATCGCCGGCCTCGCCAAGATGCTGAGCCTCGTCCTCAATCACCCCAGGGAAGGTGTTGAGACTCCTGAACCATACCTCGGTAGGCGATAGCGGGATCCAGATCTCCCTAGTCAGCTAACGGTGGGCCCGCTCACCCATATACATCTCCTAAGAATCCCAACCCCGGAAGGAGATGCGATGCGACGACCGACCCCTCGCATCCACTACTTCATCATGCCCAAAGTGGTCGCTGTCGAGGTAAAGCTGGAAAGTGATATGAGAAACAAAAACAGAGAAGTTAACAACTTATAGCGAGGTATACAGTTCAACTATCTCAGAAATCAACAAACACAACTCACCGAGTCAATCGTGACGCACTCAAGTTGCAAGTGGGCCGTTAGGAAGTCGGTGAAGGCCACCTAGATGTCCTGGGTGTCAGGATCCCACCGCCACCCGTGGGAAAAGGCATCAGCGATAGCCATCAAGGGACGGAAGGGAAGAATATGCTCAAAGGCCCACATCTGTAACAAAAATAGAACGTGTATCAGAACTACCGAGGAAACAAGAAATAAACACAAGCATAAACATAACTGAAAGGGAAATAACTTCAAAGAAACAGAAAAGTACCTGAAGGAATGGGTAAAAACCCGAGAACGAGCCAACTGCGCCTACGAACTTCTTCTGCATACCCTCCAAGAAGGCAGTGAAAATAGCAGAGCCCCAATCATAAGTCCACAACCTTTCTAGGTGCTCAGTCAGCATCGCGAAGTCATAGGCAATGGTGGACATGCTGTCAGGGAAGAAGCAGCTGGCGATGAAATAGACAAATAAGAGACGAAATATAAGCTCATTCTGGTCACCGAAGTCTGCAGCAAAGTCCTCGCACTCGTCTCCACCAGTCCGTAGGTCGCTCAGCCTGATACGGGACCTCAAAGTACCTATGGGATCAATCTCCAGTAACTGAGCCACCTCCACCAACTCCACCTTCCACCTGGGAAGGGGGGCTCTACCAAACCGAATCCCCATAATCATCATCCAATCCATCGGGGTCGATGTCAACTCAAACTGAGGCAAATGGAGAGAGTTGGTGTCAAGAAACCACCTCTCACCCAAAGCCTGGATAAATGAATGCCTCACCCTAAAGGCATCCATAGTCATAAAGGCTCCAAAGCCCGCCTCCGCCAGCCAGCCTCGCAAAGTCGGGTTGGCCTTCTTCGCCAACAGGATCACTGTGTGCCAAGCGCCCCTAAAAGTGAGATTCTGCCCAATCGAACTCTATCAAGATTCAAAAGCAAAAGAAATTTGTCAAGACATGTGAAAAGAAATGAACAGTAAAGCATGCAAAAGTGAATAGAAGAAAGAAAAGAAAACGGAAAAGCAAACAAAGTCACTCACTGTCCCAATGTGGGCGTACATCAAGGGATGGTCTGACAAACCCCTCAGTAGCTTGGTATCAGCTACTTGAGCTCGCTCCTCAGCAGTGGGCTCCCTGTAAGCAACCCCACCAGCAATAGTAGGCAACCGTCTCCTACGACGCCTATCCTTGGGTGCATCCTGGCCCTCCATAATCCCAGTCAGGGTCCTCCTTATCAAGGCCCATCTCAGTGGCTTCTATCTCAAGCACAGCGCCCTCAACCGCAATCTCAGGTTCTCTCCCTTGAGCCTCTGTCTCGGGCACGGTGCCCTCAGCCTTAACCTCAGGCTCTCTCCCTCGAGCCTCTGCCTCAGCACGAGCCACCGCTGTAGCCTCGTCGATCACTATACCACTCCCCTGTCGCCGCTTGCTCCGACAGGGAGCCTCAACTGCAATGCCCTTGCCCTTCTCTGCACGAGAAGGGAGGCGTCGGGGTGGACCACGTCCAAGATCGTCTCCACTAGCTCCTCCAACAGAAGCCATGTATCTACAAAAGACAAATCCAGGAAATTTAAAGCATTAGACTGGAGACAAAAGCAAAAGTAAAGCAAAAACTGAACAAATGAACAGAAGCTACAATACAGGTAAGTATATGCACAGACATATCATGTAGCATGATAGAGCATGTTAATAGACAGATGAGTGAAAGAAAGAATAAAACAAAGACAGAAAAGAAAGAGGAACCATAAACGAACATGTCATAAGACTTTAAATCACTATCACAAACAGGTGTTGATGTGTTTTATGTATTTTGAGAGTCATTTCAAGCTTATATAGCTTGTTCACGACTCCCGTTTGGTTCCCGAGAACCATTCGCTTCCTATTTCGAATCACGAGAGTCATTCCAAGCTTACATAGCTTGTTCACACCTCCTGTTTGGTTCCCGAGAACCATTCGCTTCCTATTTTGACTCACGAGAGTCATTCCAAGCTTACATAGCTTGTTCATGCCTCCCGTTTGGTTCCCGCAAATCATTCGCTTCCTATTTCGACTCACGAGAGTCATTCCAAGCTTACATAGCTTGTTCACGCCGCCTATTCGGTTCCCGAGAACCATTCGCTTCCTATTTCGACTCACGAGAGTCATTCTAAGCTTACATAGCTTGTTCACGCCTCCCGTTTGGTCCCGAGAACCATTCGCTTCCTATCTTGACTCATGAGAGTCATTCCAAGCTTACATAGCTTGTTCACACTTCCTGTTTGGTTCCTGCAAACCATTCGCTTCCTATCTCGACTCACGAGAGTCATTCCAAGCTTACATAGCTTGTTCATACCTCCCGTTTAGTTCTCGAGAACCATTCGCTTCCTATCTCAACTCACAAGAGTCATTCCAAGCTTATATAGCTTGTTCACGCCTCCCGTTTAGTTCACGCAAACCATCTGCATCCTATCTCGACTCGTAAAAGTCATTTTAAGCATTACCTAAGCTTTTTCGTAGCCCTAGGTGGTTTACGTGAACCATCTACAATCATTTCAAGCTTACCTAAGCTCATTACACCCCTAAGTGGTTCACGTGAACCATTTCCTCCTATCTTAGCTCATAAGAGCCATCCTAAGCTCACTCAGGCTTTCCACATCTCTAAATAATTCGCGTAAACCCTTTTGTGCCCTACCACAACCCTTCTCTCCACTTTCGAGAGTCGTTGAGTGACACAGTTCGTTCCCAAAACCCTTCTTTCCACTTCCGAGAGTCGATGAATGACACATTTTGCTCCCAAACCCTTCTCTCCACTTCCGAGAGTCGTTGAGTGACACCGTTCACTCCCAAACCCTTCTCTCCACTTTCGAGAGTCGATGAACAACACAGTTTGCTCCACAACCCTTTTCTCCACTTCCGAGAGTCGCTGAGCGACAAAGTTCACTCCTAAAACCCTTCTCTCCACTTCCGAGAGTCGATGAACAACACAGTTCGCTCCCAAACCCTTCTCTCTACTTTCGAGAGTCGTTAAGTGACACCATTCGCTCCCAAGCCCTTCTCTCCACTTCTAAGAGTCGTTGAGCGACACAGTTCGCTCCCAAAACCCTTCTCTCCACTTCTGAGAGTCAATGAACGACACAGTTCGCTCCCAAACCCTTCTCTCCACTTCCGAGAGTTGATGAACGACATAGTTCGTGTAAGGAATTGAACTAGAAGGAAATAGAATGCGGAATAACTTGAATAACAAAAATTTCCTATCAATTCCATGCAACCCATGAATCTGATTGTGGTTCATACAAAACAATAAAACCCAAATTACAAAGAGAGGGTTCAGAACTTACAGTTGATTATGTCTTCTCCTTTTTGCTCCAAGCTTTGATTCCGGACAGCGGTGAATGAGCAACCCAAGTGTGCTGCCTCCAACGGTATCCACACCTAGCTAGAGCTTCAAGTCTTTTCCTTCTTCTTCCTTGTTGTTGCTAGAGGCGGAAAAGAAAGAGAGAGAGAAGAAAGCCTCCAACACTTTGGACGGCTAGGGTTGGGAGTGTGCAAGCAAGCCTATGCCATGTCACACATAAGTATGACTTATATATGCCACACTAAAGGGGCCGACCCTAGGGGAGAACCCTTTTAGGGTTTTGTGCAATTTCCCTAAATTGCACAATAACCCCTATTGTTTACATCAAATACAACCAAGGCCTCAAAGAACTATTCTTTATGCACTCATACCCTTTCTCTCATAGACTTAAAAGCTCATCTTGCATGATCAGTGTGTGACCCATTGGGTTCACATCATCAAGTAGTAGGAATAGCATAAGGTGTGCACAATGGAACTCTTTCCATTCAGGGTCTAATTGGAACTCCTTCCAATTCCCTAATTGATTATAACTCACTTATATCAATTAGGGCTTCTACTAACCATGAATAACACCTAGCATATGGTTCATGGTGTTGTCCTTAATGAGGTGAATAAGTATCTAACAAAGAACCCTTCTGTTATAGTTTATAGGTTACAATTGCATCCTTCCTTCAACACAATGTCTCCAATTAAACTAATAGGACATAGAAGTCTGTCAAGTCCCTAGTTTAATTACTTTATACTCAATCATGAATATCAACTCATTGATGAACTCATGAAACTCTTTTCATATTCATCCTACCATGGCCATGGATTTAATGAGTTATATTATGAATGCTATATGAGACATTCTCTCTCTTTTTCCTGAGAGTGATGGATCCCTTGTTGATCACTCACATGCCTTCATACACATAGCAGTAGGGCCAACGAACACCTTTGTAGACCCCTGAATAGGATCTGCACTTAGTGTTATCAAACTTCTAAAGCTACATGCATAAGGCAACTATGGTGTCCCAGGTCTAAGGATTACTTGTACCACTATAACAATGAGAAACTGATTGACAGGCAGGATAAAACTCCATTCAATTTATCTCATATCTTTGGTCACATTCAGTGTACCTATTCTCGCAATAGGCACCCACTTGTTGGTTGTAGTGTCTCCACACAAATAGCTTGAGACTAGCTATCCTCCTATAGAGTCAACCTAACAAGTGCTAGTCCTATGGTTCATTACTATCCATCATAGTGAACCTTCAACTAGGAATGCTTTAGGAGTTTAGTACAGAGATATATCTATAGTCTCAAAATTACAACTCTTTGTAATTCCATATTCTCAACTCTAACTCCATGGACATATTATGTAAATATAAATGATGCATATAAACATAATAGAATAAGCCCTTTTATTAAATCAATAATAAATGTGACATACATAAATGAAATCAAATGATTGTTCCTAATCCCTAAACAATCATCTCTATGATTGGCTCTAGGGCATAATCCTTACAATCTCCCACTTGCATTGAAGCCAATCGACCATGTATCGCATACTTATCTTCTTAAGATGTTGGTCTTAGACATAACCAATTATGTTTTAAAGCTTTAGTCAGTAGGTCTACAAAAAAAAAAAAAAAAACTTATGTAGATAATATCTTCTATAATGTATCTATTACCTCTTCCAATGATTCCTCTGATCACTTGGAATTGCCGCTCTATGTGTTTGGACTTTTGATGAGACCGTGATTCCTATACTTGAGATATAGACCCATTGTTGTCACAAAACAACGTGTGGGCAACTCAATGGAAGGAACAACTCCAAGTTCTAAATGAACTTATAGATCCAAACAATCTCCTAGACAATGCGACAATTAATTCACCCTTAATAATGGAATCCACTGTATCTTTCATACAGTTCTTCCATTAAGTATTTCACCAACTAAAGTGAATATAAAATATACCCCATATGGATTATATCCAAATCCATATACCCATCTACTATGAGTTTACAATTTCCATATACAATCCAATATTCCAAATTTGAATTGACTGATAACTATTTGTAACAATTACAACATAATAGATATCAGGTTCAATACATAGTGTAGAATAAGGCTTCTTAACACTTCAAGAACCTTACTTGTGTTATCCTAGGGCACATGCCCTTGAATAATGAATTCTTATCTGAAGTAAATCAGACCTCCCTTAGAATTCTCCATGTTGAACTCCTTCAACATTTCAACTATGTTTGATGATTTGGAGATACTTAGCAATCTATATGATCTATCTCTATAGATCTTGTTGGATGCTTCTGCCAAATCTTTCATGAATTAGTTTTTCTCCAAAAACCAAAACAATTAGGATGTCATTCATATATCATTCATAATGATTAGGATGTCATCTATACTTAGGATAAAGAAAAACGATCGCACTCCCACTAACCTTTTATACACTCATGGTCCATCTATACAATGAGAGAAATCAAACAATTTGATTACTTCAACTTTATAGATGTTCTAATTATAGAACCTTGTAGTCTATTAATAGACTTCTATAACTTACACACTTTTATGGTTTTTCACCATTTGATATAACATCTTTATATCCTTTTTGACATATCTCATATTCAAAATGTGTGTTTATAGATAACAAGATCCAAATGGATTTCAGCATAACTATTATCAAACAAGTTTCTTTATAGACAACTTTTTGCCTATGTTGAAAGCATTCTTAAATAGCCAAGCCTTTTAGGTCTCTACCTGTCCATATTGGATTTAATGACTCTTAGTCATTTCTCAAGTTGATGTCAAACATCGCCTAATCATAATCAATAGGATTATCTTGGTGATCTTTATCACCAAAGAACAATTCTTCACATTCTAATGGAGATACAATATCTTTCTTATGTTAAAGAAATATCCAATTTGATCTATGAAAAGAATGTGGTGTAATTAAAGGTTTTGCCTTAATAGGGGCAAGGGTTGGATCTTTGTTGGTTTGTGGCTTTACAAACAATTCTGTAAATTCTATCTACTTTTGCATCTTTCTTGAATGAACTCTTTCTCAAGAAAATCCAGCAATCATCCTAATGGACAACTTTTGTTCATTAGAGTAATAGAAATACTATCTCAACCACTTTTAGGATATACCACAATTCAACACTTACTTGACCTTATTTCCAGATTGTCTACATTACGTTTCTAGACAAACGTAGCACAAGCCCAAGCCTTAACTTCTTTAAGTTGGGTTTCTTCCCATATCATATCTGATATAATTGGGACAAAACTGGAGTGAACCCTAAATTATCAATATGTAGCAATTTTAAGGTATATCCTAGATGGATACATTAGTAAAACTCATCATGGATCAAACCATATCTTAATAGGGTTCAATTTGTTCTCTTAGATTCACCATTGAGCTATGGTATTCTAAGATGAGACTACTATAATTGAATGCATGCTCTACATGATTGTATACATCACAATGTATAGTCAAATTATAAATATAACTCATTCACTTCACCAAGTAAAAGATGGGTTTGGTCATCTCATAACCAAGTCATAATCGTTACATTTAAATGAGAGTCTCTACATCTCTTGTATTCTCGGAATACGTTGCATTCGCTCTCATTAGTCATTTAAATTCGGAAATCAAATTTCTAGAATATCTTAAATGACTTAGTTAAGAAATAAGTTCCCAAAATTAATCTAGCAACTCTTGCTCTATTAAAATTTTTAGAGATAACTTATTATCTACTTAACTTTCTGCTTCGATTTAGATTATACTAGAATCCAAAAACCAAGAAGCAGAACTAACCAACAATTTAGTTTAGAGCATGAACCAAAACTTCAAAAGTTTGGTTCTTCTAGGAAGACTGATACTTTATCAAGTTCCCTTTACAATACCTTATATTTTCTACAAAATAATTATATTTCTTTGTCTTTGACTTTTCAAGACTTGCTTTCCTCTATGCTTCCATTTTAAATCACATCTAGCTTCTCAAGCTATTCTATGTGATTAATCATTTTTCAAAAGAATGATTATTAATAAACAACTTTTATTACATCCTAGTCCAGAAGAAGTCCTTTACAAGTACTATACTTTATAGTATTATTTCACTCATAATACAACCTTTGTATGTGATGTAGGACATCAAAGGCACTTGCATTGACTAATTTTGCTTCTGAAGCTCATTAGTCATCAATACTATCATATAGCATGGCAACAAGATGCCAATTGCGCATAGTGTCTTTTTCTTCTTAGGATGTTTTATGGAGGGCCTTTAATAAAAGGCCTAATAGCATATAAACAATCTTTTGAAATTGAGAACAATTCTCAATTTCCTAAGTCAATCAAAGAAATCAGGTTTAGTCAAACTATCAATATCCTATATTAGGAAATAGGGGTTTTGAGGTGAGTAATTAGGTAATCTACATAAACAAAGAATTAGATTTCATTTTTATCCATAATGATTGGGTCTTTAATCATATGGTACCTCCCACTATTTTATCAAATTCCATACACCCTCTAATGGAATTCGGGAATCTCATTCCTAATGGGGATTGGGGTCTCACTGTGACCTAGAAACCTCACATGTTAGTTTCTTGACTTCTAACCCACAATAAGAAGACAACTCTTTGTCTATTGCTTCATAAGCAAGTTCCAATCATTTTGCCTCTAGGGAACATACACCTCACATGTTAGTTTCTTGGAATACTTCCCTAGTTAAGTTAAACCCATCATTCACACAGGTATGTTTCGCCAAATATATACCTCACATGTTAGTTTCTTGGTATATACCAGTTTAGGCACCCCATGATATCTCATATGTGATAGTTTCAAGTAATGTCTTTAACATGGGTAGCTCCTACATGTCTGCAGCCAGGTACCCACATTAAGGGACGTTAGATGATCCTATAATGATGGAAGGCAATGAAGAATTCATTCCCCAATGACTTCTCCATTTTAAACTTAATATTAAATAAGAGGGGTTTTAAAGGGTCTCATCAAATTAACATGCATCCTATGTATCAAAATTTAAACATATAAATTATGCTATTTATAATCATACATCTCATGCTATTATAAATCATACATCGCATGCTATTATATATCAACATAAATAAAGTACCATATTTTGATATTAGTCCCTAAGTGAATAGGTAACATATACCAAACTATGGTATTGGAGCTAATACAATTATCTCATAAATTAAAGCTCCCACTATGATGATTATGGACTTTAAGAAGATTCAATCCAAGCCAATAGATTGAATCCAAGGTCTATTGTAGGTGTAGGTGATCGTAAAACATTCAATGGAAACATGCATGCATTCTTGAAAGTCTTCTCTAAGCTTTCAAGTCCTCCAATTCCTCCATGAGCTTGATGGTCTCCACCATTGGCTTGTTGGGCTCTACTATGCTCTTTTGAGTCCACCATGCTCCTTAGTGCGCTCTCGATTACATAACATTTACATAATTTAAAGAAAGGGATACATAAGGGGAATGTGGGGTACATAAGAGAATGACAGAGAGAGTGAAGGAGAAAAAGGTGGCATGCAAGCCCCAATTAAAAAATTACATCACCATAAATAAATTACAACCCTTTGAAAAATATTTCACAACCCATAAGACGGCCAATCACAATTGGTTTAAGGGGGCTTAGTCCATAATCATCATCCACACACAATTATACAATCATATTGCATAAATAAAAGTACTGTAAGCAATTAAAACATATGGGCATTATGGTAACTCTATTAATTGGACTTCATTAATCTCATTAATGCTTCCTAATCTCATTAGGGGACCTCAAAATATCATATCCAAAATTAAAATAATGAAAATGGTAATGTTTTATTAATTTCTAAAATTAGAATTTCCTAAACCCTAATTTAGAAATCAATTATTGAATTAAAACTCCTTTTAATCAATAATTTTCAAAGATTATTTTAATCTATTCTAGTATGATTTTAACTCTTTAAAACATTGTATTTTGATCAATCATATTAATCAAAATTACTAGAATAATTGAAACAACTTAATAAAACAAAATAAATGGCATTTATTAATTTCTAAAATTAGAATTTCTAAAACCCTAATTTAGAAATCAATTATTGAATTAAAACTCCTTTTAATCATTTAATTTCCCAAAATTATTTTAATCTATCCTAACATGTTTTAACTCTTTAAAACATCTAATTTTGATCAATCATATTAATCAAAATCATTAGAATAATTAAAACAATTAAATAATACTAACTAGTATCTAATACTATAGTATTAGGAATTAACTTAAATAAATAAAACAATTTTATTTAAATAAAAATTCCAGAAAATAAATTTATTCCAAAATTGCTTTAAACAATTTAAAACATCTTAAAATTAATCAATATTAATTATATAATTAATTTCGGAATTAATTTAATTTGCGAGAAATCAAATTTTAAATGTATTAGGGTTAGGGTTTCATAAACTCAAACCCTAATGCATTTAATTAGAACCGGGTTCATTAATGACCAAGGCTGGTCATTAATGTCATAATTAGAACCCTAATAGGACACATTAATGAGGGTAATTAGGGTTTCGAAAACCCTAGTACACATAGGATTAGGGTTTCCTAAGAAAACCCTAATTTCCGAAAATAGAAGGAGGCTGCCATGGAGCTTCCATGGCTGCCACGATCCACCCATGGCTGCTGCCAGCCTATGCCAGGCCTTGGGGCACTCTCCTACATCTGGGACAATCATCACAGAGGTGGTGATTAAGGGCCAAGAGCCCTAGGTCGAATTTGGGAGGGGTTTCCATAAACCCTAGCTGCTGCCTGCTGAAGAAGATGAAGCTTCAAAGAAGCTTTCATGGCTGCCACGATCCAACCATGGCTGCCCAAGCTTTGGAAACCCTCAAGTCATATCTCCATATGATTTTCGACCCCCATAGGTGAGATTTAATTGATCAAATCAAGCCCAAACAGCCGCTGCAAATAAATCTATGAAGATTATCCAGAAAATTTCAGCAAAACGATAATGAAGAGAATGGGTTCTAAAACCCTAGAAGATGCCATCTAATGGCTGCCGCACCACTTGGGGTTTATCCCCTAGTGTCCCACGATTCTAATAGAGGTGGTTTCATGCCCTGCCTTGCTCCTATGAAGAAGATACATGCCAATAACCATGGCTGTATCATGCTGCCCAGAAAACTGCCTTGCTGGAAAATTTTAAAACTTAAACTTTTTGATTGTTTTTAATTCAAAACTCATACCAACATCAATGATAAACATATATACAATATATATATTAAATCTATGATCATTCATAATGATTTTGATGGAAGAGAATGAACAAAAACCAGAAAACTAACCTGGGTTTTTCAAGAACCCAGATTCAGCCTCTTCAAGAACTTCAATCTTGTTTTTCTTTTAAATTCGATTTTTAATGTATCAAATACATATAGTAATTATATATACAGTATATATAATTGTATATAATCATCATATGATTAATATAAATCAAATTAATATAAGAAGAAGATGAAGAACAACCTAGAGTTCCAATCCCGCGTAAAACTGTCTTTCCAGACAGCCTGTAGTAAAAAATTCATAACTTTCTCTATAGAACTCGGATCGACGAACCGTTTGTTGGTTTGAAAGCTGATTCGAAGAGCTTTCTAACCATATATGGCACGAAAATTTTGGAGGAGAACTCAAATTTTGGCATGCAAAACAAGATGACGGTTTTTCATGACTATCATGAAAACTGTTCATAACAGTTTTATAAAACCCTAGTTTTCTTAAAACTAATTCGAACACCAATGTCCAATTAATTGTACCATAAATACCAGCCCATATGATGTTTGTATGAAGCACAACCATGGCTTTGATACCACTGTAAGGAATTGAACTAGAAGGAAATAGAATGTGGAATAACTTGAATAACAAAAATTTCCTATCAATTCCATGCAACCCATGAATCTGATTGTGGTTCATACAAAACAATAAAACCCTAATTACAAAGAGAGGGTTTAGAACTTACAGTTGATTATGTCTTCTCCTTTTTGCTCCAAGCTTTGATTCCGGACAGCGGTGAATGAGCAACCCAAGTGTGCTGCCTCCAACGGTATCCACACCTAGCTAGAGCTCCAAGTCTTTTCCTTCTTTTTCCTTGTTGTTGCTAGAGGTGGAAAAGAAAGAGAGAAAGTAGAAAGCCTCCAACACTTTGGACGGCTAGGGTTGGGAGTGTGCAAGCAAGCCTATGCCATGTCACACATAAGTATGACTTATATATGCCACACTAAAGGGGCCGGCCCTAGGGGAGAACCCTTTTAGGGTTTTGTGCAATTTCCCTAAATTGCACAATAATCCCTATTGTTTACATCAAATACAAACAAGGCCTCAAAGAACTATTCTTTATGCACTCATACCCTTTCTCTCATAGACTTAAAAGCTCATCTTGCATGATCAGTGTGTGACCCATTGGGTTCACATCATCAAGTAGTAGGAATAGCATAAGGTGTGCACAATGGAACTCTTTCCATTCAGGGTCTAATTGGAACTCCTTCCAATTCCCTAATTGATTATAACTCACTTATATCAATTAGGGCTTCTACTAACCATGAATAACACCTAGCATATGGTTCATGGTGTTGTCCTTAATGAGGTGAATAAGTATCTAACAAAGAACCCTTCTGTTATAGTTTATAGGTTACAATTGCATCCTTCCTTCAACACAATGTCTCCAATTAGACTAATAGGACATGGAAGTCTGTCAAGTCCCTAGTTTAATTACTTTATACTCAATCATGAATATCAACTCATTGATGAACTCATGAAACTCTTTTCATATTCATCCTACCATGGCCATGGATTTAATGAGTTATATTATGAATGCTATATGAGACATTCTCTCTCTTTTTCCTGAGAGTGATGGATCCCTTGTTGATCACTCACATGCCTTCATACACATAGCTGTAGGGCCAATGAACACCTTTGCAGACCCCTGAATAGGATCTGCACTTAGTGTTATCAAACTTCTAAAGCTACATCCATAAGGCAACTATGGTGTCTCAGGTCTAAGGATTACTTGTACCACTATAACAATGAGAAACTGATTGACAGGCAGGATAAAACTCCATTCAATTTATCTCATATCTTTGGTCACATTCAGTGTACCTATTCTCGCAATAGGCACCCACTTGTTGGTTGTAGTGTCTCCACACAAATAGCTTGAGACTAGCTATCCTCCTATAGAGTCAACCTAATAAGTGCTAGTCCTATGGTTCATTACTGTCCATCATAGTGAACCTTCAACTAGGAATGCTTTAGGAGTTTAGTACAGAGATATATCTATAGTATCAAAATTACAACTCTTTGTAATTCCATATTCTCAACTCTAACTCCATGGACATATTATGTAAATATAAATGATGCATACAAACATAATAGAATAAGCCCTTTTATTAAATCAATAATAAATGTGACATACATAAATGAAATCAAATGATTGTTCCTAATCCCTAAACAATCATCTCTATGATTGGCTCTAGGGCATAATCCTAACAGTTCGCTCCCAAAACCCTTCTCTCCACTTCCGAGAGTCGTTGAGCGACACTGTTCGCTCCTAAACCCTTCTCTCCACTTCCGAGAATCGATGAGTGACACCATTCAATCCCAAACTCTGTTCCTCAACATAAAGGAATCAACGAGCGACCTAGTTCGTTCCACAACTCTTACCTTGACTTGCGAGAGCTACTAAGCGACCTTGCTCACTCCGTAACACCTACCTCGGCTCATGAGAGCTACTTCTAGCCCATATGGACTTTTCTATACCTTTAGAATGGTTCACGGAAATCATCTACACTCTTACACAACTCACGAAGGCAGTTACATGCTCACAGTAGCCTTTCACAACTCCGGGTGGTTCACAGAAGCCATTCACAAACCCATCTCAACTCACATGAGTTCCCTACACCCTATCTCGACCCCCGAGGGTCACCACAAGCCAACACTGGCATCCCAAGCTCTATTCCAAGGCCACAAGGCTAACCCAAGCCCCAATTGAGTTCCTAACATCCTAGACAGCTTCACAATGCTGAGTAAGGGTGTATGAAACTCACCTTGGCCCCGTGCCTATCCCGCAAGACTAGTTTAAGCTACTGGTAGCTTCCTAAGGTTCAATTGACTCATTTAGGCTAGCCCTAACTCTATATACTCGTCTCGAACTCGTAACACGCCCAAGGATGCGCGTAAGAGTCGAGTCAAGTCCCACTGTCATTGAAAAGGAGGCCATTACACCATTTCCTTTCCTAAGTTCAACTCTCAAACTCGCCGCGTATCTTGGATTCAAGATACTGCCTATTCCTTCAAGCGAAACAACTCAAAAACAACGTTCAAGCAACCCACGGGCGCCCGAAACACTTGCCCACTCCCCACGAGTAAGCGCAACTCAATCTCAAGAACACAGTTCACTCAAACCATCCTTAAAACCAATCCCCAGTGGAGAGGGGTGTCTCGTGGGCCACTTAAGGATCCCAGACTCGTTTCCCAATGGAACCTGTCCATTAATGCCTCAAATTCACGCCAAGACACAACCAAATCGGTGTGTCTAGCATTTGGCATCCCCAGTGGAACCAAGCAGCCACTCAACCCTACTTGCAAGCCGCAGGCCACCCATCTACAGTAAAGGTGACAATGCCCGCTCACAAAGACCTAAACTACCTAACACAAGGATAGCTACGCCAACCAACCCAACGAACAACAAACCCATGCAATAAATCACCCTTTCACACCCACAAAACAACCCAACCAAATTCACTAAGCTAATCCCCAGTGGAGTGGAGCAGTTCGACTCTCCCAAGTGACAATCCGTCTCTACGTAAATCAAACTCTCGCCCCTCACCACAAATCTCACCCATTCAACCAAAAATCCCTCACCCATACTCATAAAACAAAACAAAACAAAACAAAAAAAAAAAAAAAAAAAAAAAAACAGGCCATGACGAATGCAATCTCGACAAAAAAATCATTCCAACACAAGAGAAAACCCAACCAAAAAAAAAAACACACAAGCCTCCCCAGCGAAGCACGGACAAGCCATTATCCTTCCCCCAAACCCAACACTCACTCCTCACACAAGTCGAGCAAGACACGCGCACACACGCAACACCCTTCATACACACCAACTCAAAGAAATCAACCCATTTGTCCATGACAGGTACATTGTAGAAAATTTTAGCAAAAATGGATAAAATGCCGTCCTAACCCAAAACTCATTCGAACCCAAACCTAGGTGCTTACCTAGTAGCCCAACACCTTCAAAACTGTCCAAAAATGTTCCGAGCAATGCCTAACGCAATCGCAAGGCATCCAAGGGGCAAAAGCAACCAAAACAGTGGACCAAATGCAACATTTTGCCAAAAAACAAACCTAAAATCATGCCCTAGGTATTCGCCTACCCTCCCTACACTCCTGAAACCTACCCAAAACATTCAAATGTGTTAGAGTTATGCCCTAGAGCCAATCATAGAGATGATTGTTTAGGGATAAAGGAACAATCATTTGATTTCATTTATGTATGTCACATTTATTATTGATTTAATAAAAGGGCTTATTCTATTATGTTTGTATGCATCATTTATATTTACATAATATGTCCAAGGAGTTAGAGTTGAGAATATTGAATTACAAAGAGTTGTAATTATGAGACTGTAAATATATCTCTGTACTAAACTCCTAAATCATTCCTAGTTGAAGGTTCACTATGATGGACAGTAATGAACCATAGGACTAGCACTTGTTAGGTTGACTCTATAGGAGGATAGCTGGTCTCAAGCTATTTGTGTGGAGACACTATAACCAACAGGTGGGTGCCTGTTAATAGAATAGGTACACTGAATGTGACCAAAGATTTGAGATAAACTGAATGGAGTTTTAACCTGCCTGTCAATCAGTTTCTCAATGTTATAGTGGTACAAGTAATCCTTAGACCTGAGACACCATAGTTACCTTATGCATGTAGCTTTAGAAGTTTGATAACACTAAGTGCAGATTCTATTCATGGGTCTGTAAAGGTGTTCATTGGCCCTATTGCTATGTGTATGAAGGCATGTGAGTGATCAACAAGGAATCCATTACTCTCAGGAAAAAGAGAGAGAATGTCTCATATAGCATTCATAATATAACTCATTCAGTCCATGGCCATGGCAGTGTGAATATGGAAAGGAGTTTCCATAAGTTCATCATTGAGTTGATATTTATGAATGAGTATAAAGTAATTGAACTAGGGACTTGACAGACTTCCATGTCCTATTAGTTCAATTGGAGACATTGTGTAAATGGAAGGATGCAATTGTAACCTATAAACTATAACAGAAGGGTTCTTTGATAGATACATATTCACTTCATTAAGGACGACACCATGAACCATATGCTAGGTGTTATTCATGGTTAGTAGAAGCCCTAATTGATATAAGTGAGTTATAATCAATTAGGGAATTGGAAGGAGTTCCAATTAGACCCTAAATGGAAAGAGTTCCATTGTGCACACCTCGTGCTATTCCTACTACTTGATGATGTGAACCCAATGGGTCACACACTTATCATGCAAGATGAGCTTTAAAGTCTATGAGAGAAAGGGTATGAATGCATAAAGAATAGTTCTTTGAGGCCTATTTATATTTGATATAAATTATAGGGGTTATTGTGCAATTTAGAGAAATTGCATAACACCCTAATAGGGTTTCCCCCTAGGGCCGGCCCCCTTAGTGTGGACTATATAAGTCACACTTTATGATGTGTGACATCATCACAATCACAAGTTGAAATCCCAAGGGGCTGTCCAGATTTTCCAGCCCCCTCTCTCTCTCTCCTCTCTTCTCCTACACTAGCAACAACAAGGGAAAAGAAGGAAAGGACTTGAAGCTCTAGCTAGGTGTGGATACCATTGGAGGCAGCACACTTGGGCTGCTCATTCACCGCTGTCCGGAATCAAAGCTTGGAGCAAAAAGGAGAAGACAAAAATTCTGTAAGTGTTCTAACCCTCTTCATAGCTAGGGTTTGATTTTGTATATGCATAGTTAGATTCATGGGCTGTGGAATCAAAGGGAAAATTTTTATATTCCGCACTTCTATTTTTCCCTCTTGTATGATTCCCAACAAAATGAACCTAGACATGGTCCAAACATGACTCAAGACCAGCCCACAGCTCAAGCAATGGCTAAGCCTCAACAAAAACCCCTAATAGATAAAAAAACCTATACCCATTTTCAAAACCATAAACCCATAAAATACACACAAGTTTGAATTCGACTCAAAACATCACCATATGCATCCTGACATGTTCCAAGAATAAAAGCAATAACCCATGATTACAAAACTCACAATAAAACACCCAAAATCAGATTAGAACCATACCCATTCCAAAAAAAAACACATGCCCACAGTGCGTATGCCAGGTCAAACCTAACCTAGAAATCATGAGAAACATTTAAACATAATCCAGAAGCAATGAAAAACGTGCATGAACACAAAATTCGCCAAAGAAAAAAAAACAAACAAGAATAAACAACAAAAAACCCACGAAAAAAACCCACTGTCAAACATCCCCCATTATCAAAACCCAAACCTAGACTACCCCTATGCATTTACCAGGTTTCACAAGCCTAAAACTAATCAAAAACACCACATAATCATACTAAAATCGAAACAAAAACTCAAAAAAGTCAGAACTTGAACTTACCGAAGTTGGTTGTGAAAAATCCCAAAAACTCTAATCAAATCCTCCAAAAAAATCCTCCCAATTGAAAACGCGGGTCCCAAACGAAGTCTGAAAGCAATCCCAAGCGATTCCCAGTGATTGGCAAGCAAGAAAATGTGAGAATATGTTGGAAAATACGGTGCAATGGCCTCCCAACCCGCGCAACGCTTCAGCTTTGAAACATGACAGTTCACGCATGTCTGGTAGGCGTTGATCCACGCCTGCCATGGCAGCGTGACATTTAATGAAACTCTCAAAATGCCAATTCCCCCTCCCCCCGCTTCCTATAAGCACTTGTCACACGCTTCAGCTTTGAAACATGACAGTTCACGCATGTCTGGTAGGCGTTGATCCACGCCTGCCATGGCAGCGTGACATTTAATGAAACTCTCAAAATGCCAATTCCCCCCCCCCCCCGCTTCCTATAAGCACTTGTCACTAGCCCGTCAAGGCGCGCCTAGCCGAGTCTAGGCCCGCTCACCCATGGCCTTGGTCCGCAAAGACCCTAAACTACGAGAGTGTCTGCGAAGACCCTAAACTAAGGAAATGACCAAATTGCCACTGGTCAATTCAACTGCAGGATCTTCAATTCAAAATCCCTAGAGCGGTCTAGGACCATTTGATTGGAAATCCGAAGTCACGAGCCCTCCGATCCCCAATTCACCCCGAATCGAACCCCTAAATCGGTACTAGGTGGTTCAATCTCTAACAATCTTTGATCAAACGGTCAATTCCACCGTAGGATCTTCAATTCAACATCCCTAGAGCAGTCTAGGACCATTTGATTGGGAATCAGAAGGCACGAGCCCTCCGATCCCTATTTTCCTCCAAATCGAACCCCTAATTCAGCACTAGGTGGTTCAATCTCCAACAACCTTCAATCTAACGGTCAATTCCACCATAGGATCTTCAATTCAACATCCCTAGAGCGGTCTAGGACCATTTTATTAGGAATCAGAAGGTACGAGCCCTCCGATCCCTAATTTCCCCCAAATTGAACCCTTAATTCAGCACTAGGTGGTTCAATCTCTAACAATCCTTGATCCGACAGCCAATTCAACCGTAGGATCTACAATTCAATATCCCTAGAGTGGTCTAGGACTATTTGATTGGGAATCAAAAGGCACGAGCCTTTCGATCCCCAATTTACCCCCAATCGAACCCTTAATTCAGCACTAGGTGATTCAATTCCTAACAATCTTCGATCCGATGGTCAATTCAACCGTACGATCTTCAATTCAATATCCCTAGAGCGGTCTAGGACCATTTGATTAGAAATTAGAAGGCACAAGCCCTCCGATCCCCAAATCGCCCAAAACCGAACTCCTAATACAACTTTATGTGGTTCAATTCCTCACAATTTCTCATCCAATGGTCAAACCGAACGTTGGATCTCTAATTCAACCCCTCAAGATCAATACAGGACCATTTGATCGAAGATCAAGCCTCATTCGGCTCACAATCAACAAAACCCTAATTATGGAGCCCTACGAGCATCATGCTCGCATCCGGGCCATTCAATCCCACCCTAGAGAGTGCACACTCCACTCTTTGGTCCCAAACCAGGTTTGGGGACCCAAAGTTTCAATCCCCATTCAAGATCAACGGTCGAATTTCACCCGATCATCGATCAAATGCGATCGCGTGATCGTACGGCCCCACAGTAAGGAGGACCACCACCATAGGCCCACCACAATGGCCCCACACCTTCTAGAAGGGCACACTGCCCTAGAACACAAGTTCCCATGTGTGATGCTGAGAAAACATCACAAATAAGGAGGATTTTGCTTTCAGCTCTGCAGTATCCTACAACCCCCTGCAGCTGAAATCTAACTCCAACTGGGGGATGAGACATTAGCCCACGCTAGCCATGCCAGCATTACCGACGCCTGCCATGCCAGCGTGGGTAAGGCAGCCTACCCTTTTGCCATTTTGGACCACTTTACCCTCATCAAACGAGGTATTTCCTTCATCAAACAAAGCCTAAATGCCCTCCACGTCCCATGTGACCAAAATGCCCCTCCAAATGACCATTTTACCCCTAAAAGTCTATGTTTTCCTATAAATAGCCCGCATTTCATCCAAAAAAAAGGATCCTAATCTCTAAGCCAACTCCCTTCATCCTATCTCTTATACAAACACCCAACCTCAATCCCATACTTTCATCCTCCATCTTTGCCTAAAAACCTCATCCTTTGAAACACCCATCCATACACAAATCATCCCACTTTTGATCCATCCACTACAAAAGAGCCTACCATATATTCCCTCACAAACCCTTTCCCACAAGTTTAGGGCCTGTTCTTCAAGGAAAATCCAAAGGTTGGACCATCCAAGTTCCATTTGGATAGCATAAAAGAGACAAATTCTGCTGCAATTTTACTACAGAAAGACTGTCAATTTTGTGTCTGCTAAGGGGCAATATCACTTCTGCCGACTGGTAACTCCACTTTTACCCCACTTTCCTTCCCTATTTCACTCCACCACTTTCCAAGCACACTTGGAATCATCAAAGGAGCATCTCAAAGAGGATTTTCAAGCCTAGGAGAGGAGCACTCAAGCCTAACTTGGTCAAAGCTAAGGTGAAATTACCTACACTAGGTGAGCTTCTTTCTTTTTACTTCATTCCTAAGCTTTTTAGTTTAATCTCCTATTAAGCTTACCATTATTCTTGCAGCCTTAATATGTGATTGTCACCCTCCCTACCTTAGCCCGAGTACGTACCTAGGTCTCCTAACATGTGTCGTGAAGGGATCAACCTTTGTATGGTGGGTTAAAGGCAGGGAAACCCTAAACCATCCAATGCTTGCAAACCATTCCAATAGGTTGCTAGCACCCATTTTTCATTTTCCTTCATTGCATGTGAGCTTGCATATATAATGTGTGAAACAAAAATTTAAGTATATCAAAAGGTTGAGATGATGTTTAAACAAAATCAAACTTGGCAAAGTTAGGTTCATGCATGCATGCATATTGTTTACACTAATCTCTTCTTGTTTCCTTGAGCTGCGGCCCCTACACGCTCATGATATGAGGTGCAGTAGGCTTCTTTTTTTTTTTTCTTTCCTTCTTTCTTTTACTTTCGAGGTTGAATCCTCCAGGTTGTGGTCGTTGCGACTCTTGCCCCTAAAAATTCTAACTATTTACTGCTGAGGTTGAATCCTCCGGGTTGTGGTCATTGCGACTCTTGCCCTTAAAAATTTTAACTATTTACCGCTTTATTTACCCCTTTATTTAGAGGCTATGGCTTTTCGCTATCCTCTGGGTTGTGGTCGTTGCGACCTTTTGCCCCAATACTTGAGCACTTTTCATTTTGTGGTCACTTGACCCTTTTTATTTTATGTACATATACTTGTGCTTTTCAAAGCAATAAACATTGCATTCATGAATTCCAAGCCTTGCCAAGGTTGATTATGCTTATACATCTTTTGACATTTTCGATATGTTTATCTTGAAATTTCATGCTATGTTGATATTTCAATTCTATTCCCATGTGGATAAGATTCAACTAATGCCTTGAGATAATCTATCATGCTATGGATAGTGAGTTCACAGCATCATATGCTTAAAAACTCATCCATAACATAATAGCTTATCGCCGTCAAATGGACTTAATCAATTAACCCGCCAGATTCCAATGAATCACCTTACCCCGAATCCAGAAACTCTTGTGTGTCCCTATGTCATGTAGTAAAATCTCAATCCTTGTAAGATTTGATGGGTTGCATTTTTATTCAATTAATTCAAGCGCGCACTAAGTTTGGATGAAATTCCTCCCAAAACCATTTTTAAGCTCCAAGAGCTCTAAAGTACTTTTTCAAAAGGTCTTCTAAAGTTGAAAGTGATTCTTTATATCCCAAATCCTTGTTAAAGGATTCATACCTACATAGGACCATTGTCCTTAAATCACCTTTTCGCAACATTACCATCTTTATCAAATAAGGATTTTTGATTTATAAAGGACCATTTGCCAACAAGCAAACTGTCGACACGCGTATTGTTTTCAATTTTCGAGTTCATTCCAAAAATGAATTAAACAAATTCTTTTCATTAAAGAGGCGCGTGCTCTCCTTCTTAAAACAAAAAAGGGCTTTATCTTACTCAAATAAATTCTTCAAAACTATCACTCCGTGTAGGATTTCCCTTCTACTATGGATTGAGAAATCATAAAGTTTCACTTTCACTTTGTTTAGATAAAATTCCTTTACACTTCAAAAGTGTTCTTTCCTTAAACGAATACATGTTTTCTCCCTTCAAAAGAGACCCTTGTCTTCAAAAGGCAATCTTTTTCAAAAGAGAACATCCTCTTCATTTCAATAGCTTTCAAAAAGCATCATTTTTCTTTACCCATTCCTTGACTTCAAAAGTCTCGAGCTTTCTCAGGATCCCAAAGTGGTTCGCACTTGATATTAATTCTTTAAAAAGGGACTCACATCATTTCCATTTCCATCCTTTCATAAAGGATTGATTTTTACCATTGCAAGATAGGGATACTTTAGAGTTAATCAATTTGACTTAAAATACCCATGAGAAGGAAGGCGAATTTGTGGTCTTTTCAAAAAAGGTTCTCATTTACAAACACCTTAAGGCATACTTTCTAAACATCACCCCTTTCAAAAGACTTCGTTCTAATGCCTTAGGGATCTCTTTCCAAATAAAAAATTCACCACCCTTCAAAAGGGTATTCTATGTCAAATCATTTGTATAAGAAATCAACAATATCAAATGGGATTTTAATCAGAAACATCATTGAAACCAGGAACCGTTGGATTCCAACGGGCGATGTGGGGTGCCTCACACCTTCCCCACTCGTAACCAAACCCCCTTACCCTCAATCTTTAGTCTCACAGACCATTAGGAGTCAATCAATTTCCAAATGGACCTCAAATGGACCCGTTTGATGATAAGACCTCAGATGGACTTATTTTGGGATCTCAGATGACCCCACTTTCTAATCAACCATAGGATGCCCAGTCACGTCCTCAAACCCCTGATTGGTGGCGACTCCATAGCCTTGATAATTCTAAATATGCTCGCATGCCTAGGACAGTCAAGGTGCCCTTGAACTAAATCCATTTTACTCAACACCACCCACTAGAAAACGGATGCCCCGAGGTCGTCCCAAAAACTTAGGAAGGGAAACATCCCATCCCTTTTTGGGGTAGCGACACCTCCTTCATGCTGCAGGGATAAGGTGGGGCATTATTGATTTCGGGTTTCTCCTCTGCAGCACCCCCTCGAGCTCTCTTTGAATTTTCAACTGCGACTACTATGGGCGGATTTTCCCTCTCCCCTCTCCACGGCGTTTTGGTGGTTGTAAGGTTCCGAGGCTGTGAAATACTGTCGCTGATTTGTCTAGCGGCATCAATGAGCCGCGAGAAGTTATTGAACGTGTGGATAACTATGTATGGCTTGAAAGTCCGCAACATTCCCAGCACACATAAGTCCACTAGCTTAGATTCTGAGATGGGTTTTAAGTATTCCATCACCTTTTCTCTGAATCTGCGAACATAACCAACCAAATCTTCACCAGCTTTCTACCGGATTTGACTTAGTGAAATGATGTTGACACGCTCCTCCAAGCAGAAGAATTTATTAGTGAAAGTGCGGGACATCTAGGACCATGTGGTCATGGAACCGGCCTCGAGGCTTATGTACCAGGTATAGGCTAAGTCCGTAAGTGACTTTGAGAACTCTTGTAGCCGCAGACCTTCATTGCACCGAAATGCTCCTAGTGTTAGGATTATGCCCTAGAGCCAATCATAGAGATGATTGTTTAGGGATTAGGAACAATCATTTGATTTTATTTATATATGTCACATTTATTATCGATTTAATAAAAGGGCTTATTCTATTATGTTTATATGCATCCTTTATATTTACATAATATGTCCATGGAGTTAGAGTTGAGAATATGAAATTACAAAGGGTTGTAATTTTGAGACTGTAAATATATCTCTGTACTAAACTATTTCTGTGGAGACACTACAACCAACAAGTGGGTGCCTATTATAAGAATAGGTATATTGAATGTGACCAAAGATATGAGATAAACTGAATGGAGTTTTAACCTACCTGTTAACCAGTAGTATGAATATGGAAAGGAGTTTCCATAAGTTCATCATTGAGTTGATATTAATGAATGAGTATAAAGTAATTGAACTAGGGACTTGACAGACTTCCATGTCCCATTAGTTTAATTGGAGACATTGTGTTGATGGAAGGATGTAATTGTAACCAATAAACTATAACAGAAGGGTTCTTTGTAAATGACTCTTCACCTCATTAAGGACCATACCATGAGCCATATGCTAGGTGTTACTCATGGTTAGTAGAAGCCCTAATTGATATAAGAGAGTTATAATCAATTAGGAAATTGGAAGGAGTTCCAATTAGACCCTCTAATAGAAAGAGTTCCATTGTGCACACCTCGTGCTATCTCTACTACTTGATGATGTGAACCCAATGGGTCACACACTAATCATATTAAGAGAGCTTGAAAGTCTATGAGAGAAAGGGTATAAGTGAATAAAAGAATTGTTCTTAAGGGGCAAATTTATATGAGATATAAATTAGAGGGTTTAAGTTGCAATTATGTATAATTACAACTTAACTCATATGAGGAATAGGATTCCTCACTAGGGTCGGCCCTATTAGTGGGCTATATGAAGCCTCATATGTGATGTGCTGACACCACTTGAATCACAATCATTCTCCCCAAGGGCTGGCCGAAATTCCCAAGGAGGCTCTCTCTCTCTCTCCCTCTTCTCCACCTTTAGCAACAATAAGGAAGAAGAAGGAAAGGACTTCAAGTTTAAGTTAGGTGTGGATACCGTTGGAGGCAGTACACTTGGACTGCTCATTCATTGTTGTCCGAAGTTCAAGCCTAGAACATAAAGGAGAAGACAAAGCTTGGAGCATAAAAGAGAAGACTTTATCAACTGTAAGTTATCCTAACTCTCTTTGTAGTTAGGGTTTTGTTTTGTATTATGCATAATTGGATTCATGGGATTGGGAATCGTAGGAAAATTTTTAAATTCCGCCTTTGTAGTTTTCCTCTCTAGTTCAATTCCCAACAGTGGTATCAGAGCCATGATTATGCCTAATACAAATTGCATATAGGCTGTAATTTATGGTAAAATTGATTGGTTAATGAATTAAAATTCATGTTCATGCATAAAGCTTGGTTCTATCTCATGGCCGAACCTAGGGTTTATGAACCCTAGGTTATTTATCTTCTACTTCTCTTCTACTTCTCTTCTAAAAGGTGTTTTAGGGCTGCTAGAAATTCAAAAGTTGAATAGGGTTTAGTTTTGGAGAAGAAGAAGAGAGGAAACTAGGGTTTCCTTGGTGGCCGAACCTAGGGTTACAAATCCTAGGTTGTTTTCTTCTCTTGGTTCTTCTTATTCTCCATAAATAATTAATATGTTAATTTATTATGATGATATGTACTGTACATATCAAATTAAAGGTGTATGAGATGCATGGGATTTGATTTGAGAAGAAAAAGAAGAAGCTTGAAGAAACCCCACCATGGCTGAACCTAGGGTTTTGAACCCTAGGCTGTTTTTCCCTCTTCTCCTCTTCTATTTATCTCCTTTCATTAATTCTGGAATTTTTGAAGAGCATATGATGCAATTAGAAGAAGAAGAAACTAGGGTTTCTTCTATGGAGGCCGAACCTAGGGTTTGGAACCCTAGGTTGTTCTCTTTTGTATTTTGTTTTCGTTTTGGTTTAATTAAGACATGAGATGGCTGTAATTAATTCACATAAAAGGGTTATGGTGATTTCTCAAGCATAGGGATGCATGAGAATCAAAAACAAAACAAAAGTTAGGGAAGAACATCATGGAGTTCGAATCTGGGTTTTAGAAACCCTATGGTTCTTGCTACTGTTTTGAACAGAAACCTCTGTAAAATTGATGTATATTCTTTATAGGATCATTATACATAATGTATGTATGATTTTATTTAAGTTTTATAGGAGTCTTGATGCATAAAGAATTAAAAAGTTTGATTTCTTGGAAGAACACAGCAGGTTGGTGAGTCGAATTGATTAAGTTTTAGAAACTTTTGTGACCTTGGAGGTCCTCCCATGGTGGTGCCAATTTAGGGTTCTTGAACCCTAATGTTCTTTGAAGAAGACAGCCCTATTGGCCACTCCACACGTGTCCAATGGGCTTGGCCCACACCCTAGCACGTGTCCCTAGCCTTGCCATAGTTCCCCATGCTTGATGGTGGACATGGGAGCCTTGCCAAGTCTTGACAGCAGCTTGGCCTAGCCGTGGCTAAGCTGTGGCCTAGCCGTGGCCTAGCCATGGCAGCCCACTATAGGTGGTGGCAGCCTTAGGGTTTAAGATGAAACCCTAATTTCTATTAATGAAGAAACCCTAATCTATTAATGGTATTAATTAAAACCCTAACTAAGCTATTAATTACCTTTATTAAAGTGTTTAATGATTGGTCATTAATTGACCAATCATGGTTATTAATAATTAGGGTATTATTAAGTGCATTAATGATGTCTAGGGTTTTAGGGTTTTAGCAACCCTAATTAGTGCATATTAATTAGGAGTAATTAATATCCTAGGTGGCATTAATTAAACCCTAATCCTAATCATTAATTCCGTATAAACTTAGGGTTTGAATGATTGGTCATTAATTGACCAATCATAAGGCATTTAATGCATTAGGGTTACATTTAGGGTTTAGAGTTTATGCACTTAGGGTTTAGGGTTTTAGGAAACCCTAATGCACTAATTCATTAATGAATTGATTTTATTTAATTCCAAAATTGATCATTTAATTAATATTGATTAATTTTATAATGTTTTAAATGGTCTAAAACACAATTTAGGATTAAATTAAAATCCGGAATTTTTTTTAATTAAATGAAATTGTTTTGTTTAATTAAAGAGACCCTAATATTTGATATTAGAGTTTAATTAGGGGACTTTAAATGTTTCAATTGATTTGATTAATTGAAATTAAATATCTTAAATGTTAAAACTTAATTAATTCTGGAACTTATGCATTTCCTAATAAGATTAGGACACATTAATGAGATTAATGAATACCAATCAATAGAGTTACCATAAATGCCCATATGTTTATTGCTTACAGTTATTTCTTTTATTATGCAATGTAATTGTATGTTTAGAATGGATGATGATTATGGACTACACCTTTAAACCAATTGTGATTGGCCGTCTTATGAATGGGTTGTATTAATTTTCAAGAGTTGTTAACTTTGGTGATGTATTATTTATTTGGGGCTTGCATGCCACCTTCTTCTTCTCTCTCTCTCTATCATTCTCTTATGTACCCCACATTCCCTTTATGTATCCCTTTCTTTAAATTATGTAAATGTTATGTAATCGAGAACGCACTAAGGAGCATGGTGGACCTAAAGGAGCATAGTGGAGCCCAAAAAGCCTATGGTGGAGACCATCAAGCTAATGGAGGAGATTGAAAGACTTGAAAGCTTGGAGAAGATTTTCAAGAGTGCATGCTATGTTTCGAATGAATGTTTTACGATCACCTACGCCCACCTTAGACCTTGGATTAAATTCATTGGCTTGGTGTGAGCGCCACGCCCGGTACCACATGGTTCGAGAATACGCATTAGCCTCAAAGGACTAACACGGAGAGGAGTCGCCACCCAATAATGGGAACGAGTGAACCCTAGCAGGGTGTAGCTCGTCATAACCAGAGATTCGGGTTCGGAGCTAGGGTACGCAGCTGGGAAGGTGTTAGGCACCCATCCACGCCCGGTCGAAACCGGCCCCCACACATGATTAATGGCTTTAATTAACTTAATGTCTAATCAAAATTGACCCTATTCATTCAACCACAGCAGCACGCAAATCATGATGATACGACACAGACAAAGGCACGAAATAAACATAAAGAAATGATATACGAACTATCCAATTATCAGAATAACTACAATAAAGAAGGAAACTGTCTGCCGAGGTAAGGTGCGTACGTATCACTTATTGGTGCGTACGCACCCGATATATGCATACGCATCTAATAGGCATTTCACGCAGAATCCCAGAAACTCACATATCAGTCTACATCATGCATCCTTAATAAAATAAAATATGCAGAAAATAAGTATGAATATGAATATAGACTAAACCTAAATCATGCTAATCATGCTTTAGACAGAAAAATAAAATAAACTAAAATAAAAGAAGAACTGTCTGCCAATACTTTATGTGCGTACGCGGTATTGTTTACTGCGTACGCATACCTTCACTGCGTATGCAATTATTGTATTGCGTACGCACCTATTGGCGATTTATGTCATCTCTCGAAACTCACTGTATGTGGTTAGAAACCATATATGTCCGTTTTTGCAGATTTAAGTCTGAAACCACCTTGATGGTAACACAGGAGATTTTCATACCAGCAAAGTCATCATATAGTTAAGCCCTAGTCTATTGCATGATGCTCATACAGAAATGTGCATAAAGTCCTAAGTTCTCTTATGGAAAGAGTCCACTATGTGATGACATGCAATCAATATTATGCAGTTATCATGGCATTCATGGCAGCACATTACTTTATTGAATACGAATTTTTATGCTTAACAGGTAAATTATACATACAGAATGCAGATATTACCCTCAGGGTTCTCCACTCTGATTCCTTTAAGGACTACTCCTTCTTGAACCTCCAGAATTGCAGCCTCCTACACTCTCTCTCTGTTCCTCTCTTTCCTCCTCTCTCTTTCTGTTCCTATAGCTTTCCTTCTCTCTCTCCCTCTCTCTGATTTCCAGTCCCCTCTCCTGTAGGTGTCTAGTGGGTTATATATAGGCATAGGAAGTAGGATTAGGGGTCTCTGCTGTTTTTCCCGAAATCTAGGTCTCCTAAGCATGTTACAACACGTTCCTTGAAAGAGTTCTGATCTGGAGGGCAAGTGGCCCGAAAAGAAAGGTTCTGGAAGCATAAGATGCGTACGCACCATCAACCCATGCGTACGCACCTACATTAATGCGTACGTACTGAACTTCGTGAATTCACTATATTTCTTAGCTGCAATTCTTTCGGCTTATGTAGGCGAATTCCAAAGTTTATCAAAGTATATGAACTAACCTCATCATAGGGCGTTTCCAATCCAACTCATTGGGTGCAAAATGGGGTGTCTACACTTGGATTGAATCTTCTTAAAGTCCATAATCATCATAGTGGGAGCTTTTAATGAGATTAATAGAGATAGCTCCAAATCCAAAGATCGTTATATGTCACCTTGTAGGGACTAACATCAATGATTGGATTATATATAATGTTGTTATATATATTTATTTAAATGCATGAGATGTATGTTAGATTAGTTAATTTGATGAGACCCTTAAAACCGCCCTCTTTTAATATTAAATTGGAAATGGAGAATGCATTCTGTCACACCCCATTTTTGCCACCTTAGCTAGGGTTTGTCATTGCATGTGTCTTTTTGTTTCCTTTTTGAGTCTAGTCTTTTGCATTGAGTTTCTAGGGTCCTAAGGATGGTGTGTATGAATTTTGGTTCGATTTGGAGTTGATCTTGAGGGTTAATAAGAACTTTTGTGACTTGAGAGGCATAATCGTCTTTTTGATCACAAACTTTCCATTTGACCTTGAAATGATCTCCAAGTTGCCAATTGGAGTTCATATGGTTGTATTTGAGGTATTTGTGGGATCAATTCGAGGAATTGAAGGTTCGGGATTAGAATGGCTCAGCAAGGCTCAGGTTGGCTAAAAGACCTACTTCAGGTTAGCTCGAATTGGTTCATGATTTTCACTCTATGACTACTCATTTGACCTTGATTGGTCTTAATTTCATCCCCAAATGTGTTTAGGGAGGTTGAATTTCGAATTGGAAAGCATTCGGTGCAACCCTATGTGCATACCTAAGCTAAGCGATGGTGAGGCATAGCGGTTAACCACCTTTGTAGGACCCAACCATGCAGCCATGGCTAGGGTTTCTCGCCCTCAAGTGACTCAAATTACATTCCCCTTCGAAACACGGTCGTTTTGGCTTTCGTTTCGTCAAAATCGGAGTTGATTTGGGCCCTGAAACACATTTGGAAGTCGAAGGGGTCAAATTTGGGCTGAAGCTGACATGGCCTCGGGTGACCACCCAGGCCTGGGCGGCTAGCCGCCTGGGCCCAGGCTACTAGCCGCCCAGCCCCAGGTGGTCACCCGAGCCACTTTCCTATTTTGAGCCTTGACGCGGCTCCCATCCTATTTTCTCGGATTTGCTCGCCTTTAGCCGCCATTTAACCCTAATTTCAGCCTTATTTGACCTACTTGAGCCCCAAGGGAACCTCTAAGAGCCCTTGGATCAATCCCTAGGGTTTTAATCCCAACCATTGAGGGTTTTCCCTCAATCCCTATAAATACCCCCTTATACTTCAGCAATAGGGGGACACTTTGGAGGCCACTTGGAGAGAAAATTCTGAAGTGTGAGGCATGTGTGAGACTTGGAGGCTATGGCAGCCATCCTTAGGGTAGTTTAACCTATACTTTGAGTGAGAGAGTGTGAGAGTAAGCTTGGAGGAGGGCTGGAGCATTGCTTGAAGGCTTGAAGGAAGGAACTCCCAGCAGTACACAAGAGAAGGAGGACTCCCTACAGCAGCAAAAGGATACTTCACCATAGGTATTCCCCCCTTCCTCCTCTTCTCTCTTTTAAAGTTAGGGTTTTTGCATAGAATAGGATGATTGCATATCAAAGCTTGTGTTTTTATCACGTCTTGTTGCTTCCATGCATGTTTAGGATCATATTTGTGGGCTGTTTAGTATGCTAGGATGTTATTCCATGTGATTTACTGCATGTTTGGGACTTTAGGGTTTCTTAGGTGCTTAAAATGGTTTTCTGCATGAAATAACTCTTTGGTATATTAGAGCTTGTGTTTTTATCATGTCTTGTTGCTTCCATGCATGTTTAGGATCATATTTGTGGGCTGTTTAGTATGCTAGGATGTTATTCCATGTGATTTACTGCATGTTTGGGACTTTAGGGTTTCTTAGGTGCTTAAAATGGTTTTCTGCATGAAATAACTCTTTGGCATATTAGAGCTTATGTTTTTATTGTTGTGTTTTGTTGCTTCCATTGGAATGTATGCATGATTAGGATAATATTTATGGGCTGTTTAGTATGCTAGGATGATGTTCCATGTGATTTGCTGCATGTTTGGGATTCTAGGGTTTCCTTAGTGCTGAAACGGAGTTTATGTTTAGAATAGCTATATTTCATGTGCAAGCTTGTATTTTTCTCATGTGTGGATGCTTCTATTGATTAATATGCATGATTAGCATGATGTCTATGATGGGCTTTGCATGATTTAGAGTTATTTTATGTGATTTTGAGCACAATTGTGATTCTAGGGTTTCATTCATCCTTGTATTAGGAAAGTAGCATATAGCATGATAGCTTAGGGTTTTTCTTTGTGTTTTCTTCATGGTTGATATATATGTGCTGCATATTTGATAACTATGATATTTCTAGCATTCATAGTAGTGGATTTTAGGTTTTTTTGCATGTCATTGCATGTAGGGTTGAATTAGGGTTTTAGTTAGCTTATGATTCATGTTGTTGCATGACTTGTGGTTGATTTTAAACCTTATTTCAATTCTGTCCAGATCTGTTATTTGTCTTTGATATGATATTTTGAGCATGTGTTAGCCCATGTTTGGGCACGATAATGGCTTGATTTGGCATCTAGCTTGTTTGGTTGGCATTTTTGGTATGTTTTGCATGGAAATTGCAGGCGCTTTGACAGGTACAACAGGTGCAGCTACCCCACCAATGTGGGGTGGTTATTTTGGCTATTGTGAGATGAAATCTTACAAATAAGGTAATTACCCTATGCAATAGGGTGGTTACTTTGACAGGTTGCTTTTGCTTAAGGTAAGTAGGGTGTGAGGGTGCCCCAATTCACCCTTCTTTCCTTCCTTTGAAACTTTCCCTTTCTCCCCCCCTAGGGTTGTTTCCTAATAGAGGGGTATGGTAGATTCTATAGTTTCCTTTCAATAAAAAATACCTTTTAAATCAAAGTTTCCATCTTTATCAAAATTCCATATCTTACCAAAAATCTTTCGAGAATCATTTATTTTGGAAACTTACCATGTTTTACTTGAAAGGAAACTTAGGGTTTACCATAGGCCTTGATTAGGTTATAACCCTATTCCCTTTCGAACTACGTGGACTTTGATCCATGTATTTCCATACATGGTACGTAGGCGCTCCTTGTGAGGTTCAAGTCCGCCCTAGGATACTAAGTATCCTAGGTTTTCTCCCCCCTCCTTCTTTTTCTGTTTTTCTTTGATTTACTTGATTATATGGATGAATGAATGAATGATATGCATGCTGTCTTGTGATGATAACTGTTGATTTGTGTGTCATTAAGACTTTGATTTAGCCCAATTGAATTAAGAGACCGTTTAGGGCGATATGGGTGCCTATAGGCTTTGCCTAGAACCTTCCCATATCGTAACTTAGCCTCCGAATCTCCAAATTCTCTGGTTTCCAAAAGATCATTTGCCTTACCATTTTAAACATGGAGTCAATCTTTTGTTTTCCTAAAACAAAACTGTTTTTTAGGGTTTTCCTTGTTTCCTTTAAAAAATAAGGTGGCGACTCCTTTTCCTTTTTCAAACCTAAAACCGCCCCGTGGGCCCTTAACTCGTTTTTCGGGGTCCACAGACTGGCGACTCCACTGGGGATTTGTGGGCTAGACTCTATACAATTTGATTGGGCTAAGTTAATTTCTTTTGTTTAATTAAAATCAATCACATTGCATCCGCTTGATTGTGTGCTTTCATTTATTGCATTGTGTGCGCAAACTCTTGCATGTTAGGATCGATGTCCCTTGCCACTGACGGGCCTAGCCTCAACCTTGGTTTTCCTGATTCCATGAGTTGGGGCGAAAGCTCTCAACCTCTCTTGCCAAGTACCCTTGGGCTTGCCCTTGGGTATATTAAATGAGTTAATCACGTACTGCTGGACCCACGCGGCGTTCCTGATGCCACATGTGGTTAGGTATAAAGATTGCTCAAGCAAGTGAAGGACCCCAGCCTACCCTTATCATTAGTCCATATAGACAGACTTGTAGGACACTGTGGTTTCACCCTTATGCACCCACATTGTTTGTAATGATATCATGACCGTGTTTGTGATGTGCTTAATGGAAAAATTAATAGAGAACCTTTGCACCCTATATCCTTAATACGTACCTTTCGCCCATGACCCTTGCAAAGGTGATTGGATTAATAGGGACTAATTGAGTATATATGATGTGAAGTCATTGAGACAAATATGGAAGCCTAGGACATACCCTTAGGATGAGAGACTGATTGTTCCCTTTCATAGAGGAGTGAGAGGACGTACTGGCTTGGATCCGCGACCAGCAAGGGCGCTTAGTGAAGATTGATTCTACCAACCAGTCAGACATGGCCGATGAAGCAACTAGTGAAGGGGGTTTTGATGTTGAGACTTGTTTGAAGTCTATCATGACCAAACTTGATTACACCACTGATGTATCCGAGAGAGCATTGAAAATGGCCCAAGATATCCAACATAAGATGTCCGAACCCGAACAGAATAATGGCCGTACCCCAGGGGATAACACCGAAAATGGGACCCAGTCTGGCGAAGGCACTAAGACCAATGATGGGGGAAGCACTCAGCCCAAGGGGAATGAATCACCTGAAATTTTTAACCTGGAAGGGGGAAGTAAGGGGAAGACCTCTGATACAGACTCTGTGTTGGCTAGTAAGGTAGAAGCCTTGGAGAGAACTATAAAGGGAATCCGTAGGACAGATGACATGGTGGATGTACGTACCCTATCTTTGTTTCCTCAAGCTCGTATTCCACTACAATTCAAGATGCCCGAATTAGAAAAGTTTGATGGAACGGGTTGCCCCAAGACCCATTTGAAAATGTATGTACGAGCTATGCACCCTCGAGGAGCAACAGATGAACTCTTGGCCCAAATGTTCCATGAAACCCTAGCCACTTCTGCTTTAAAATGGTTCCTAGCTTTGGATGAGAATAGAACCCGAACTTGGGAGGACATATGTAATGAGTTTTCAGAGCACTATAAGTACAACACTGAGGTGGATGTCACAAGAAGGGACCTAGAGACCACAAAACAAGGGGCTAATGAGACCTTTTCTGCTTTCATTACAAGGTGGAGGCAAAAGGCCTCGAAAATGGCGGATAGACCGAATGAGGAAGATCAGATTCAGTTGGTGGTTAAGAACCTATTGCCGGTGTATCACAAGCACCTCTTTGCTCACTACTTCCCTAATTTCAAGGCTCTTATCGGGGCAGGTACCCAAGTTGAGGATGCCATAGCTGATGGGTCAATCAAGACAGAAGAAGTCCAAAAGAGCCGCAGGCCGAACTTTGCTGGGAAAAACAATGCCGAGGTCAATGCCATAGCCCAACCCATTCAACCTATCTCCCTAAATGACACCAACCCACCTCGCCAATTCACCGAGCTGCATATGCCACTTGAGAAAGTACTTGAAAAGCTAAAAAGCCGAGGCCTGTTGAAACCTCTCGACCCAAGACCACCACCAAATCCATTGCCCAAGAGCTTCAATGAGAATAAATACTGCAAATTTCACCAAGCCAAAGGCCACTCAACCAACCGTTGCTATCGCCTTAGGCATGAGATTCAAGACTTACTTGACAAACAAATCATCTCACCACCAACTCCACCAAATCGCCCAAATGTTACCCAAAATCCACTTCCCTCTCATGTTGGTAATCATACAAGAGGGAAAAATAGAAGTGCGGAATATAAAAATTTTCCCTTTGATTCCACAGCCCATGAATCTAACTATGCATATACAAAATCAAACCCTAACTATGAAGAGGGTTAGAACACTTACAGAATTTTTGTCTTCTCCTTTTTGCTCCAAGCTTTGATTCCGGACAGCGGTGAATGAGCAGCCCAAGTGTGCTGCCTCCAACGGTATCCACACCTAGCTAGAGCTTCAAGTCCTTTCCACCTTTTCCTTGTTGTTGCTAGTGAAGGAGAAGAGAGGAGATAGAGAGAGGGAGGCTGGAAAATCTGGACAGCCCCTTGGGATTTCAACTTGTGATGATGTCACACATCATAGTGTGACTTATATAGTCCACACTAAGGGGGCCGGCCCTAGGGGGAAACCCTATTAGGGTGTGATGCAATTTCTCTAAATTGCACAATAACCCCTATAAATTATATCAAATATAAATAGGCCTCAAAGAACTATTCTTTATGCACTCATACCCTTTCTCTCATAGACTTTAAAGCTCATCTTGCATGATCAGTGTGTGACCCATTGGGTTCACATCATCAAGTAGTAGGAATAGCACGAGGTGTGCACAATGGAACTGTTTCCATTTAGGGTCTAATTGGAACTCCTTCCAATTCCCTAATTGATTATAACTCACTTATATAATTTAGGGCTTCTACTAACCATGAATAACACCTAGCATATGGTTCATGGTGTCGTCCTTAATGAAGTGAATATGTATCTATCAAAGAACCCTTCTGTTATAGTTTATAGGTTACAATTGCATCCTTCCATTTACACAATGTCTCCAATTGAACTAATAGGACATGGAAGTCTGTCAAGTCCCTAGTTCAATTACTTTATACTCATTCATAAATATCAACTCAATAATGAACTTATGGAAACTCCTTTCCATATTCACACTGCCATGGCCATGGACTGAATGAGTTATATTATGAATGATATATGAGACATTCTCTCTCTTTTTCCTAAGAGTAATGGATTCCTTGTCGATCACTCATATGCCTTCATACATATAGCAATAGGGCCAATGAACACCTTTACAGACCTATGAATAGAATCTGCACTTAGTGTTATCAAACTTCTAAAGCTACATGCATAAGGTAACTATGGTGTCTCAGGTCTAAGGATTACTTGTACCACTATAACATTGAGAAACTGATTGACAGGCAGGTAAAAACTCCATTCAGTTTATCTCAAATCTTTGGTCACATTCAGTGTACCTATTCTATTAACAGGCACCCACCTGTTGGTTGTAGTGTCTCCACACAAATAGCTTGAGACCAGCTATCCTCCTATAGAGTCAACCTAACAAGTGCTAGTCCTATGGTTCATTACTGTCCATCATAGTGAACCTTCAACTAGGAATGATTTAGGAGTTTAGTACAGAGATATATTTACAGTCTCATAATTACAACTCTTTGTAATTCAATATTCTCAACTCTAACTCCTTGGACATATTATGTAAATATAAATGATGCATACAAACATAATAGAATAAGCCCTTTTATTAAATCAATAATAAATGTGACATACATAAATGAAATCAAATGATTGTTCCTTTATCCCTAAACAATCATCTCTATGATTGGCTCTAGGGCATAACTCTAACAATCTCCTACTTGCACTATAGCCAATCCACAATGTATCTAATACCCATTTCCTGTCTGTGGTAATCCAACTGCTCTTAGGTCATAGCTTTAGTGAAGGGATCTGCTACATTTTCTGTTGTGTGAATCTTCTGTATGCTAATATCACCTCTTCCAATGATCTCTCTAATCACATGGAATCGACGCTCAATGTGTTTGGACTTTTTATGAGACCGTGGTTCCTTAGCTTGAGCAATAGCCCCGTTGTTGTCACAAAACAATGGCAAGGGCTTCTCAATGGCAGGAACTACTCCCAGTTCAGTAATGAACTTCTTTATCCAAACAGCTTCCTTTGCAGCCTCTGATGCAGCAATGTACTCAGCCTTTGTAGTGGAGTCCGCTGTAACATCCTGTTTACAGCTCCTCCAACTTACAGCTCCACCATTCAAGGTGAAAACATACCCCAATGTTGATTTCCTATCATCATCGTCAGATTGAAAATCTGAATCCGTATAACCAACCATTTCTAAATTTCTTCCTCCATAGACAAGGAAAAGTTCCTTAGTTCTACTTAAGTACTTAAGGACAGCCTTGACTGCTTCCCAGTGTTTCACACCTGGGTCTGCCTGATATCTGCTTGTAACACTTACACCAAAAGCGATATCTGGTCTTGTACATAACATGGCATACATTAGACTCCCTACTGCAGAAGCATAGGGAATCGTCCTCATGTACGCAATCTCCTCTGGAGTTTTAGGTGCCATGTTTTTCGACAACTTGATTCCATGCCTAACAGGAATTAGACCTCTTTTGGAATCTTCTAAATTGAACCTTTTCAATATTTTGTCTATGTACAATGATTGGGAGAGACCTAGCATCCTTTTAGATCTATCTCTATAGACCTTTATTCCCAGAATATAGGATGCTTCTCCCAAATCTTTCATGGAGAAATTCTGTGAAAGCCACTCTTTCACTTTTGATAACGTTTCTACTTTATTCCCGATAAGTAGAATGTCATCAACATATAGGACCAGGAAGGTAATCGCACTCCCACTAACTTTCTTGTACACACATGGTTCATCCATATTCTGTAGGAAACCAAACGATTTGATTGCCTCATCGAATCGGATGTTCCAGCTTCTAGAAGCTTGTTTAAGTCCATAAATGGACCGCTGTAGCTTGCACACTTTGTGGTCCTCACCACTGGATGTAAAACCCTCAGGTTGCTGCATATAAAGGTCTTCCTCAATGTTTCCATTAAGGAAAGCGGTCTTTACATCCATTTGCCATATCTCATAATCGTAGTGCGCAGCTATAGCTAACAAGATCCTAATGGACTTAAGCATAGCCACTGGCGAGAAGGTTTCCTCATAGTCAATACCATGTCTTTGTCGGTAACCTTTTGCCACTAGCCTAGCCTTGTAGGTCTCTACCTTCCCATCTGAGCCTATCTTCCTTTTGAAGATCCATTTGCAGCCAATAGGTACTATACCTTCTGGTGGATCAACTAAAGTCCAGACTTTGTTGGAATACATCGAGTCCATTTCAGATTTCATAGCTTCCAGCCATTTGTTCGAATCAATATCCGAAATCGCCTGTCCATAAGTAGTAGGGTCATCTGGGTGTTCTCTATCACCAAGGAACAATTCCTCTGCATTATGGTTGAGAAATCCATATCTCTCAGGTGCAACAGGTACCCTACTCGATCTACGGAGAGGTTGTGGTACATTAGTGGGTTCTGTCTCATCAGGGACAGGGGTGGGATCACTGTCGGTTTGTGTCTCATCAGATAATTCTTTGAGTTCTATTTTCCTGTTATTGCCTCCTTCTTGAATAAACTCTTTTTCAAGAAAGACTGCAAACTTACTAACAAACACCTTTTGTTCATCAGGATAATAGAAATAATATCCTAAACTCTCTTTAGGATATCCCACAAACCTACATTTAATTGATCTTGATTCTAACTTGGTTGCATCATGTGTCTTTACATATGCAGTGCAACCCCATACCTTAATATGTTTAAGGCTTGGTGCTCTCCCTTTCCATATCTCATACGGTGTCTTAGGGACAGATTTGGTTGGGACTCTGTTCAACAGGTACGCGGCAGTTTCCAGGGCATGTCCCCAGAAGGACAATGGTAAATCAGTGTAACTCATCATGGACCTAACCATATCCAATAAGGTTCTATTCCTCCTTTCTGACACACCATTAAGCTGTGGTGTTCCAGGAGGTGTCCATTGAGATAGAATGCCCGCTTGAACAAGATGATCTAAAAACTCACCAGTTAAATATTCTCCTCCTCGATCCGATCGAAGAGCTTTAATACTTTTACCAGTTTGTTTCTCTACTTCATATCTGAATTCTTTGAACTTTTCAAATGCTTCAGATTTGTACTTCATTAAGTACACATACCCATACCTAGAATGATCATCGGTAAAGGTTATAAAGTAAGAGAAACCTCCACGAGCATGTATGCTCATAGGACCACATACATCACTATGTATTAATCCTAATATGTCTGCCGCTCTCTCACCGTGACCGGTGAAAGGTGACTTGGTCATTTTACCTAGTAAACAAGATTCACAAGTTGGAAAGGGCATAGAAACCAATGGACCCAATTGTCCATCCTTACACATCTTGTTAATCCTATTCTCACTGATATGACCTAGTCTCAAGTGCCAGTCATATGCGGAGTTTTCTTCATCTCTTGTTCTTTTGGGTTTGTCTGCATTCAATTTAGAACTATCATGCTCTATGCAATTAACATTTGCAATAAAGTTTAGAAAATAAAGGCCATTCACATAAACTCCAGAAGTAATGAACTCTTCATTTTTAAATAAAGAACATTTATTCTCCTCAAAAACAAACCTAAATCCTTGTTTAGATAATACTGAAATAGAAATAATGTTTCTTATAACTTTTGGAATATAAAGACAGCCTGATAATTCTAAACTACTCCCACTAGGCAAAGTCAAGCAGCAAGTCCCCACGGCTAATGCAGCAACGTTTGCTCCATTTCCCACTCGTAGGGTTACTTCTCCTTTACTCAGCCTTCTGCTTCCCACTAGGTCCTGCATGGAATTACAAATATGAGAACTCGCACCAGAATCTAGTACCCAAGTGGAAGCAGAGCTAACACTCATGTTAGTCTCAAGTATAAGAGCATAATCCATACCTTCCGAAGGTTGGTTCTTCAGAGTATCTAGATACTCTTGGCAGTTACGTTTCCAATGCCCATCTTTGCCGCAGTAAAAACAGATCCCTTTACCTTTCCTCTTCCTTTGGGTACTCTTACCCTTTCTTATTCCCTTGCCTTTAGGCTTGAGTATAGAATTGGAAGCAGGAACTTCAACCCATTCATCACATTCAAGCAAGAACTCTTTGCCATACAACTCTTGTATGTGGATAAATATCTCGGGTGCACTTCCCATGGACTCGTATTGCTTCTTAAGCTTAGGACTTAGAGACACCATCATATAGCATCTCGTCATAAGATCATCATCCATGCGCTTCTGATAAGCGTCTTTCTCTTGCCGAGTTGCAGCCTCAGTAGGAGCATTGGGAAGTGAACTTTGAAGTGCATAGGTAATATTTTCAGAATTCAAAACGATTTTTAAATTCCTTAACCAATCAAGATAATTAGGTCCAGTTAAACGGTTGGTTTCCAAAATGTTGGATAACGGGTTGCGGTGAGCCATTACGGTGATCTACATACAGAAAATTAAACAGAAAATCAGATTTCATTTTTAATCCATAATGATCGGGTCTTTAATCATATGGTACCTCCCACTATTTTATCAAATTCCATACACCCTCTAATGGAATTCGGGAATCTCATTCCTAATGGGGATTGGGGTCCCACTGTGACCTAGAAGCCTCACATGTTAGTTTCTTGACTTCTAACCCACAGTAAGAAGACAACTCTTTGTCTATTGCTTCATAAGCAAATTCCAATCATTTTGCCTCTAGGGTACATACTCCTCACATGTTAGTTTCTTGGAATACTTCCCTAGTTAAGTCAAGCCCATCATTCACACAGGTATGTTTCACCAAATATATACCTCACATGTTAGTTTCTTGGTATATACCAGCTTAGGCACCCCATGATATCTACATATGTGATAGTTTCAAGTAATGTCTTTAATATGGGTAGCTCCTACATGTTTGCAGCCAGGTACCCACATTAAGGGACGTTAGATGATCCTATAATGATGGAAGGCAATGAAGAATCCATTCCCTAACGTATTCTCCATTTCCAACTTAATATTAAAATAGAGGGGTTTTTAAGGGTCTCATCAAATTAACATACATCTCATGCATATAAATAAAAAATTGAACAGCATAAAATAATAATAATCCACTTATCGATATTAGTCCCTAAGAAGAGACATATAACGATCTATGGATTTAGAGCTATCACTATTAATCTCATTAAAAGCTCCCACTATGATGATTATGGACTTTGAGAGAATTCAATCCAAGCCAATAGATTGAATCCAAGGTCTAAGGTGGGTGTAGGTGATCGTAAAATAACACATTCGAAACATGCATGCTGTCTTGAAACACTTCTCTAAGCTTTCAAGTCCTTCAATCTGCTCCCTTGGCTTGATGGTCTCCACCATTGGCTTGTTGGGCTCTATCATGCTCCTTTGGGTCCACCATGCTCCTTAGTGCGCTCTCGATTACATAACATTTACATAATTTAAAGAAAGGGATACATAAGGGGAATGTGGGGTACATAAGAGAATGATAGAGAGAGAGAGAGGGAGAAGGAAGGTGGCATGCAAGCCCCAAATAAATTACATCACCTTAATAAAATTACAACTCTTGTAAATAATAACATCCCATTCATAAGACGGCCAATCACAATTGGTTTAAAGGGTATAGTCCATAATCATCATCCAAACACATACATACAATCTCATTGCATAATGTAAAGAAAAACTGTAAGCATTAAAACATATGGGCATTATGGTAATTCTCTTGAATGATTTACATTAATCTCATTAATGCATCCTAATCTTATTAGGTATTAACAAAAATATCCAGAATTAAATAAAGTCTTAACATTTAAGACATTTTTGTTTCAATTAATCAAATTAATTTAAACATATAAAGTTTCCTAAAATAACTCTAATATCCAATATTAGGGTTTCCTTAATTAAACAAATCAATTTCATTTAATTAAGAATTTCCAGATTTTAATTTAATCCCCAATTGTATTTTAAACCATTTAAAACATTATAAAATTAATCAATATTAATTAAATAATTAACATGGGAATTAAATAAAATCATTTAAATGATGAATTAGTGTATTAGGGTTTCCTAAAACCCTAAACCCTAAACGCATAACCCTAAACCCTAAATGCAAGCCCTAATCATTAAATTCCTTATGATTGGTCATTTAATGTCCAATCATTAAAACCCTAGGTTCATATGGTATTTAATAAAAGGGATTAGGGTTTAATTAATGCCAAATAGGGTATTAATTACCCTTAATTAATTACACTAATTAGGGTTTCCAAAACCCTAACCCTAGACATCATTTATGGTATTAATTATGCCCTAACAATTAATAACCATGATTGGTCATTTAATGACCAATCATTAACTCTTAATAAAGGTAATTAATATTCCAATTAGGGTTTTAATTAATGCCATAATGAAATTAGGGTTTCATCATTAACTCAAAATTAGGGTTTCATCCTTAACTCTATGCAGCCATCACAACCAGGGGGCTGCCTGAGCTTGGCTAGGCTGCCATGGCCACCAACGACTGTGGGAGACCATGACCAGCCATGTGAGAACATCCTAGGGGTGTGGGACAAGCCTCTGGACACGTGAGGAGTGGTGGAAGTGGCTGCCATCATAAAAAACAATCAGGGTTTCCAAAACCCATTGCTGGAGCCATTGTTGCAGACCTTGAAGGTCACAATAGCTTCTAAAACCTTATCAATTCGACTCCTCCATTGAAACCAGCTTTTGTATCATGTCCCTACATGAAATGCTAAGCTACTAGAAGAGGTTTGGATGATCAAATCCTCACCAATTGTTCTAAACAATTAAAACAACAGTATGCTGCCCAGAATTTGACAGCATACTGTCCATGGTCAGAAATTGATTTAAAACCCAGCAAGATGAATGAATTAGGCTACCAAACGAATTTTCCCAGTATCCTACATGTCTTAGGAAACTAATGCAATTGGTTTCATGCAATTTGGAGTTCCCTAACTCAAGTTCTAATCAAAACTCCATTGATGACTTTTCTGCAGAGAAAATCTGCTATGCTGTTCATGAAAAATTTTCAAACTTTTTGAATCTTTTTCCATCAAAACCTTTTTGAAACTTAAAGAAAATCATATACACATGATATATAATGATCCTACAATGGATTTGCATCAAAAATACAGAAGCTTTGATTGAATTTAATTGCAAGAACCTCTGGGTTCTAAAACCCAGATTCGACCCTCTTCAGAAAACCCAGTTTTCCTTTTTCTTCTTCTTCCAATTCAAACCCTATACAACCTTTGCATCAATGGCTACCCTTAACCATGATTTAGAAGAGGAGTAGAAGAAGAATAGACCTCGGGTTCCAAACCCTAGGTTCGGCCAGAGAGAACAATTCTGCAGTAAAAATTCTCCAGATTTTTGAATCATTCAACTACACCATAAATTCCAGCCCATATGTATTTTGTATTATGCATAATCATGGCTCTGATACCACTGTTGGTAATCATACAAGAGGGAAAAATAGAAGTGCGGAATATAAAAATTTTCCCTTTGATTCCACAGCCCATGAATCTAACTATGCATATACAAAATCAAACCCTAACTATGAAGAGGGTTAGAACACTTACAGAATTTTTGTCTTCTCCTTTTTGCTCCAAGCTTTGATTCCGGACAGCGGTGAATGAGCAGCCCAAGTGTGCTGCCTCCAACGGTATCCACACCTAGCTAGAGCTTCAAGTCCTTTCCACCTTTTCCTTGTTGTTGCTAGTGAAGGAGAAGAGAGGAGATAGAGAGAGGGAGGCTGGAAAATCTGGACAGCCCCTTGGGATTTCAACTTGTGATGATGTCACACATCATAGTGTGACTTATATAGTCCACACTAAGGGGGCCGGCCCTAGGGGGAAACCCTATTAGGGTGTGATGCAATTTCTCTAAATTGCACAATAACCCCTATAAATTATATCAAATATAAATAGGCCTCAAAGAACTATTCTTTATGCACTCATACCCTTTCTCTCATAGACTTTAAAGCTCATCTTGCATGATCAGTGTGTGACCCATTGGGTTCACATCATCAAGTAGTAGGAATAGCACGAGGTGTGCACAATGGAACTCTTTCCATTTAGGGTCTAATTGGAACTCCTTCCAATTCCCTAATTGATTATAACTCACTTATATCAATTAGGGCTTCTACTAACCATGAATAACACCTAGCATATGGTTCATGGTGTCGTCCTTAATGAAGTGAATATGTATCTATCAAAGAACCCTTCTGTTATAGTTTATAGGTTACAATTGCATCCTTCCATTTACACAATGTCTCCAATTGAACTAATAGGACATGGAAGTCTGCCAAGTCCCTAGTTCAATTACTTTATACTCATTCATAAATATCAACTCAATAATGAACTTATGGAAACTCCTTTCCATATTCACACTGCCATGGCCATGGACTGAATGAGTTATATTATGAATGATATATGAGACATTCTCTCTCTTTTTCCTAAGAGTAATGGATTCCTTGTCGATCACTCATATGCCTTCATACATATAGCAATAGGGCCAATGAACACCTTTACAGACCTATGAATAGAATCTGCACTTAGTGTTATCAAACTTCTAAAGCTACATGCATAAGGTAACTATGGTGTCTCAGGTCTAAGGATTACTTGTACCACTATAACATTGAGAAACTGATTGACAGGCAGGTAAAAACTCCATTCAGTTTATCTCAAATCTTTAGTCACATTCAGTGTACCTATTCTATTAACAGGCACCCACCTGTTGGTTGTAGTGTCTCCACACAAATAGCTTGAGACCAGCTATCCTCCTATAGAGTCAACCTAACAAGTGCTAGTCCTATGGTTCATTACTGTCCATCATAGTGAACCTTCAACTAGGAATGATTTAGGAGTTTAGTACAGAGATATATTTACAGTCTCATAATTACAACTCTTTGTAATTCAATATTCTCAACTCTAACTCCTTGGACATATTATGTAAATATAAATGATGCATACAAACATAATAGAATAAGCCCTTTTATTAAATCAATAATAAATGTGACATACATAAATGAAATCAAATGATTGTTCCTTTATCCCTAAACAATCATCTCTATGATTGGCTCTAGGGCATAACTCTAACATCTCATAATTCATCCAACTCCATAAATGCCATTGAAGCCGACCCATCTCGACCTTGCCTACCCATAAGACAATATACCCCGTTACCCATGTCCTTGACCCAAGCCTTTCACCAATGCTGCAACCAAGGCCTTATCATACCTCACCTTCCAAAGCCAAGACCCCAAACACCCCATCAATATTGCCAATACCATGGTATACCCGGCCATGACACTGATGACTGTGCTATGTTGAGAAAGGTCGTTCAAGACCTCATTGATCAAAAGACCCTACAATTGCCAAAGAAGTCCATCCAACAGCAGTTGAAAGAAAGGTATGAAGCAGGAGACCCTCAAGTGGGGTTATTGGGAGAACCTTCGGGGAAGTTTGATTACTATGTACTTTATCCTGATCCATTGCCAAGTGAGCCCATAATTCCTACGGGCTGGGTTGATATACCCGAAGAGGTGCAGATGGAGGACATTGACATGATTGAATGGGATGACCTGATGGGTGACACAAATGAAATTGATGACATATGGGCTAGTGATGAAGAAGTAGACCACATGACAAGAGGGGGCCGCCATTTCAAGCCTCCGCACTTGGAATCTGATAATCCACTGGGTGAGTTAGATAAGCGCCTTGATGTGCAAGAAGAGGAGGATGAAGTACTCCGACAATTGAAGAAGACCAATGCCAATATCACCATCTGGGGCTTGCTTATGGCCTCTCACAAACACAGACAGACAGTGCTGAAGTTGTTAAACCAGATACAGGTTCCAGTTGATTTGTCCCCTGAGGGATTGGTGAATCTAGTAAACCCTGCTCCGAAGAATTCCACTATAGTGTTCACAGAGACTGACTTACCTAAGAGTGGGCCAAGCCACTCCCAAGCCTTGCATGTAACTGTTGATACCATAGGGAAGAGAGTTCCTACGGTCTTGATTGATAATGGTTCCGCATTGAATGTATGTCCCTTGAGAACTGCAACTGTTTTAGGCTTGGGGCCCACCGATTTCACTCCATCTGGGCAGACAGTGAGGGCGTATGATAATACCCGTAGAGAAGTAATTGGGATGGTCACTCTACCTTTAATCATGGGACCCACGGAATTCAGAGTAGAGTTTCAAGTCCTGGATGTGCCGTCCTGTTTCAATCTGTTATTGGGAAGGCCTTGGATTCATCCCGCTGGGGCTGTACCATCATCATTGCATCAAAAGGTAAAGTTCCCACATGAGGGAGCCATTGTCACACTTCACGGGGATTATGATTTGAAAATGGCGGGTGTAACCGTATGTGAAATAAAACCAGAATCAGTTGAGATACCCTTGTCAGGGTTTGAGTATGTGCAGTGTTGGGAATCGAACAAGAGGGAAAAATCGAAGTGCGGAATATAAAAATTTTTCCTACGATTCCCAATCCCATGAATCTAACTATGCATAACACAAAATCAAACCCTAACTACAAAGAGGGTTAGAACACTTACAGAATTTTTGTCTTCTCCATTTTGCTCCAAGCTTCGACTCCGGACAGCGGTGAATGAGCAGCCCAAGTGTGCTGCCTCCAACGGTATCCACACCTAGCTAGAGCTTCAAGTCCTTTCTTTCTTCTTCCTTGTTGTTGCTAGAGGTGGAGAAGAGAGAGAGAGAGAAGAGAGCCTCCAAGGGGCTGGACGGCTAGGGTTTATTGTGCAAGCCTATTATGCCATGTCACACATAAGTGTGACTTATATAGGCAGCCCACTAAAGGGGGCTGGCCATGGGGAAGAAACCCTAATAGGGTTATGTGTAATTACTCTTAATTGCACATTAACCCCTATTATTTGTATCAAATACAAATAGGCCTATAAAGAACTATTCTTTATTCACTAAAACCCTTTCTCTCATAAACTTTAAAGCCCTTCTTGCATGATCAGTGTGTGACCCATTGGGTTTCACATCATTAAGTAGTAGGAATAGCACGAGGTGTGCACAATGGAACTCTTTCCATTTAGGGTCTAATTGGAACTCCTTCCAATTCCCTAATTGATTATAACTCACTTATATCAATTAGGGCTTCTACTAACCATGAGTAACACCTAGCATATGGCTATGGCTCATGGTGTGGTCCTTAATGAGGTGAATAGTCATTTACAAAGAACCCTTCTGTTATAGTTTATAGGTTACAATTGCATCCTTCCTTCAACACAATGTCTCCAATTGAACTAATAGGACATGGAAGTCTGTCAAGTCCCTAGTTCAATTACTTTATACTCATTCATAGATATCAACTCATTGATGAACTCATGAAACTCTTTTCATATTCATCCTACCATGGCCATGGATTTAATGAGTTATATTATGAATGCTATATGAGACATTCTCTCTCTTTTCCTGAGAGTGATGGATCCCTTGTTGATCACTCACATGCCTTCACACACATAGCAGTAGGGCCAATGAACACCTTTGCAGACCCCTGAATAGGATCTGCACTTAGTGTTATCAAACTTCTAAAGCTACATGCATAAGGCAACTATGGTGTCTCAGGTCTAAGGATTACTTGTACCACTATAACAATGAGAAACTGATTGACAGGCAGGATAAAACTCCATTCAGTTTATCTCATATCTTTGGTCACATTCAGTGTACCTATTCTTATAATAGGCACCCACTTGTTGGTTGTAGTGTCTCCACACAAATAGCTTGAGACTAGCTATCCTCCTATAGAGTCAACCTAACAAGTGCTAGTCCTATGGTTCATTACTGTCCATCATAGTGAACCTTCAACTAGGAATGCTTAAGGAGTTTAGTACAGAGATATATCTATAGTCTCAAAATTACAACTCTTTGTAATTCCATATTCTCAACTCTAACTCCATGGACATATTATGTAAATATAAATGATGCATATAAACATAATAGAATAAGCCCTTTTATTAAATCAATAATAAATGTGACATACATAAATGAAATCAAATGATTGTTCCTAATCCCTAAACAATCATCTCTATGATTGGCTCTAGGGCATAATCCTAACAATCTCCCACTTGCACTAAAGCCAATCGACCATGTATCGCATACCTATCTTCTCAAGATGTTGGTCTTAGACATAACCAATTATGTTTTAAAGCTTTAGTCAGTAGGTCTACAAAAACTTATGTAGATAATATCTTCTGTAATGTATCTATTACCTCTTCCAATGATTCCTTTAATCACTTGGAATTGTCACTCTATGAGTTTGGACTTTTGATGAGACCGTGATTCCTATACTTGAGCTATAGACCCATTGTTGTCACAAAACAAGGTGTGGGCAACTCAATGGAAGGAACAACTCTAAGTTCTAAATGAACTTATTGATCCAAACAGTCTCCTAGACAATGCGACAATTAATTCACCCTTAATAATGGAATCCACTGTATCTTTCATACAGTTCTTCCATTAAGTATTTCACCAACTAAAGTGAATATAAAATATACCCCATATGGATTATATCCAAATCCATATACCCATCTACTATGAGTTTACAATTTCCATATACAATCCAATATTCCAAATTTGAATTGATTGATAACTATTTGTAACAATTACAACATAATAGATATCAGGTTCAATACATAGTGTAAAATAAGGCTTCTTAACACTTTAAGAATCTTACTTGTGTTATCCTAGGGCACATGCCCTTGAATAATGAATTCTTATCTGAAGTAAATCAGACCTCCCTTAGAATTCTCCATGTTGAACTCCTTCAACATTTCAACTATGTTTGATGATTTGGAGATACTTAGCAATCTATATGATCTATCTCTATAGATCTTATTGGATGCTTTTGCCAAATCTTTCATGAATTAGTTTTTCTCCAAAAACTAAAACTTTACATTAGATAACATTCATATATCATTCATAATGATTATGATGTCATCCATACTTAGGATAAAGAAAAACGATCGCACTCCCACTAACCTTTTATACACTCATGGTCCATCTATACAATGAGAGAAATCAAACAATTTGATTACTTCAACTTTATAGATGTCCTATTATGAGAACCTTGTAGTCTATTAATAGACTTCTATAACTTACACACTTTTATGGTTTTTCACCATTTGATATAACATCTTTATATCCTTTTTGACATATCTCATATTCAAAATGTGTGTTTATAGATAACAAGATCCAAATGGATTTCAGCATAACTATTATCAAACAAGTTTCTTTATAGACAACTTTTTGCCTATGTTGAAAACATTCTTAAATAGACAAGCCTTTAGGTCTCTACCTATCCATATTGGATTTAATGACTCTTAGTCATTTCTCGAGTTGATGTGAAACATCATCTAGTCATAATCAATAGGATTATCTTGGTGATCTTTATCACCAAAGAACAATTCTTTCACATTCTAATAGAGATACGATATCTCTCTTATGTTAAGAAATATCCAATTTGATCTATGAAAAGATTGTAGTGTAGTTAAGGGTTTTGTCTCAACAGAGACAAGGGTTGGATCTTTGTTCGTTTGTGGCTTTACAGACAATTCTATAAATTCTATCTACTTTTGCATCTTTCTTGAATGAACTCTTTCTCAAGAAAATCCAGCAAACATCCTAATGGACAAATTTTGTTCATTATGGTAATAGAAATACTATCCCAACCACTTTTGGGATATACCACAATTCAACACTTACTTGACCGTATTTCCAGATTGTCTACATTATGTTTCCAGACAAACGTAGCACAAGCCCAAGCCTTAACTTCTTTAAGTTGGGTTTCTTCCCATATCATATCTGATATAATTGGGACAAAACTGGAGTGAACCCTAAATTATCAATATGTAGCAATTTTAAGGTATATCCTAGATGGATACATTAGTAAAACTCATCATGGATCAAACCATATCTTAATAGGGTTCAATTCGTTCTCTTAGATTCACCATTGAGCTATGGTATTCTAAGATGAGTCTACTATAATTGAATGCATGCTCTACATGACTCTATACATCACAATGTATAGTCAAATTATAAATGTAACTCATTCACTTCACCAAGTAAAAGATGGGTTTGGTCATCTCATAACCAAGTCATAATCGTTACATTTAAATGAGAGTCTCTACATCTCTTGTATTCTCGGAATACGTTGCATTCGCTCTAATTAGTCATTTAAATTCGGAAATCAAATTTCTAGAATGTCTTAAATGACTTAGTTAAGAAATAAGTTCCCAAAATTAATCTAGCAACTCTTGCTCTATTAAAATTTTTAAAGGTAACTTATTATCTACTTAACTTTCTGCTTCGATTTAGATTATACTAGAATCCAAAAACCAAGAAGCAGAACTAACCGACAATTTAGTTTAGAGCATGAACCAAAACTTCAAAAGTTTGGTTCTTCTAGGAAGACTGATACTTTATCAAGTTCCCTTTACAATACCTTATATTTACTACAAAATAATTATATTTCTTTGTCTTTGACTTTTCAAGACTTGCTTTCTTCTATGCTTCCATTCTAAATCACATCTAGCTTCTCAAGCTATTCTATGCGATTAATCATTTTTCAAAAGAATGATTATTAATAAACAACTTTTATTACATCCTAATCTAGAAGAAGTCCTTTATAAGTACTATACTTTATAGTATTATTTTACTCACCATACAACCTTTGTATGTGATGTAGGACATTAAAGGCATTTGCATTGACTAATTTTGCTTCTAAAGCTCATTAGTCATCAATACTATCATATAGCATGGCAACAAGATGCCAATTGTGCATAGTGTCTTTTTCTTCTTAGGATGTTTTATGGAGGGCCTTTAAGAAAAGGCCTAATAGCATATGAACAATCTTTTGAAATTGAGAACAATTCTCAATTTCCTATGTCAATCAAAGAAATTGGGTTTAGTCAAACTATCAATATCCTATATTAGGAAATAGGGGTTTTGAGGTGAGTAATTGGGTAATCTACATAAACAAAGAATTAGATTTCATTTTTATCCATAATGATTGGGTCTTTAATCATATGGTACCTCCCACTATTTTATCAAATTCCATACACCCTCTAATGGAATTCGGGAATCTCATTCCTAATGGGGATTGGGGTCCCACTGTGACCTAGAAGCCTCACATGTTAGTTTCTTGACTTCTAACCCACAATAAGAAGACAACTCTTTGTCTATTGCTTCATAAGCAAGTTCCAATCATTTTGCCTCTAGGGAACATACACCTCACATGTTAGTTTCTTGGAATACTTCCCTAGTTAAGTTAAACCCATCATTCACACAGGTATGTTTCGCCAAATATATACCTCACATGTTAGTTTCTTGGTATATACCAGTTTAGGCACCCCATGATATCTCATATGTGATAGTTTCAAGTAATGTCTTTAACATGGGTAGCTCCTACATGTCTGCAGCCAGGTACCCACATTAAGGGACGTTAGATGATCCTATAATGATGGAAGGCAATGAAGAATTCATTCCCTAATGACTTCTCCATTTTCAACTTAATATTAAATAAGAGGGGTTTTAAAGGGTCTCATCAAATTAACATGCATCCTATGTATCAAAATTTAAACATATAAATTATGCTATTTATAATCATACATCTCATGCTATTATAATCATACATCGCATGCTATTATATATCAACATATATAAAGTACCATACTTTGATATTAGTCCCTAAGTGAATAGGTAACATATACCAAACTATGGTATTGGAGCTAATACAATTATCTCATAAATTAAAGCTCCCACTATGATGATTATGGACTTTGAGAGGATTCAATCCAAGCCAATAGATTGAATCCAAGGTCTAAGGTGGGTGTAGGTGATCATAAAATAACACATTCGAAACATGCATGCTGTCTTGAAACACTTCTCTAAGCTTTCAAGTCCTTCAATCTGCTCCCTTGGCTTGATGGTCTCCACCATTGGCTTGTTGGGCTCTATCATGCTCCTTTAGGTCCACCATGCTCCTTAGTGCGCTCTCGATTACATAACATTTACATAATTTAAAGAAAGGGATACATAAGGGGAATGTGGGGTACATAAGAGAATGATAGAGAGAGAGGGAGAGGGAAGGTGGCATGCAAGCCCCAAATAAATTACATCACCTTAATAAAATTACAACTCTTGTAAATATAACATCCCATTCATAAGACGGCCATCACAATTGGTTTAAAGGGTATAGTCCATAATCATCATCCAAACACATACATACAATCTCATTGCATAATGTAAAGAAAAACTGTAAGCATTAAAACATATGGGCATTATGGTAATTCTCTTGAATGATTTACATTAATCTCATTAATGCATCCTAATCTTATTAGGTTTTAACAAAAATATCCAGAATTAAATAAAGTCTTAACATTTAAGACATTACAGTTTCAATTAATCAAATTAATTTAAAACATGTAAAGTTTCCTAAAATAACTCTAATATCCAATATTAGGGTTTCCTTAATTAAACAAAACAATTTCATTTAATTAAGAATTTCCAGATTTTAATTTAATCCCTAATTGTGTTTTAAAACCATTTAAAACATTATAAAATTAATCAATATTAATTAAATAATTAATATAGGAATTAAATAAAATCATTAAAATGATGAATTAGTGTATTAGGGTTTCCTAAAACCCTAAACCCTAAATGCATAACCCTAAACCCTAAATGCAAGCCCTAATCATTAAATGCCTTATGATTGGTCATTTAATGACCAATCATTAAAACCCTAGGTTCATACGGTATTTAATAAAAGGGATTAGGGTTTAATTAATGCCAAATAGGGTATTTATTACCCTTAATTAATTACACTAATTAGGGTTATCAAAAACCCTAACCCTAGACATCATTAATGGTATTAATTATGCCCTAACAATTAATAACCATGATTGGTCATTAATGACCAATCATTAACTCTTAATTAAGGTAATTAATATTCCAATTAGGGTTTTAATTAATGCCATAATGAAATTAGGGTTTCATCATTAACTCAAAATTAGGGTTTCATCCTTAACTCTATGCAGCCGTCACTACCAGGGGGCTGCCTGAGCTTGGCTAGGCTGCCATGGCCACCAACGACTGTGGGAGGCCATGGCCAGTCATGGGAGAACATCCTAGGGGTGTGGGACAAGCCTCTGGACACGTGAGAAGTGGTGGAAGTGGCTGCCATCATCAAGAACAATCAGGGTTTCCAAACCCATTGCTGGAGCCATTGTTGCAGACCTTGAAGGTCACAATAGCTTCTAAATCCTTATCAATTCGACTCCTCCATTGAAACCAGCTTTTGTATCATGTCCCTACATGAAATACTAAGCTAATAGAAGAGGTTTGGATGATCAAATCATCACCAATTGTTCTAAACAATTAAAACAACAGTAGGCTGCCCAGAATTTGACAGCACACTGTCCATGATCAGAAATTGATTTAAAACCCAGCAAGATGAATGAATTAGGCTACCAAACGAATTTTCCCAGTATCCTACATGTCTTAGGAAACTAATGCAATTGGTTTCATGCAATTTGGAGTTCCCTAACTCAAGTTCTAATCAAAACTCCATTGATGACTTTTCTGCAGAGAAAATCTGGTATGCTGTTCATGAAAAATTTTCAAACTTTTTGAATCTTTTTCCATCAAAACCTTTTTGAATTTTAAAGAAAATCATATACACATGATATATAATGATCCTACAATGATCTTCCATCATAAATACAGCAGCTTTAATTAGAATTAATTGCAAGAACCTTAGGGTTCTAAAACCCAGATTCAGCCTCCATGGTGTTCTTCTCCCTTCTTCCTTCTGTTCTAGCATCTTAATCCAATTATGCATCCAAATGCTTGGGAACCTTTCCATACCATGTCTAGAACATAACCCAAGTGGTGGCAACCATTGCCATGCCTTTGATCTCCATCAATAACTCAAAGTTGTGGCTATTGCATCATTCCCGAGCAAAACTGTCTTTCCAGACAGCCTGTAGTAAAAAATTCATAACTTTCACTACAAAACTCGGATTGACGCACCGTTTGTTGGGTTGGAAAGCTTATTCAAAGAGCTTTCTAACCATATATGGCTCGAAAATTTTGGAGAAGAACTCTGAATTCGGCAGGCAAAACAAGATGACGGTTTTTTCATGGCAACCATGAAAACTGTTCATAACAGTTTTATAAAACCCTAGTTTCCTTATTCTTCTTCTCCAAACTCAAACCCTATGCAACCTATTGCATCCATGGATACACTTAACCATCAATTAGAAGAGGAAGAAGAGAATTGACCTAGGGTTCCAAACCCTAGGTTCAGCCATGGAGGAAAACCAATTATGCAGAAAAATTTTCCAGATTTTTGAATCATTCAACTACACCATAATTACCAGCCCATATGTATTTTGTATTATGCATAATCATGGCTCTGATACCACTGTTGCGAATCGAACAAGAGGGAAAAATCGAAGTGCGGAATATAAAAATTTTTCCTACGATTCCCAATCCCATGAATCTAACTATGCATAACACAAAATCAAACCCTAACTACAAAGAGGTTAGAACACTTACAGAATTTTTGTCTTCTCCATTTTGCTCCAAGCTTCGACTCCGGACAGCGGTGAATGAGCAGCCCAAGTGTGCTGCCTCCAACGGTATCCACACCTAGCTAGAGCTTCAAGTCCTTTCTTTCTTCTTCCTTGTTTGTTGCTAGAGGTGGAGAAGAGAGAGAGAGAGAGAGCCTCCAAGGGGCTGGACGGCTAGGGTTTATTGTGCAAGCCTATTATGCCATGTCACACAAAGTGTGACTTATATAGGCAGCCCACTAAAGGGGGCTGGCCATGGGGAAGAAACCCTAATAGGTTATGTGTAATTACTCTTAATTGCACATTAACCCCTATTATTTGTATCAAATACAAATAGGCCTATAAAGAACTATTCTTTATTCACTAAAACCCTTTCTCTCATAAACTTTAAAGCCCTTCTTGCATGATCAGTGTGTGACCCATTGGGTTCACATCATTAAGTAGTAGGAATAGCACGAGGTGTGCACAATGGAACTCTTTCCATTTAGGGTCTAATTGGAACTCCTTCCAATTCCCTAATTGATTATAACTCACTTATATCAATTAGGGCTTCTACTAACCATGAGTAACACCTAGCATATGGCTCATGGTGTGGTCCTTAATGAGGTGAATAGTCATTTACAAAGAACCCTTCTGTTATAGTTTATAGGTTACAATTGCATCCTTCCTTCAACACAATGTCTCCAATTGAACTAATAGGACATGGAAGTCTGTCAAGTCCCTAGTTCAATTACTTTATACTCATTCATAGATATCAACTCATTGATGAACTCATGAAACTCTTTTCATATTCATCCTACCATGGCCATGGATTTAAGAGTTATATTATGAATGCTATATGAGACATTCTCTCTCTTTTCCTGAGAGTGATGGATCCCTTGTTGATCACTCACATGCCTTCACACACATAGCAATAGGGCCAATGAACACCTTTGCAGACCCCTGAATAGGATCTGCACTTAGTGTTATCAAACTTCTAAAGCTACATGCATAAGGCAACTATGGTGTCTCAGGTCTAAGGATTACTTGTACCACTATAACAATGAGAAACTGATTGACAGGCAGGATAAAACTCCATTCAGTTTATCTCATATCTTTGGTCACATTCAGTGTACCTATTCTTATAATAGGCACCCACTTGTTGGTTGTAGTGTCTCCACACAATAGCTTGAGACTAGCTATCCTCCTATAGAGTCAACCTAACAAGTGCTAGTCCTATGGTTCATTACTGTCCATCATAGTGAACCTTCAACTAGGAATGCTTAAGGAGTTTAGTACAGAGATATATCTATAGTCTCAAAATTACAACTCTTTGTAATTCCATATTCTCAACTCTAACTCCATGGACATATTATGTAATATAAATGATGCATATAAACATAATAGAATAAGCCCTTTTATTAAATCAATAATAAATGTGACATACATAAATGAAATCAAATGATTGTTCCTAATCCCTAAACAATCATCTCTATGATTGGCTCTAGGGCATAATCCTAACATGCAGTGCATTGAAAAGGAGTTGGAAAAGGAAGAACTGATCCCCCTTGACTATTGTCCCCATGGTAATTTACATGTTGGTGAGGTAATGCGGAAAATGAATTTCTTCCCGGGTATGGGCCTAGGGCGTTGCCAACAAGGAATTCCCCATTCTGTTCAAAGTCGAGTTGTTTCCTACACTTTTGGGTTAGGATATGAGCCCACTAAGAATGACTATGCAGAAATGACAAGGAGGAATAAGGAGAAGGGAAAAGCTAGAGCAGAAGGAAGGGTGCCAGACTTTAAGATTTCACCATACAGGCCGACTCTGAATGGCTATTTCATCAAGGAGGGGGATGACTTCCTGTACTGTGGGTTCCCAGAGCCTATGTTCAATCCAACAACCAAGATCAGAATCCCGGGATTTGAGATTTTCTTCACCGAGTGGTATCCAATCACCGCTGAAATCGTGGATGATGAAGCCATCAATGACAGTTATTGGGAGAAGAAAGAAGAAGATTGGGTGGAGCACATGGATTCTGAAACCATGGTCACCATGTTCCAAGATATGGTTCTTACTTTGGGGGAGTCAGCAACAGAAGATTGCCAAGATTCGTCAATTCACCATGCAACCATGCCACTTCACATTGGTACCTAGAAGATGGAGCCATTGCAGAAATCCTTGAAGAGGAAGATCATGACTTGCCTGATAGTAGCTTGTAGGTTCTTTAGTTAGAGTCTTTCTTGCTTTCAATAAAGTGTGTCCGCCTATCCCACTTTGTGGAGTTAGGAGTCGTTTCATAGTTGTGGCACCAAGTTTTGTTTCCTTTTCAAGTTTGTGTCTTTTTGTTTGTTCCTTTAATGAAGTGTGTTTCTTTTATACATTGTTTGCTTGCAGTGTTTCCTTTCTCTCTTCTATGGATATTTATGGCATGGATATAGATCCTAGGATGACGTCCCCCCGGAGCTTGCCGAACGAAGGAAAAGGGGTGTCACCGAACCTAACATGGATGAATTGGAATCAATCAATTTAGGGACAAATGAATTGCCAAAGATAATTAAAATTGGGATAACCCTCTCACCACTTGAAAAAGAAAAGCTGATAGCCCTCTTAAAGGCCAACATAACGGCCTTTGCATAGTCTTATGAAGACATGCCCGGCATAGATCCAGACATTGTGCAGCACTTCATCCCCACCAATCCCCTTAAAAAGCCAGTAAAGCAAAAATTGAGAAGATTGAAACCCGAGTGGGCATTGAAGGTAAAGGAGGAAGTAACCAAACAACTCGATGCGGGGTTCCTACAGGTTGTGGAGTATCCCGAGTGGTTATCCAATATAGTTCCCGTGCCTAAAAAGGATGGAAAAGTGAGGATGTGTGTGGATTTTCGAGATCTTAATGCAGCAAGCCCTAAGGATGATTTCCCTTTGCCCCATATTGATGTATTGGTAGATAGCACTGTAGGACATGCACTCCTCTCTTTCATGGATGGGTTTTCCGAATACAATCAGATAAGATGGCGCCGCAAGATATGGAGAAAACGGCCTTTATCACGCAGTGGGGAACATATTGTTACAAAGTGATGCCGTTCGGTTTGAGAAATGCCGGGGCTACCTATCAGAGAGCTGCTACAACATTGCTGCACGACATGATCCATAAGGAGGTGGAAGTATATGTGGACGACATGATCGTGAAGTCCGTGGATCGAGAAGGACACTTCAGGGCACTAGAAAGGTTCCTGGAGCGAGCAAAGAAGTACAACTTGCGGTGAATCCCAGAAATGCGCCTTTGGTGTCACTGCGGGCAAGTTATTAGGATTTATGATTACTCAGAGGGAATCGAGGTCGATCCGGGAAAAATCAAGGCCATTGTGGAGATGGAGCCGCCTAGCACAGAAAGCAGATTCGAGGGTTCTTGGGGAGAATTCAGTACATAAGCAGGTTCATTGCTAATTTGACTATGGTGTGTGAGCCGATTTTCAAGTTGCTTAAGAAGGGTGTGCCAAAGGTATGGAATGACTTGTACCACTATAACATTGAGAAACTGATTGACAGGCAGGTTAAAACTCCATTCAGTTTATCTCAAATCTTTGGTCACATTCAGTGTACCTATTCTATTAACAGGCACCCACCTGTTGGTTGTAGTGTCTCCACACAAATAGCTTGAGACCAGCTATCCTCCTATAGAGTCAACCTAACAAGTGCTAGTCCTATGGTTCATTACTGTCCATCATAGTGAACCTTCAACTAGGAATGATTTAGGAGTTTAGTACAGAGATATATTTACAGTCTCATAATTACAACTCTTTGTAATTCAATATTCTCAACTCTAACTCCTTGGACATATTAGTAATATAAATGATGCATACAAACATAATAGAATAAGCCCTTTTATTAAATCAATAATAAATGTGACATACATAAATGAAATCAAATGATTGTTCCTTTATCCCTAAACAATCATCTCTATGATTGGCTCTAGGGCATAACTCTAACAGACCCAAAGGTTCCTTTAGGAGGTAGCCCCATTCTACTGCAGATGTGGTTGCTTGAAAGACTGAATTTCTTGTCACCAGTTGCCATTACACCATACAAGCCCCAGCATTACTGCCTTCGCCGCATTGAACTACCTGGGCAATTTTCATTGAGAGATTGGCTAGGTTACTTCCAAACCCTTTCTTGGAGGAGTGTCAAGTGGTTTGTATTCATATGGGGCTGCAGTGACCAGGTGCTTCTGCGTACTTCTGGATGCGCCATGGTGAGACTCATAGGACTGAGGTCTACTTCCTTCTATTGGCCTTCAAGGGTTCTGCGTCAGATGGGCGCCATGCAAACCATACCCACTTCCTTGAAAGGTGACTATCCTGTGGTGCCCGCGGGTCTTTCTGTAGTCACTTGGGCGAAGGACCGATGGCCTAGCAAGTTGATACTAACCCAAGTTACAAATACTAATGGTCCGTATATGATGAGCCCCGAGTATAAGGAATGGTTGAAAAGCAATTTAGGTGAGAGAGAGACTACTCGAAGAGAAGGATTTTTGGACTTATCAAGAACAACGAACTTGGATCTTGCAGAGAAGATATTATGGAAGCAGTGACAACAGCTTATGAACATGACTTGAGGAAGAAAAGAAGACATGAAAGAGAGAAGAAAGCTGAGGAGCGAGCTGCAAAGAGGCTCAAGAAAATAGAAGACTCAATAGAATAGGATATTATGGCATATTTATAGTTCTTTTTCTTAATACCAATGAATTGCTATGTCAATCAATTTTAGTTTTGAATAAATTGCCAATAATAAATCAAATTTGGGATTTTGTTGTTTGATTTAGACCGCACCCAAGGTAACTTTGTGGGTTGCCTACGTATCTCCATGATTTTTTCTTCTGTTTTTTTTTTTTCTTTCTTCTTTCTTTTTTTTTCTTTTTTTTTCTTTCTTTTTGTTTCTTTTTTTTTTTTTGAATGGAGAATCAGGTCTTACATAGTTCTCATGCCTTAACTTTTGCCTGGGCCGCCCTTACGGGTTTTCAACCTAGCAGGCTTCAAACATGATATTTCTTCAATTGATCCAAATTAGTTGGACGAGCGAACTCAATTCCATCTAAATCCATGAGGCGAACAGCCCCTGCTGGTAATATCTCTTTGATAATGTATGGCCCACCCCAACTTGGCTTGAATTTTCCCCGCGGATCGAACACTGGAGCTCTGATTTCTTTCAGCACTACATCCCCTTTCTTTAGACCTCGATCTTTGACATGCTTGTTGAATGCTCTGGCAACTCTCCATTGATACCCCTGAACATGATACAGCGCCCTTAAACGCCTTTCATCCAGCAAAGCTAACTCATCATAGCGGCTCTTAACCCAGTCCACTTCTGTTATCTGGCTCTCCACGGCAACTCTTAGTGAAGGAACTTCCAATTCAACTGGCAACACGGCCTCCATTCCATAAACTAGAGAATAAGGGGTAGCCCCTGTTGACGACCTTATTGATGTTCTGTAACCCCATAGAGCCAATGGCAACTTCTCATGCCAGTCTGTGTGTGAGTCCGTAGTCTTCTGTAGTATCTTCTTGATGTTCTTGTTAGCTGCTTCCACCGCTCCATTAGTCTGAGGACGGTATGGTGACGACAGATGGTGGGCTATGCCGTACTTTGCAAGAGCTCATGGGTTTCTTTCTGAAAGTGCTGGCCATTGTCTGAGATAACTTCATGCGGTACCCCATATCGATAGATGATGCTGTACTGTATGAACTGTGCTACCTTATTGGAATTCAAGGTCTTGAAGGACGCTGCTTCCACCCACTTAGTGAAGTAGTCGATGGCAACCAGGATGTATTCATGCCCATTTGACGCCTTTGGCTTGATCTGTCCGATGATATCTATCCCCCATACCGCGAATGGCTATGGTGACGACATACTTGTTAAAGGCATAGAAGGCAAATGTTGTCCACTGGCGAACAGTTGGCATTTGTGGCACTTCTTGACATGTGCGTGGCAGTCTCTTTCCATGGTAGACCAATAATAGCCTAACCTCATGATTTTCTTAGCTAACATATAGCCATTCATATGCGAAGCCCCTGTCCCTTCATGGATTTCTTTAATCAGATACTCGGCTTCTTCCTCGGTGACACACAGCAGGTGGATCCCGTCGTATGATCTCCGATATAGCTTTCCTCCACAAAGTACATAGTGACTTGCCAACCGCCTTAGGGTTTTTCTATCAATGCGAGATGCTCCTTCTGGGTACTCCCTTTCTTCAATGAACTTCTTTATGTCATGGAACCACGGACGGCCATCATTCACTTCCCCTCCTCAGATTGCACAACAGTACACAGGCTTGTCTCGGCATTCTATTACCAACGGCTTCACATTTCCCCCTTCAGGTATCTCCACCATGGATGCTAGGGTCGCCAAGGCATCGGCGAACTGGTTCTTGTTTCTTAAAAGGTAGTTGAACTCTATCTCTGAGAACTCCTTGGTTAGAGCTTCCAGATAGGCATGGTAGGGTAGCAGCTTCTCATCTCGAGTTTTCCATTCCCCTTTTATCTGACAAATGATTAGCGCCGAGTCCCCGAACACTTCTAATTCTTTGATCCCCAATTCAAGTGCCGCTTCCAATGCTAGGATACAGGCCTCATATTCAGCAATGTTGTTGGTAGCTTCGAACCCCAACTTGACCGCCAACGGTGTAAATGCCTCTTCAGGTGAGACCAGCAGGACTCCTATCCCATAACCTTTCTTATTGGCTGCCCCATCGAAGTATACTCTCCAAATTTTTCTGCCAATCTCTAGCACGTCTTCATCTGGGAATTGATCGTTGAACGGAGCGGATGATGACACCGGACAGCTGGCTAGGTAGTCTGCGATGACGCTTCCCTTGATAGACTTCTGATTCACGTACTTGATGTCGAATTCATTGAGGAGAATTGACCATCGAGCAGTTCTGAATGACAATACTGGCCTTTCTACCAGGTACTTCAACGGGTCCATGCGACTTATCAAGAACACTTCGAAGGACATCATGTAGTGTCGGAGTTTCTGCGTCGCCCATACTAGTGCCACACAAGCCTTTTCAATTGCATTGTACTTCACTTCATAGTCTGTCATTTTCTTGCTTAAGTAATAAATGGCATTTTCCTTTGTAGACCCTTCAAGATATTGAGCTAACATAGCTCCCGTCGCGGTTTCGGTGACCGTTAAGTATAACAAAAGTGGCGCACCTTGCCGTGGGGGAACTAAGATTGGAGGATTGCTCAAGTATCTCTTAATGGTCTCAAAGGCCTCTTGGCATTCTTCGTTCCACACTTTTGGTACACCTTTCTTAAGCAATTTGAAGATTGGTTCGCAAACCATGGTCAAGTTGGCAATGAATCGGCTTACGTATTGAACTCTTCCCAGAAAACCTCGGATCTGCTTCTCAGTGCTAGGCGGCTCCATCTCCATAATAGCTTTTATCTTCCCTGGGTCCACTTCGATACCTCTCTGAGTGATCATAAACCCCAATAGCTTGCCTGCAGTGATGCCGAAAGCACACTTCTGTGGGTTGAGACGGAGATTGTACTTTTTTGCTCGCTCTAAGAATTTCTCTTGTGCCTTGAAATGCCCTTCCCTATCCACGGACTTCACGATCATATCATCGACGTAAACCTCGACTTCCTTATGGATCATATCATGCAATAGGGTCGTAGCTGCTCTTTGGTAAGTAGCCCCAGCGTTTCTTAAGCCAAAAGGCATTATTTTGTAACAGTACGTTCCCCATTGCGTGATAAAGGCTGTTTTCTCCATGTCTTGAGGCGCCATCTTTATCTGGTTATACCTGGAGAATCCGTCCATGAAGGAGAGGAGTGCATGTCCCACCGTGCTATCTACCAACACGTCGATATGGGGTAAAGGAAAGTCATCCTTAGGGCTCGCGGCGTTGAGATCTCGGAAGTCGACACACATCCTCACTTTCCCATCTTTTTTAGGCACAGGCACTATATTCGACAACCACTCGGGGTACTCCACAACTTGGAGGAAACCCGCGTCTAGTTGTTTAGTTACCTCTTCTTTTACTTTTAGGGCCCATTCTGGTTTTAATCTTCTGAGTTTCTGCTTTACCGGCTTCTTTAGGGAATTAGTGGGGATATAGTGTTGCACAATATCGGGGTCGATGCCAGGCATGGCTTCATAAGACCATGCAAAAGCCATAATGTTGGCTTTCAAGAGAGAGATCATCTTTTCTTTTTCAACGGGGGAGAGGGTTTTCCCAATTTTAACTATTCTTGGCAATTCATTCGTCCCTAAGTTGATTGATTCCAATTCATCCATATTAGGTTCGGTGACGCCCCTTTTCCTTTGCTCAACGAGCTCCGGGGGGACATCGTTCTATATCCATGCCATAAATATCCATAGAGGAGAGAAAAGAGACACTGCATATATAGAGAAAGAAAGCACACTTTATTGACTAGGAATAATGGGAATGACACACAAAAGAAAGAAAGAAAACAAACAAATCTGTACCAATACTATGACTCCACAAGGTGAGTTAAGTAGATACATCTTATTGAATTAGGGAAATATTACTAAACTAAGACACCTACAAGCTGCTATCAGGTAGGCCAAGGTCTTCTTCTTCATGGATCTCCGCAATGACACCACATTCAAAGTACCAATTCAGGAATGGCACGGTAGCATGGCTAATGGATGAACCTTGGAGTTCTTCAATGGTCGAGTCTTCCACGGTGAGGATCATGTCTTGGAACATTTCAGTCATAGCCCCCGCATCAAGGTTCTCTGCCCAGTCTTCCTCTTTCAAGCTTCCATATAGATCTTGGATAGAGTGGTACCAACTTGTCAAACTTTGAGGATTCGGCCCTTCTGTGAAGTATCTATCACCAAAACTTTTATCTGCCACGGCTGGGTCGGAACTTGGATAAAAAGTATATGGGATGTACTGCTTTATAGAAGAGTAATGGCGTGATGATTCATTCAGCTCTTTCTCAATGCATTGGACATAATCAAACCCAGATAGTGGTATCGCTGCTGATTCAGGTTGTATCTCACATATAGGCACACCTGCGAGTTTCAATTCATAGTCCCCTTGAAGTGTTACTATGGCTCCTTCATATGGAAACTTCACCTTTTGATGGAGTGAAGATGGCACAGTCCCAGCGGGATGGATCCAAGGTCGGCCCAACAGCAAGTTGAAACATGACGGCACATCTAACACTTGGAATTCCACCCTAAATTCAGTGGGTCCCATGATAAGAGGCAAAGTAACTACTGTCACGCCCCGACTCGGAGAGTCGACACGTGGATAAAAGTCAAAGTAAAAAGGTGTACACGTGGATAAGTCAGAGTATAAAAGTTGCGGAAGACTTAGTCAAATCCACGTGTATATTTTTTTTTATTAATATTTTTAATAATAATGGTGCCAGCTCATCAATAATACCCAAATAATTAATATGAAATGTTATGCTCCCACATCATGCCCATAATAATATATGGTCCCAAAATAATGCCAACATCCCTGGCACATAGGTTGGATTCAAACTATTCAAGGTTCATTAAGTAATAATGGTAATAACAATAATAATAATAGAAATGTCCATACATCAAAATAACATAGTCTCTATGTAATGCACGTGCATCTATCCTCATCCATGACAATGTTAGTATGCCACCTTCAAGTTCCAACCTCAGATTATGCCACTAGGCATCTGCCATCGGCAAACCCTCACTCATCACCTGATCATCTGAAATAATAATAGGATGAGCTGCAAAGCCCAATAGGAAATATGTGTGGATTCTATACAATTAATATATGTGCAGATACATGGTATATGAATTAAAATCATTTAATAACTCAAAATCAAATATCAGTCACAAATCAATACTTTGTGTGGGTTTTGAGTTAATTTCCCAAAATTCTCATAGTATCTCCAATTCCCAAGACTATGGGATCAAACCATGCATCAACCGTCGCTAATCACAGGTTACGTCGTCACGTCAACCCCCGGCTCAGCCAAGCACGAAAATAACCAACACCTACGCGGCGTTCTTCCTCGAGGGCTTCAGGGTCTTTCACCCAAGGGCACTTTACCCTGCTTGCTATTCGCGGAGTATTCTCAACGCAGGACACCACTTCATTGTGATGCCCCCACCCGTTTGATGCATACCAAGACCCAAGGTCCATATATCCAAAACATTTTCCATCATTCAAAATAAATATCCGAGTGTCCAAAAGTATCCATAAACATGTTTGATAAATTTCTAGAATTTCAGTAACATTTCTAAAGCATTTCCAAGTAAACAACATTTATAAAGCATTTTTCCAAGATCCAAGTATCATGAAAATTCCACACATTTAACAGATATTTCACAATAACATTTAAACGAGTATATAACCATGTATCTTTAAGGAACAATATAAAACAGTCGTATCAAATTATATATTGAAGGATTCCCTAAATTTTGAACAAGTAATAAAAATATTTGGTTATAAATCAGTGGGAAAATCCAAAAATATCATTAAGGCATTTAAAATCACATTTATAGAATAACACCATATTAAATGTAAAGAAGCCACATTTCCTACCTCAATTGCGAGCAATACCAACCCAAAACCACGTGATAGACACTGACAATGCGAATGCAGCGTTAATGCTCCCTAGGGTCCTCCCGAGGACCGATAAAATCTGATAATTATGCATACGTAATCTTTAGGTAAATTTCAAAATAAATATAACGCACTCAAAAATTACTATTGGCCTTCTAACAGTAAACTATGGTCCCAAAATCATCAAAATAATTTTTAAAACACTCTCTATAATTTCTGGGAATTTTCTGTAATTTTTGGAATTTTCTGATATTTTCCGGAATTTTTAATAAATATTAATTTGGCCAAAAAGTCAAACTACAGTCAAACTTGGTCAAAATGATCAACTAAGGGTCCCACATGGTAGGGCCCTCCAAGACGAGTCCAACGGTCAAATTTGGGGTTCATATGATTATCGTATGGCTTTTAAATGCGTGAGAACACGGTAAGGTACACAGATGCACCCACACAGGATCATAGACCTATGGGGTCATCTTCAACCTCCCGTGGGTTGAATTGTGTAACCGGGTTACACCGTGTGTTCAACGGGCCAACTTCGACGATTAATATCTCCCTTGTTTCTTAACCGTTTTCAGTGATTCAAGTATCAAATCGAAGCTCATGCAGAGTACTACGTGCGACTATAAATTGTTCATTCAGAATCTTATAAAATCATATTCATTTTTAAGCCTAAAGTTTCGGGTTTTCATGATCCAAAATTCTAAAATTTCTAAAACTTCAACCTACAGTCAATTTCTCTAAAATTTGACACTACCATGGTGTTCCTTGGTCCCAAAAACATAAAATATGATCATCCTTTCTAAGAATAACATAAGAAAATAAAATTGCATATACATATATATATATACACAGTACGTGATATATATATATATATATATATATATATATATATATATGAAATCAACGATAGAGGAGGTGAGGATTTTACCTCACTAAGAGAGCTCCACGAACTCAGCCAAAAACCTCTACCAGACCACTCTGTTTTTTTTCTCCTCTGTTCTTCCTCAATTTCTCTCTCTCTGTTGCTCTTTCTCTAACTCTCTGTCTCGATCCCTCTATACATATAAATATAACCAAAGCAGATGCCAGTGGTAGGTGCAGCTAATGATTCCTCTATACATATATATATATATCCAAAGCAAACGCAAGTGGTGGGTGCGGCTATGGGTGCGGCTAATGATCCCTCTATACATATATATATATCTGAAGCAAATGCAAGTGGTGGGTTCAGTTAATGATCCCTCTATATATATAAATAATTCAGGTCATCACAACTACCCCTATTACTTCTCGGCGGGTGTTGTCATAAGCTCTTACGGTCTGCCCAGATGGCGTGAAATCAGTGGGTCCCAAACCCAAAACAGTGGCAGTTTAGAGAGGACATACATTCAGTGCGGACCCATTGTCGATAAGAATGGTGGGAACCCTCTTCCCCATAGTGTCAACGGTCACATAGAGAGCTTGAGAATGGCTCGGCCCGCTTTTAGGTAGGTCTACATCGGTGAACACGATGGTTGAGTTCTTGGGAGTTGGATTCACCAAATGTACCAATCCCTCGGGGGATGTGTCAACGGGCACTTGTATCTGATTCAACAGTTTCAACACGGTCTGTCTGTGCTTATGCGAGGCCATGAGCAAGCCCCAAATAGTAATGTTGGCATTGGTCTTCTTCAGCTGCCTAAGCACTTCATCCTCTTCTTCTTGCAAGCTAGGACGCCTCTGCCCTTCCAAATCTTCCAACGAATTTTCAGATTCTAGGTGGGGGGGCTTGAAATGATGACCCCCTCTGGTTATATGGTCCAACTCATCATCGCTAGCCCATATGTCATGGACTTCCTCGGAGTCATTCATCAAGTCATCCCATTCTATCATGTCGATGCTCTCCATTTCTGTCGGCAAGTCATCCCAACCTGAAGGGACTATCGGCTCATCTGATATCGGACTTGGGCTTGAGTACAGCACATAGTAATCATATTTCCCCGACGCTTCACCTAATAGGCCAACCTGAGGATCCCCTGCTTCATATCTTTCTTTCAGCTCTTGTTGGATAGATTTCTTTGGCAACAACAAAACCTTTTGGTCAATGAGGTCTTGGATGATCTTCTATAGTATAGAACAAGCCTCGGTGTCATGGCCGGGTGCACGATGGTATTGGCAATATTGGTGAGGGGTTGATGGTCTTGGCTTTGGTGGAAGTGGCATGATAAGGCTGTTATTGCGGCAAATGGTGAAGAGACGGGTTAAGGTCATGGGGAGCGGAGTGTATTGTCTTATGGGATGGCGAGGGCGAGAGGATTCAACCCCAATGGCATTTATGGTGTTAGGTGGGGGTGTGTTGTTGTGTGATGGGAGAGGATTACGGGTGACATTTGGACGGGTTGGTGGTGAAATGACTTGCTTGTCAATGAGGTCTTGGACTTGGTGGCGAAGGCGAATACAGCGATTAGTGGCATGGACTTTGGATTGGTGGTACTTGCAGTACTCATTCTCATTATAGCTCTTGGGTAAGGGATTTGGTGGAGGTCTTGGGTCGAGTGGCTTCAATAGGTCACGACTTATGAGCTTTTCAAGGACTCTTTCGAGTGGCATGAATAGGTCAGTGAATTGGCGAGGTGGGTTGACATCATTGAGAGAAAAGGGTTGGATTGGTTGAGTTATGGTGTTGACCTCGGCATTGTTCTTCCCAGTAAAGTTTGTCTTGCGACTCCTCACTTCCTCAGTCTTGATTGTCCCATCATTGATAGCATCTTCAACCTGCGTGCCAGCCCCAATGAGAGCTTTGAAATTTGGGAAATAGTGGGCAAATAGGTGCTTGTGATACACGGGCAGCAGGTTCTTAACCACTAACTGAATTTGGTCCTCCTCATTCGGCCTATCCGTCATTCTCGACGCCTTTTGTCTCCACCTTGTAATGTAAGCGGAGAAAGTTTCATGAGCCCCTTGCTTGGTAGTTTCTAGGTCCCTTCGAGTAACGTCCACCTCTGTGTTATACTTGTAGTGCTCTGAAAACTCATTGCATATGTCTTCCCAAGTCCGGGTTCTATTCTCATCCAAGGATAAGAACCATTTCAAAGCAGAAGTGGCCAAGGTTTCATGGAACATTTGAGCTAAAAGCTCGTCAGTAGCCCCTCGAGGGTGCATAGCTCGCACGTACATCTTCAAATGAGTCTTAGGGCAACCCGTCCCATCGAACTTTTCTAACTCCGGCATCTTGAATTGTAGTGGAATACGAGCCGTTGGAAACAGGGATAGAGTCCGCACATTGACCATGTCATCAGCCCTGCGAATCCCTTTTATGGTTCTCTCCAAAGCTTCTACCTTGTTAGCTAACACGGAATCACTGCTAGTACCTTTCCCCTTGGCTTCCCCTTCTAGGTTGGTGACCTCAGGTTTTGAGCTACTTTCCCCCCTTGTCTTGGTGTTCTCATTGGATTGAGGTCCCTCTTCGGTGCCAGCCCCATGAGGTATACCCGAGGAATGGGCCTTAGAGCCATTTTGTTCAAGATCTGCCATCTTCTGTTGGTTCTCTTGAGCCATTTTCAATGCGGTATCGGATGTCTCGGCGGTATGGTCAAGCTTGGCCATGATGGCTTTCAGGCAAGCCTCAAGGTCAAAGTGCCCCTCACTAGTTCTTTCGTTGGCCATGTCTGTCTGATGGGTAGACTCAACACTCACTAGAGGCCCTTGTGGATTGCGGATCCAAGCCAGCACGTCTATGGATAGAAAAGTTTTAACCTTTAGCCTAAGGATCTGTCCTAAACCTCCATATTTTCCTTAATGAATTCGGTCTCTACACCATGTTCAATTAATTCATTCCTTTTATCCAATTACCTTTACAAGGGTCATGGATTAAGGGTATGTTTTAAAGAATAGGGCATAGAGTCCTTCAATTAGGTTTAATTAATCCCCTAGGACTAGCACATCACAAACATAGCTTTACATCCTATTTCCTTAATTTATTCCTCCTAACCCATGGCCTTAACGAAGGCTAGGGTTTAAAGGTCTATATTAAGGGCATAAGATATAAAGCCTCACACCACAAACACGGCATAGCATCATTACAAACAATTGTGGGTGCATAAAGGTGAGACCGTAGTGTCCTACAAGTCTGTCTATATGGACTAATGATAAGGGTAGGCTAGGGTCCTTCACTTGCTTGAGCAATCCTTATACCTAACCACATGTGGCATCAGGAACACCGCGTGGGTCCAGCAGTACGTGATTAACTCATTTAATATACCCAAGGGCAAGCCTAAGGCTACTAGGCAAGAGAGGTTGATAGCTTTCGCCCCAACACATGGAATCAGGAAAACCAAGGTTGAGACTAGGCCGATCGTTGGCAAGGATACATCGAGGAACATCGATCCTAACATGCAAGAGTTTGCGCACACAATGCAATAAATGAAAGCACACAATCAAGCGGATGCAATGTGATTGATTTTAATTAAACATAAGAAATTAACCTAGCCCAATTAAACTTTATAGAGTCTAGCCCACAATTCCCCAGTGGAGTCGCCAAACTGTGAACCCCGGAAATTGGGCCCATGAGGGATTGAAAAGAAAGTGGGTTTGAAAAAGAAAAAGGAAAGGAGTCGCCACCTTATTTTTTAAAGGAAACAAGGAAAACCCTAAAAATAGTTTGTTTTAGGAAAACAATTTGAATGACTCCATAAAAAAGGAAAGGCAAAAACCAATCTTTTGAAAACCAAAGAAATCGGGGATTCGGAGGCTAAGTTATGACATGGGAAGGTTCTAGGCAAAGCCTATAGGCACCCATGTCACCCTTTCGGTCTCTCAGTTCATTTGGGCTAAATTAAAGTCTTTCCATACAAAAATCAGCAAGTATATCATCACAAGAATTGCATACATATCATATATTTCATTCATCCATCCATGCATAATAAGCAAATAAAAACAGAAAATAAAAAGAAGAAAAGAAAACATAAATAAACCTAGGATGCTTGGATCCTAGAACGGACTTGAGCCTCACGAAGAGCGCCTACGTACCATGCAACGAAATACATGGATCAAAGTCCACGTAGTTCGATTAGAATTAGGGTTAAGACCTAATATAAACCTATGGTTAAAACCCTAGGTTTCCTTATTTGATCAAAAGAGTTGAATTTGATAGAAAGTTTGATTTTAGGAAAGAAATCCACAAAATGGAAACTTTAATAAAAACCAGAATTTTGTTGGTTAAGGAAACCTCTAATTAAACCATAGGACTTGTATTAAAAATTAACCCTAGATAGGGAGAAGAGAATGAGTTAAGAAGAAAGGTGAATTGGGGCACCTTCACACCCACTTACCTGAGCGCAATTAGCTCCAAGCATTTAGCCATTTCAGACATAAGCAGCCCTATTTGCCATGGGACAAATACCACACCTATTTGCACCCTTACAAGTGCTCAAAACCATGCAAAAACACTAACATGCAAATCTGGACAGAATAGTATTATGGCCTAAAAATCATTCACTAAGCATGCTAACAGCAACACAGCGAACAATAATAAGTCCTAACATATTCCTAGAACCATATCATGCATAAAAACCCTAAAACATACTAACATGCATGCAAAACTATCATGTTTACTCCATATGAAAAACATATACAGCAAACACGAAGAAAAACCAAATAAAAAAGTCTACTTTATCATGCTATATGAAAACAAACACGAAACAATGACTCTAAAACCCTAAACTCACAAATATGCTTAAAAACATACAAAACATACTTTAATCATGCTAAAACCAAACTAAACAGAAATTAAATCATGCATATTAACTAACTAAAGCAATATAACATGATGAAAATCCTAACTCTAACATGCAATGACACTAATCCTAACACAAGGACAATAGGAGCACACGAATCATAACTATGCATTAAAAACCTAAAGGACAGCCCTAAAGCATGCTAAACAGTAGATAAAAAATAGATATTCCATGTATATTAACTAGCTAGAGTGTTAATACATGATAAAAAAGTTACCTTTAACATGCAATAGGCCTAACCCATACGAAAACCTAGTTTAAGCTTGAATAGAGAAGGAGAATACCTTAGGAAGGGCCTTCCTTGCTGCTGTATGCAATTGTTCGTGGCTCCTCAGGTCTTTAGAGTGAATCAAACCAACACGAATCCTCCTCTTTGTCAAAGTGGTATCACAGCAAAGAGATCAAAACTCACTCAACTTTGAAAAGAAATAGAAAACAAAAAGAGAACAAGAGAAAAGAAAAAGTGATTCTCGTCACTTTGCAGCAGCAGCAACTTCAATCGCGTTTTTGGGTATGAAAACGTTGGATTTGGACAAAGCTTGTGAAATACAAAGTTGTAGAGAATTGAATTATCTTTCTAACAAGACTAATTTCATCAAATTCTGACTTCGGATGAAAACGTTATGATTAAAATACGACTGCTGGTTTTCAGAAAATCTGCTGCTGAATTATGACGAATTTCACTCCCTCCAAACCCTCTTCTCCTCTCCCCTGTTTAAAGACATTAAGAGAGTATTTATAGCTGAAATCTGGAGTTTCCCTTTCTTTCCTGGACTAGGTTTCCTTGGAGAATAATCAAAAGGTATTTTATAATGATAAAAGACTTCTAATCTGAATAGGAAAAGGAAATTGTCTTTTATAAAAATTGGGAGACTGACCGCTAACACGCATGCACATGTATCGTATGTGCGTACACACACTCATCACATACGTACACGTGTTAGTGTCATGATAAAAATGGCTAATTTAATAAAATAATTTTCTTTTCATTTTAACCAAAAATCTCATGCTGTGATTCGCACTAATTCTTCAAGGATAATCCGTAAATAACCACACTAAATTCATCATCAGGGCCACGGGACTTAAGATGAACTTCATGAAACACTTTTGAGGGTAAAATGATGACTAATGAAAGTCAATTTGAAAAGATTTGGTTGGTAATTGTGAGTCAATTAGAGCTAACCCAAGGAAGGGTCAATTAACCAACTTGAACTACATCGAGCCATTTTAATCCCGAGCCATTGACTTACCAGATTGAACCTAGAAATACCTCTTATGCATCCATATGAACTCCAATTGACAATTTGGAGATCATTCCAAGGTCAAATGAAAAGTTTGGGACTTAAAAGACGATTATGCCCCTCAAGTCACAAAAGCTCTTATTATCCCTCAAGATCAACTCCAATTTGAACCAAAATTCATATCCATTGTCCTTGTGACTCTAGAAAACTAATGCAAGTGACTAGACTCAAAAACAAAACAAAAACATGCATGAAATGATGAGCCCTAGTAAGGTGGTGCAAAAATGGGGTGTGACAAGTTGTCTTCTTACTGTGGGTTAGAAGCTAAGAAACTAACATGTGAGGCTTCTAGGTCATAGTGGGACCCCAATCCCCATTAGGAATGAGATTCCCGAATTCCATTAGAGGGTGTATGGAATTTGATAAAATAATGGGAGGTACCATATGATTAAAAACCCGATCATTATGGATTAAAAATGAAATCTTATTCTCTATTTTATTTTTTATATGTAGTTCATAGAAATGGCTCACCTCAACCCGTTATCCAAAATATTGGAAACCAACCGTTTGACCGGCGGACCAAACTATCTTGATTGGCTAAGGAACTTAAAAATTGTTTTAACTTCCGAAAAGATTACCTACACACTTGATGGCACACTTCCTAAGGCTCCTGCTGAGGTTGTAACTCAGTAGGAGAAAGACGCTTATCAGAAGCGCATGGACAACGACCTAAAGGCAAGATGCTATATGATGGCATCCATAAGCCCTGAGCTTCAGAAGCAAAATGAGTCCATAAGTAGCGCTCCCGATATCTTTCTCCACTTACAAGAGTTGTATGGGGAGCAAAGTAGGACCGCTAAATATAATATTGTCAAGGATCTATTCAAGGCAAGGATGAACGAGGGTTCATCCGTGACTGATCCCACTTTGAAGATGATCAACCATATCGAGTAGCTTGAGAAGCTTGATGTGATCATTGAAGTTGATATGTGTTCAAACATTATTCTGCAGTCCCTTCTTGATTCATTTAGGCCGTTCATTATGAATTTTCATATGAACAAGCTTGAGCTCACTCTCCCTGAGCTACACAATTTGCCCAAGATAACTGAGGAGACGATAAAGAAAGGGAAAAGTTCTTTGCTCACATTTTATGGAGCTTCTAGTTCCAAAGCCAAACCTAAGCCCAAGGGCAAAGGAAAAGGCAAGGGTAAGAGTACCCAAGGGAAGAAGAAGAAGAACTTAAAATTGAAGGAAAGCATCAAGAAAGGTAATACCAACAAGGCCAAAAAAACCTGTTTTCACTGTGGCAAGGATGGGCACTGGAAACGTAACTGCCGGGAGTATCTGGATACTCTAAAGAACCGACCTTCGGAAGGTATGGATCATGCTCTAAACTAAATGTTAGTTGCATAGAGCATGATAGTTCTAAATTGAATGCTAATAAACCCAAGAGAACAAGGGATGAGAACTAATACATAATGATGTATGTAGAGTTTTCTCTTACTTTACAACCTTTACCGATGATTTAGTCTAGGTTTGGGTGTGTATACTTAATGAAGTACGATGGCGAGGGCGAGAGGATTCAACCCCAATGGCATTTATGGTGTTAGGTGGGGGTGTGTTGTTGTGTGATGGGAGAGGATTACGGGTGACATTTGGACGGGTTGGTGGTGAAATGACTTGCTTGTCAATGAGGTCTTGGACTTGGTGGCGAAGGCGAATACAGCGATTGGTGGCATGGCCTTTGGATTGGTGGTACTTGCAGTACTCATTCTCATTGTAGCTCTTGGGTAAGGGATTTGGTGGAGGTCTTGGGTCGAGTGGCTTCAATAGGTCACGACTTATGAGCTTTTCAAGGACTCTTTCGAGTGGCATGAATAGGTCAGTGAATTGGCGAGGTGGGTTGACATCATTGAGAGAAAAGGGTTGGATTGGTTGAGTTATGGTGTTGACCTCGGCATTGTTCTTCCCAGTAAAGTTTGTCTTGCGACTCCTCACTTCCTCAGTCTTGATTGTCCCATCATTGATAGCATCTTCAACCTGCGTGCCAGCCCCAATGAGAGCTTTGAAATTTGGGAAATAGTGGGCAAATAGGTGCTTGTGATACACGGGCAGCAGGTTCTTAACCACTAACTGAATTTGGTCCTCCTCATTCGGCCTATCCGTCATTCTCGACGCCTTTTGTCTCCACCTTGTAATGTAAGCGGAGAAAGTTTCATGAGCCCCTTGCTTGGTAGTTTCTAGGTCCCTTCGAGTAACGTCCACCTCTGTGTTATACTTGTAGTGCTCTGAAAACTCATTGCATATGTCTTCCCAAGTCCGGGTTCTATTCTCATCCAAGGATAAGAACCATTTCAAAGCAGAAGTGGCCAAGGTTTCATGGAACATTTGAGCTAAAAGCTCGTCAGTAGCCCCTCGAGGGTGCATAGCTCGCACGTACATCTTCAAATGAGTCTTAGGGCAACCCGTCCCATCGAACTTTTCTAACTCCGGCATCTTGAATTGTAGTGGAATACGAGCCGTTGGAAACAGGGATAGAGTCCGCACATCGACCATGTCATCAGCCCTACGAATCCCTTTTATGGTTCTCTCCAAAGCTTCTACCTTACTAGCTAACACGGAATCACTGCTAGTACCTTTTCCCTTGGCTTCCCCTTCTAGGTTGGTGACCTCAGGTTTCGAGCTACTTTCCCCCCTTGTCTTGGTGTTCTCATTGGATTGAGGTCCCTCTTCGGTGCCAGCCCCATGAGGTATACCCGAGGAATGGGCCTTAGAGCCATTTTGTTCAAGATCCGCCATCTTCTGTTGGTTCTCTTGAGCCATTTTCAATGCGGTATCGAATGTCTCGGCGGTATGGTCAAGCTTGGTCATGATGGCTTTCAGGCAAGCCTCAAGGTCAAAGTGCCCCTCACTAGTTCTTTCGTCGGCCATGTCTGTCTGATGGGTAGACTCAACACTCACTAGACGCCCTTGTGGATTGCGGATCCAAGCCAGCACGTCTATGGATAGAAAAGTTTTAACCTTTAGCCTAAGGATCTGTCCTAAACCTCCATATTTTCCTTAATGAATTCGGTCTCTACACCATGTTCAAGTAATTCATTCCTTTTATCCAATTACCTTTACAAGGGTCATAGATTAAGGGTATGTTTTAAAGAATAGGGCATAGAGTCCTTCAATTAGGTTTAATTAATCCCCTAGGACTAGCACATCACAAACATAGCTTTACATCCTATTTCCTTAATTTATTCATCCTAACCCATGGCCTTAACGAAGGCTAGGGTTTAAAGGTCTATATTAAGGGCATAAGATATAAAGCCTCACACCACAAACACGGTATAGCATCATTACAAACAATTGTGGGTGCATAAAGGTGAGACCGTAGTGTCCTACAAGTCTGTCTATATGGACTAATGATAAGGGTAGGCTAGGGTCCTTCACTTGCTTGAGCAATCCTTATACCTAACCACATGTGGCATCAGGAACGCCGCGTGGGTCCAGCAGTACGTGATTAACTCATTTAATATACCCAAGGGCAAGCCCAAGGGAACTAGGCAAGAGAGGTTGATAGCTTTCGCCCCAACACATGGAATCAGGAAAACCAAGGTTGAGACTAGGCCGATCGTTGGCAAGGATACATCGAGGGACATCGATCCTAACATGCAAGAGTTTGCGCACACAATGTAATAAATGAAAACACACAATCAAGCGGATGCAATGTGATTGATTTTAATTAAACATAAGAAATTAACCTAGCCCATTTAAACTTTATAGAGTCTAGCCCACAAATCCCCAGTGGAGTCGCCAAACTGTGAACCCCGGAAATTGGGCCCACAAGGGATTGAAAGAAAATGGGTTTGAAAAAGAAAAAGGAAAGGAGTCGCCACCTTATTTTTTAAAGGAAACAAGGAAAACCCTAAAAATAGTTTGTTTTAGGAAAACAATTTGAATGACTCCATAAAAAAGGAAAGGCAAAAACCAATCTTTTGAAAACCAAAGAAATCGGGGATTCGGAGGCTAAGTTATGACATGGGAAGGTTCTAGGCAAAGCCTATAGGCACCCATGTCACCCTTTCGGTCTCTCAGTTCATTTGGGCTAAATCAAGATCTTTCCATACAAAAATCAGCAAGTATATCATCACAAGAATTGCATGCATATCATATATTTCATTCATCCATCCATGCATAATAAGCACATAAAAACAGAAAAAGAAAAAAAAAGAAAACAAAAATAAACCTAGGATGCTTGGATCCTAGAACGGACTTGAGCCTCACGAAGAGCGCCTACGTACCATGCAACGAAATACATGGATCAAAGTCCACGTAGTTCGACTAGAATTAGGGTTAAGACCTAATATAAACCTATGGTTAAAACCCTAGGTTTCCTTATTTGATCAAGAGAGTTGAATTTGATAGAAAGTTTGATTTTAGAAAGAACTCCATAAAATGGAAACTTTAATAAAAACCAGAATTTTGTTGGTTAAGGAAACCTCTAATTAAACCATAGGATCATATTAAAAATTAACCCTAAATAGGGAGAAGAGAAGGGATAAGGAAGAAAGGTGAATTGGGGCACCTTCACACCCACTTACCTGAGCGCAATTAGCTCCAAGCATTAGCTATTTCAGACATAAGCAGCCCTATTTGCCATAGGACAAATACCACACCTATTTGCACGCTTACAAGTGCTCAAAACCATGCGAAAACACTAACATGCAAATCTGGACAGAATAGTATTATGACCTAAAATCATCCACTAAGCATGCCAATAGCAAAAACAGCGAACAATAATAAGTCCTAACATATTCCTAGAACCATATCATGCATAAAAACCCTAAAACATACTAATATGCATGCAAAACCATCATGTTTACTCCATATGAAAAACATATACAGCAAACACGAAGAAAAACCAATAAAAAAGTCTACTTTATCATGCTATATGAAAACAAACACGAAACAATGACTCTAAAACCCTAAACTCACAAATATGCTTAAAAACATACAAAACATACTTTAATCATGCTAAAACCAAACTAAACAGAAATTAAATCATGCATATTAACTAACTAAAGCAATATAACATGATGAAAATCCTAACTCTAATATGCAATGACACTAATCCTAGCACAAGGACAAATAGGAGCACAAGAATCATAACTATGCATTAAAAACCTAAAGGACAGCCCTAAAGCATGCTAAACAGTAGATAAAAAATAGATATTCCATGTATATTAACTAGCTAGAGTGTTAATACATGATAAAAAGGCTACCTTTAACATGCAATAAGCCTAACCCATATGAAAACCTAGTTTAAGCTTGAATAGAGAAGGAGAATACCTTAGGAAGGGCCTTCCTTGTGTTTGTAATTGTTCGTGGCTCCTCAGGTCTTTAGAGTGAATCAAACCAACACGAATCCTCCTCTTTGTCAAAGTGGTATCCCAGCAAAGAGATCAAAACTCACTCAAATTTGAAAAGAAATAGAAAACAAAAAGAGAACAAGAGAAAAGAAAAGTGATTTTCGTCACTTTGCAGCAGCAGCAACTTCAATCGCATTTTTGGGTATGAAAACGTTGGATTTGGACAAAGCTTGTGAAATACAAATTTGTAGAGAATTGAATTATCTTTCTAACAAGACCAATTTCATCAAATTCTGACTTTGGATGAAAACGTTATGATTAAAATACGACTGCTGGTTTTCAGAAAATCTGCTGCTGAATTATGACGAATTTCACTCCCTCCAAACCCTCTTCTCCTCCCCCTTGTTTAAAGACATTAAGAGAGTATTTATAGCTGAAATCTAGAGTTTCCCTTTCCTTCCTAGACTAGGTTTCCTTGGAGAATAATCAAAAGGTATTTTATAATGATAAAAGACTTCTAATCTGAATAGGAAAAGGAAATTGTCTTTTATAAAAATTGGGAGACTAACCGCTAACACGCATGCACATGTATCGTATGTGCGTACACACACTCATCACATACGTACACGTGTTAGTGTCATGATAAAAATGGCTAATTTAATAAAATAATTTTCTTTTCATTTTAACCAAAAATCTCATGCTGTGATTCGCACTAATTCTTCAAGGATAATCCGTAAATAACCACACTAAACTCATCATCAGGGCCACGGGACTTAAGTACCTCATATGCATCCATATGAACTCCAATTGACAATTTGGAGATCATTCCAAGGTCAAATGAAAAGTTTGGGACTTAAAAGACGATTATGCCCCTCAAGTCACAAAAGCTCTTATTATCCCTCAAGATCAACTCCAATTTGAACCAAAATTCATATCCATTGTCCTTGTGACTCTAGAAAACTAATGCAAGTGACTAGACTCAAAAACAAAACAAAAAAATGCATGAAATGATGAGCCCTAGTAAGGTGGTGCAAAAATGGGGTGTGACACCTTGCGTGCCAAGAACACGGCAACCGTATCCACGCTCCCGCGGCTGAACTTCATAGTCTCTCCACTCCGTGGCCTTTCCATACATGGGCCATGGATCTTATTGGTCCTATTTCAGCGTCGGGAGGAGGGAATATCTGGATCCTTGCCGCAACAGAATGCTATACCAAATGGGTAGAGGCGATACCTCTTAAAAAGGCCACTGGGGCGGCGGTCATGAACTTCATCATCGAGAATATCATTTGTCGATTCGGCATCCCGAAGAGAATCCTCTCCGACAACGAAACCCCGTTTGTAAACAAACATGTCCGAAGTCTCCTGGTCCGTTACGAGATTGTCTATCACAAGTCATCCTCGTATTACCCAAAAGGAAACGGGCAGGCTGAGGCCACCAACAAGACCTTACTGAAAATTCTTAGCAGAATGCTTCATGAATACCCAGGAGCATGGCATGAAATGCTCCCCCTAGCCTTATGGGCCTACCGAACATCGAAGAGGAGAGCGACCCAGGCTTCCTCGTTTTCTCTGGTCTATGGAGCCGAGGCAGTGCTGCCCGCGGAAATAGCAGTACCGTCCGCAAGATTGGCGCTAAGAAGCGAGGTTGATCCCGGAGACCGAAATGTTGATATCGAGGTTTTGGATGAAAGAAGAGACAAGGCCAAGTAGAAACACCTTGTCTACCAGCGGCGACTATCCAGGGCATATGATCAACTAGTAAAGGCCAGAACGTTCCAAGAAGGTGACCTCGTCCTAAGGGCGGCCCAGCATGTAAGGAGGGGAAATGTGGCTCCGAACAAGTTCTCACCTAAATGGGAAGGACCTTATGTGGTCAAGGAAGCCTGTGATACTGGCTACTACAGAATTGCAGAAGTTAATTCAGAAAGCCTGTCTCCGCCAATCAATGCAATGTGGATCAAAAAGTTTTACCCATAAAAAGAAAGTCCAGATTGTAAATGAGAAAACTTTCAAGATATGTTATTACATGTTTTTTTGGAATGCTATTCAGAAGCAACCTTATTAACTATAGAATAACAAAATAGGTGAAAAAAAAAAAACCCTTCAAAAAAAAAAATCACCCGCGGGGCAGGAGAGCGAGGGCTGACCCCGCGAGAACATGGGCATCCTCGAAGCCACCAAGGAGACATGCCCAATTTCTTTCCTTATAAAAGGAGCGATCGAATCAGCGATCAAGAATTCTTTTGTAAGAAATTAACCTCGGGGCAGAAAAGCGAAGGGCGACCCCGCGAGAACATTGGCGTCCTCGAAACCACTGAGGAGATATGCCACCCCGCGAGAACATTGGCGTCCTCGAAACCACTGACGAGATATGCCCAATTTTTTTTTATAAAAGCTTAATTCCTTACAAAAGAAAGAGGCGAGCGCTCGAATCAGCGATCAAGAGTTCTTTTGTAAGAAATTAACCTCGGGGCAGAAAAGCGAAGGGCGACCCCGTGAGAACATTGGCATCCTCGAAACCATCGAGGAGATATGCCCAATTTTTTTTATCCCAGGCAACAGAGTTTCACCCCTTACACAAAGAACGAGGCGGGGAGTGAGCGCTCGAATTAGCGATCACGAGCCCCGCGCGCGATGGTGTCCTCGAGACTCTTAGGACCCCTTTTTAGGGAAGAAGCGTGCAATTCCTTACAACATAACGGGGCAGATTAGGAGTTCTTTTTAGAGTTCTTTTTAGATTAAGAGTTCTTTTGTAAAGAATTACCCGCGGGGCAAAGAGTAAGGGGCGCCCACCTGAATAGTTTCGCAAGTAGACTGGCATCCCCGAAGCCACCAAGGAGTTTTGTCTAAATCACAGGAACTTTCCCCTTATCTAAAAAGAGTGGGGGGGGAACAAAAGCAAGCACTGACAAAAGTCTAAAAAAATGGAGAAGAATTCAACAAATTCGAGAGGGCCAAAAATCTTTGCAATTGTTCCATTCATAAAAATATAAACAGTTACAAAAGAATACACCCCGATTACAATGACATATATACAAAACCCTACGCTATACAAGACTAGGAGAAAAAGCAGCTTCGGGATCAAAATCGGAAGGAAGCTCTCCACGGGCCCTCTCCATCTCCCCCTCTGCCTCCGCCAACTTTGCCTTTAAAGAAACCACGATGAGTTCCGCGTCCTTTACATCGCGAGAAAGGCTCTGTACAGCATCACTGGCACCAACAAAATTGACAAAGGCAGCCACCTTGTCCACATCTGCACGGAGCCAGCTCACATCAATCCTGGCTTCCTCGAGGTCTTTTACAACATCAGAAATAAACTTCACCCCCGAGAAATCTAGAGACCGCGGAGACTCCTGCATAAGCAGTTGAACCACTTTGGCAAGCGACTCGAGCAAGACCACCCTAAAGCGTGCAGAAAAAGGGCAATCGCAGACGATGTCACCATGCTTTTCAAAAATCTTCTCCAAAATAGGAGCCAGAGAAGATTGGACTCTAATGCCGTGAACATCCATCCGCACTGGCTCAGAGTGCACCCCCAGAGGCCAGGTGGCTGCCCCGTCTAAAACAGATCTTGAATAAGAAGGGGGAGAAGAGCCGCTGAAGTCCAAACCTCACGCCGCGGATGAAGAAGGATGATCAGAAGGTCGAGATGACAAGGCTACAAAACGATATAACAGATGTTAAGACAAGAATTTATATAAATAATGATGAATTAAAATTAACAAAATAGGAGCAAACCTAGAGGGTCATCACGCCCTAAGGACTCGCAGTACCAGACATCGCAGATTGAGCGCCGGCTTTAAAATGCGTTTGGGCTGCGACCGCGGCATCTGCAATCCCGATCTCAGTAGCCTGGCCCTCGTCAGCCTTTGCCTGGGCCTCAGCCGCTTTAGCCTCTGCAGCCTTGACCTTGGCTTCAGCTTCAGCCTTGGCCTTGGCCTCAGCCTCTACCTTGGCCTTGGCCTCAGCCTCTGCCTTGGCCTTGGCTTCAGCATCAGCCTTGGCCTTGGCCTCAGCCTCTATCTTGGCCTTGGCCTCAGCCTCTGCCTTGGCCTTGGCCTCAGCATCAGCCTTGGCCTTGGCCTCAGCTTCAACCTTGGCCTTGGCCTCCGCCTCTGCCTTGGCCTTGGCCTCGGCCTCAGCCTCGGCCTTGGCCTTGGCCTCAGCCTTCGCCTTGGCCTCAGCCTTGGCTTTGGCATCCTTAACAGCCTTGGCCTTAGCCTCCTCGGCCTCCCGGGCGACTTTGGCTTTGGATTCCTCGGCCTCTCTAGCAGCCTGGGCCTCCTTTTGCCCCACCATTACAGCATGAGTAACCTGTTTGAACTCCTTCGGCATGGCCCCCACGATGTCCTGCTCATCCTCTTCCGAGCGAGGCAGGCTGGCCCCAGTAGTGGAAGTCTTGGCCTTCTTCGGAGGAGGAGGGACCACCTTGAGAGCATCTTGGCCCTCAGGCTCCGACGAGGAAGCCTTTCTGACAAGCCTCTTCCGTCGGGTGACGAGAGGAGCTTGGGAATCCTCGGAAGAGGCCTCACTATCCCCATCTCTGGCAGCCGCAGAAGCATTGTCTCCAGTCTGCACCAAGGATTCAAGGTCCTTGGCCTCGTCCAAACCCTCTGCCCGCGAGGCGGCAGGAAGCTCCCCCTCCTCCATTATGTCCCCTTCTGGAGCAAGACTGGGGTCAGCGTGTAAAACTGCGTCCTTAGCAGTCTGCATGTTGAGTTGGTCGAGGTCGATATCCATCAACTCGAGCTCATCAAAGGCGGGTGGAGGGATTGATTGTTGGGCCACTGTCCTAGCCTGAAAATAGAAATATGGGAATGCGATGAGCTTGTAGAAAGTTAAGAGTTAATAATACAAAAAAAAAAGAGAGAGGAAAGGGAGGAAGTACCCTAGGTGACTTGGGAACGCTGGAGGTTGCTCCTGTGTGAGGAACAAAGGAGGAAAGCTCAGCCTTGGTGGAAGGACGTTTTGAAGGCTTTGAGGGCACTACCTTCTCCTCCTCAGCTTCCTTGCCTTTCCCCTTTATCTCCCTCCGCGAGGGTAGCCGCAAGGAATAATCGCCGCGGTTGATGGCGGCAGTGGAAATCACTTGGGCAGGAGATTGTACAAAGTCCTTGTAGGACTAGAGTACTTTCACCCAAAACTTGGCGAACTCGTCCGAGCAAATCCCTGCGCGAGGTCTGCCCGGGAACATTATCTTTTTCGCCATCTTTCGGAGGAGATGGAGCTGAGCGTAAGTAAAACGTGCATCCGCAGCCCCATGATGACCCCCTGGCTTGAAAATATGAGGCACCCCCTGGTCAAACCCTAGCTACCTCGCAACCCTATCCGCGGGATAGAAGACAGCTGTGGCCATATTCTCGACCGCCGTGGGGAGATCACCAGGCAGGAGGTTTGCCAAGTACACATTATACATTGACGGCACCTCCCCTTCAAAAGTAGCAAACTCAATTGTAAGGTCTGCCTCGGGGCTGCAATTAAGCCACTTCACCCCCGGGATCGCTGTCACATATGGTCGAGGGATAAAATTCTGGGCCACATCAATGTAATCGGACAGCTTCTTCTTGGTGGGATCAGCCCACCGTACGGCCCACGGCGCGGCACACGGCACTTCCTTTGTAACCCGTTTGCCATTCTCGACCTACCTTCACCTTTTCTGTAGCCGGAAGCTTGGTCGGAGCAAGGGCGTACCCCCTGAAGTGCTCATACAGGAACAGCTGAAGCAGAGAAGTGGAGACGTAAGTATTTACTACATATCGCCCCTTGGACCGCTCAAAGTCCCTCTTAATCATGTCGAGACGATGGTAGAGCGTCCCGAGAAAGAGTGGAGCCAAGGCCAACTGCGTCCCGCCCGCAAGTCTAATTGCGAGGGGAAAGACCCGGCCATTAATGCCATCCTCGGGTCCCCCCTCGAGAACATGACGACAAAGCCAGTAGGCTATGAACGCCTCCAGTTCATAGTCACTTTCGTGACCCACGCCAGGCTTGGCACTTTTCCCCTTCGCGCCAAAGTCCTTATAAAAGTACCTGACCCATCCAGAAAGGGTACACTTCTTCTGGGAGCCCCCAATCTCAACAACGGCGTCTCGAAGAGCTTCATCTGCTTTTTGCTCTTGAGGGGATAGGATTATTCCTGACCATTTCTCCTCACCAAAAGGAGGAAGCCATGTCAGCACGACCACGTCCTCGAGAGTAATCCCAAACTCTCCCCACGCGGTCACAAATGTATGGGTCTCAGCAGACCAACGAGAGAGCAAGAACTCTAGACTCTGCTTATCCCTCTTCACATCCAGAATAGCAGATAGCTTCACAGCCTTCAGGATCCCCGCGCTGTGAAGTTTTGCACTCGAGGATTCCTCCCCACACATCTCGTCGCACCACGCCTTCCACCCCGTGCCTGGTTGTGAATGGGACCCAAACTGTACGCTGCTGGCTGGAAAGTCCCCCCTCTCAATACAGAAGCGAGGAAGAGAACTCGCGGCTGGAAAGATACCATCCTCGCCCTTCGCCTCCTTGAATGGGAGAACCATCTGGTGGCCTGGCTTTGCTGTAGGGCGCACCTCCCCCTTGTCAGCTATTTTCCAGAACCCGTCCTCTATCAAGTGGGTCTTCTTCCATGAAGAAACAGCAGGCACTTCCGGTACGGCTCCATCCTTGTGAACATACACAGTACCCACGAAAGACATGGTGAAGGAAAAGAAAGGAAGGTATGGACTGTGAAAAGGAGAGACTGAAAAAAAGGAGAACAAGCAGTAGATAGAGAGCGCTTGCAGAGAAGAAAGGAGTCAGAGATTGAAGGAAATGAGAAGAGTGGAAAAGGATGAAAAAAGCTAAGTGTGCTATTTATACTGAAAGAAAGAGCAGAGGAGGGGTTTTCACCAAAGGTCGAGGAGAAGAAGAAACGGTTTGAGGCAATGATGGCGGCCGTAATAACAGGGACCGAGGCCATGTTGTTTCAGATAAGCCCAACCACGGAGTGACACGTGGACCACGATCTTCTGACAGACGATATCGATTGATTACCGCATTTATGGCTGTTGCGTATGGGAACGGAAGGGTTGCTTCTGCCGCCAGGGCTCATCGTGGTGCAGTTATGAGCGAAAGGACAGAAAGACACGCTGTCACACGCATGCACCACACGTGCCAGTGAGGGCGTGGTATCACGCACGTGACAGGGGGCAACTGTAGGCACATGAGATTTCAGGACACGTGTCAACAGTGGAAAGTCGTCCATAATAAGAAGTGGGGTCCCTCACGGGCATAATTGGGGTCGTGAGAAATGTGGCACGTGACTAGCATGATCTTCCTTGCGCGAGGATTAAGAGTCGCGAGAGCAGGGCAAGTACTGAGAGGGAAGAGGAATGTTTTAGGAATATAAAAGACAAAGAGGTTGGCGAGGATGGGAGGCCAAAGGTTCGAGGATGGGAAGGTTCGAGGGTCATGGGAAGGATGAGTCGAGGATGACTCAAAGGGTCGTTTCCTTTATGATACCTCGACCCGTATGAGACAAATTAGCAGGCATTTAATGACTGACACAAATTAGTAAGAAAGTGGGTGAGACATACTGATGGTATCAGAGGTAATCTTACCTAAAGACCTCCGAGGTCTAGATTCAAGTACATATGATGTGACAGGGGATGGGCTCGCAGATCCTAAAAAGGTTTGTGAGCCTGGTAATCCCACCTACCTCGGAAGAGCATTAAATGCTCTTGGAGGGTCATTCGAGAAGATCTCTTGAATGGTCACATCACTTCTGATTGCTGAACAGTCACATCTCGGGCTCACTATAAAATGAGGCCCAAGCCCTGAGGCAAGGGGGGAGGGATAACACAAGAGAGAGAGAAAAAAGAACAGAGAGAAAAGAAGAAGAGGAATGAAAAGATAAGAGAAGAAAATAGAGCTCAATCTAAGAAGAGAGAACTGGACAAGGGATTCCTCTGATCTAGTAGGAAGTCCCTTATAGGGAATGCTTTGCTAAAGTCTCACAGATTCCCAATCTTCCTAATCCCAGAACGGTGTCTCCACCATTGTCTTTCACCCTCCTTGCAAGCAACTCGCTTCCCACGTGTTTCCCTGCAGTTTCCTCACGTGCCGACCTCTCATTGTACTCTCCTTTTTATTATTATATTGAATCTAGAATCCTACCTTCTACACGCGGTAAACAGAGACTGCTGACAGTGTAGCTGCAGTGCTGCACAAATGTGCACGTGCTGGGAAGTGGGTTGCACATGCACCAGTGAAAAGATGCTACTTGAGGAACTCCTTATGCGTACACTAAATTTTTTTTTTTTTTTTTCACTCAGATATATCTAATAAAAGTCTAGGCCCTAGTACCTTTTTTCACTGTATGAAAAAATGCCATCAAGTGTCAGCCAAGTTAAGCTTTCAAGTTAAGGCCCCTCTTCAGATGAGTAGTTCTCAGTGACACTTGCATATCAGACCAGCAGCATGTTCTTATGATTTTGGGATTTTATGTATTAAATTTATTCTGATAGTTATATATATATATATGCTTTGTTGATGAGAAGCATACCTATGTTGATTCAAAAATTTAAACATAAAACTCCCTCCCCCAACCCCACCCCAAAAAAAAAAAAAGAGAAGCATGAGGAGTACAGTGAAGACTGCCTAGAAACTACCATAGTCAACTCTCACCAGACTTCTGGATTTGTTGTGGTTGGTGAATATAGCATTTTGCCCATGCAAAAGGGACAAACACAGATCTCAGGTGACAACATCAGCAACAGGCTGATTATATATCAAAGGTTACTTGCATCAAATAGGAATAGGAAATGGGTGCTTAAAACTGTGTATTAGTATGAAGAAGAGCAAAATTAAAATCCCAAATATATAAATGCAGCAAAAATATGTTCCCACCAGATTGTCATATGCAAATTAGGTCCTGGGCTTCTGCATCTGTCATAAAACTCATATGGTGCAGATGCTTAGGACATCAATAAACTTCAGAATTACGCAATTTCATCACCAAGTGGCTGCTTATATGACACATTTGTCAACAGTATGGGCGTTCAAGAATACTGCATCATCAGAAAGAACAAACAATTGCGCACTCACGCACACATACATAATCAAACACATATATTCCAAGTTTGTAGCCCTTTTGAATTAGTTGATTTCTTTAAACAAGAGAAGACTAAGTGGGACAGTGATATATGTTTATCAATATAACAAGACTATAGAGGTTAAAATTAAGCATTCAGACTTTCACATTACAGCCAAGGCCGGTGAGTGCCTGTCACACCCCATTTTTGTCACCTTAGCTAGGGTTTGTCATTGCATGTGTCTTTTTGTTTCCTTTTTGAGTCTAGTCTTTTGCATTGAGTTTCTAGGGTCCTAAGGATGGTGTGTATGAATTTTGGTTCAATTTGGAGTTGATCTTGAGGGTTAATAAGAACTTTTGTGACTTGAGGGGCATAATTGTCTTTTTTATCACAAACTTTCCATTTGACCTTGAAATGATCTCCAAGTTGCCAATTGGAGTTTATATGGTTGTATTTGAGGTATTTGTGGGTTCAATTCGATGAATTGAAGGTTCGGGATTAGAATGGCTCAGCAAGGCTCAAGTTGGCTAAAAGACCTACTTCGGGTTAGCTCGAATTGGCTCATGATTTTCACTCTATGACTACTCATTTGACCTTGATTGGTCTTAATTTCATCCCCAAATGTGTTTAGGGAGGTTGAATTTCGAATTGGAAAGCATTCGGTGCGACCCTATGTGCATACCTAAGCTAAGCGATGGTGAGGCATAGCGGTTAACCACCTTTGTAGGGCCCAACCATGCAGCCATGGCTAGGGTTTCTTGCCCTCAAGTGACTCAAATTACATTCCCCTTCGAAACACGGTCGTTTTGGCTTTCGTTTCGTCAAAATCGGAGTTGATTTGGGCCCTGAAACACATTTGGAAGCTGAAAGGGTCAAAAATGGGCTGAAGCTGACATGGCCTCGGGTGACCACCCAGGCCTGGGCGGCTAGCCGCCTGGGCCCAGGCTGCTAGCCGCCCAGCCCCAGGTGGTCACCCGAGCCACTTTCCTTTTTTGAGCCTTGACGCGGCTCCCACCCTATTTTCTCGGATTTGCTCGCCTTTGGCCGCCATTTAACCCTAATTTCAGCCCTTTTTGACCTACTTGAGCCCCAAGGTAACCTCTAAGAGCCCTTGGATCAATTCCTAGGGTTTTAATCCCAACCATTGAGGGTTTTCCCTCAATCCCTATAAATACCCCCTTATACTTCAGCAATAGGGGGGACACTTTGGAGGCACTTTGGTGAGACTTGGAGGCTATGGCAGCCATCCTTAGGGTAGTTTAACCTAAACTTAGAGTGAGAGAGTGTGAGAGAAAGCTTGAAGGAAGGCTGGAGCATTGCTTGAAGGCTTGAAGGAGGTTGTTTCTAGCAGTACACAAGAGAAGGAGGACTCCCTACAGCAGCAAAAGGATACTTCACCATAGGTATTCCCCCCTTCCTCCTCTTCTCTCTTTTAAAGTTAGGGTTTTTGCATAGAATAGGATGATTGCATATCAAAGCTTGTGTTTTTATCATGTCTTGTTGCTTCCATGCATGTTTAGGATCATATTTGTGGGCTGTTTAGTATGCTAGGATGTTATTCCATGTGATTTACTGCATGTTTGGGACTTTAGGGTTTCTTAGGTGCTTAAAATGGTTTTCTGCATGAAATAACTCTTTGGTATATTAGAGCTTGTGTTTTTATCATGTCTTGTTGCTTCCATGCATGTTTAGGATCATATTTGTGGGCTGTTTAGTATGCTAGGATGTTATTCCATGTGATTTACTGCATGTTTGGGACTTTAGGGTTTCTTAGGTGCTTAAAATGGTTTTCTGCATGAAATAACTCTTTGGCATATTAGAGCTTATGTTTTTATTGTGTTTTGTTGCTTCCATTGGAATGTATGCATGATTAGGATAATATTTATGGGCTGTTTAGTATGCTAGGATGATGTTCCATGTGATTTGCTGCATGTTTGGGATTCTAGGGTTTCCTTAGTGCTGAAATGGAGTTTATGTTTAGAATAGCTATATTTCATGTGCAAGCTTGTATTTTCCTCATGTGTGGATGCTTCTATTGATTAATATGCATGATTAGCATGATGTCTATGATGGGCTTTGCATGATTTAGAGTTATTTTATGTGATTTTGAGCACAATTGTGATTCTAGGGTTTCATTCATCCTTGTATTAGGAAAGTTGCATATAGCATGATAGCTTAGGGTTTTTTCTTGTGTTTTCTTCATAGTTGACATATATGTGCTGCATATTTGATAGCTATGACATTTTTCTGCATTCATAGTAGTTGATTTTAGGGTTTTTTGCATGTCATTGCATGTAGGGTTGAATTAGGGCTTCAGTTAGCTTATGATTCATGTTGTTGCATGACTTGTGGTTGATTTTAAGCCTTATTTCAATTCTGTCCAGATCTGTTATTTGTCCTTGATATGATATTTTGAGCATGTGTTAGCCCATGTTTGGGCATGATAATGGCTTGATTTGGAATCTAGCTTGTTTGGTTGGCATTTTTGGTATGTTTGCATGGAAATTGCAGGTGCTTTGACAGGTACAACAGGTGCAACTACCCCACCAATGTGGGGTGGTTATTTTGGCTATTGTGAGATGAAATCTTACAAATAAGGTAATTACCCTATGCAATAGGGTGGTTACTTTGACAGGTTGCTTTTGCTTAAGGTAAGTAGGGTATGAGGGTGCCCCAATTCACCCTTCTTTCCTTTCCTTGAAACTTTCCCTTTCTCCCCCCCTAGGGTTGTTTCCTAATAGAGGGGTATGGTAGATTCTATAGTTTCCTTTCAATAAAGAATACCTTTTAAATCAAAGTTTCCATCTTTTATCAAATCCCATACTTACCAAAAACCTTTTGAGAATCATTCATTTTTGGAAGCTTACCATGTTTTACTTGAAAGGAAACTTAGGGTTTACCATAGGCCTTGATTAGGTTATAACCCTATTCCCTTTCGAACTACGTGGACTTTGATCCATGTATTTCCATACATGGTACGTAGGCGCTCTTCGTGATGTTCAAGTCCGCCCTAGGATACTAAGTATCCTAGGTTTTCTCCCCCTCCTTCTTTTTTCTGTTTTTTTTTTGATTTACTTGATTATATGGATGAATGGATGAATGATATGCATGCTGTCTCGTGATGATAACTGTTGATTTATGTGTGATTAAGACTTTGATTTAGCCCAATTAAATTAAGAGACCGTTTAGGGCGATATGGGTGCCTATAGGCTTTGCCTATAACCTTCCCATATCGTAACTTAGCCTCCGAATCCCCGAATTCTCTGGTTTCCAAAAGATCATTTGCCTTTCCATTTTTAAATATGGAGTCAATCTTTTGTTTTCATAAAACAAAACTGTTTTTAGGGTTTTCCTTGTTTCCTTTAAAAAATAAGGTGGCGACTCCTTTCTTTTTCCAAACCCATTCGTGGGCCCTCTTTTCCTGGGTCCACAGATTGGCGACTTTTAAACCCTCCTGTGGGCCTTAACCAAGTCTGGGGTCCACAGTGCCAGCTCAAGAATTTGTTCCGAAGATACAATTTCTAATGCCTACTTACATATCATGTGAAGAAACAAAAAAAAAAAAAAAAAAAAAAATTAAATGACATAAACACCCAATGGAAATTGAGAAATAATAAATTAGAAAAGAGTGTTAGGTATTGAAAAATGTCTTGATCACATTTGACAAATCTAACATACATTTCTCAAATGTGTTAGATATTGACATAAACACCCAATAAAAATTGAGAAATAATAAATTAGAAAAGAGTGTTAGGTAATAGGTATTGAAAAATGTCTTGATCACATTTGACAAGTCTAACATACATTTCTCAAATGTGTTAGATATTGAAAAGTATCTTGATCATATTTGCCAAATCGCATGGTTGCTTGCGATATGGGTCTACATCTATACTACTATATAAAGCAATACAAATAATGAGAGGAGGAGAAAACGTTAAAATCACCCAACTCTATCCCTCTCCTTTCTCTAATCCTCTCCCATGGATTCAAGCAAAACTGAAATAGCCCATGAATTCCTCCAACTCCTCCGAATCTACAAAGACGGCCGCGTCGAAAGACTCGTGGGCACCGACGTCGTCCCACCATCCATCGATCCCAAAACCGGCGTTTCATCGAAAGACATAACAATAATCAATCCCCAATTAGGCAACATCTCAGCTCGCCTATTCCTCCCAAAACTCACTCACCCAAACCAAAAAATCCCTCTCCTCCTCCACTTCCACGGCAGCGGCTTCTGCGTCTTCTCATCCTTCAATCCCACTAGCCACAACTACCTCAACACTCTCGTCTCAGAAGCTAACATCGTTGCACTTTCTGTAAACTACAGAAAAGCCCCTGAACACCCTATTCCCGCAGCGTATGACGACTCATGGGTGGCTCTACAGTGGGCTGTCTCCCACTGTAACGGCGGTGGACCTGAGGTTTGGTTGAACGACTATGCAGATTTTGAGAGAGTTTTCTTGGCTGGAGAGAGTACAGGGGGGAACATTGTTCATAATTTGGCGATGATGGCTGGAGAGTCTGGGTTTGGGCCGGGTGTGAGGATAATTGGGGCTGCTATGGTGCACCCGTATTTCTGGGGGTCGGATCCTATCGGGTCGGAAGCGTTGGATCCGGAAAGGAAGGCTTCTGCGGATCGGTTGTGGCCGTTTGTATGTCCGTCGAATCCAGATAACGATGACCCGCGGGCGAACCCGGTTGCGGAGGGTGCGCCGAGCTTAGTGGGGCTGGGGTGTGGGAGGGTGCTGGTTTGTGTGGCTGAGAAGGATATTTTGAGGGATAGAGGGTTGCTTTATTATGAGGCATTGGGTCGGAGCGGGTGGATGGGTGTGGTGAAGATTGTGGACACAGAAGGGGAAGATCATTGCTTTCATGTCTATGATTTGGAAAGTGAGAAAGCAAAGGATTTGAACAAACGGTTGGCTGCTTTCTTCAACAGGGACATGCCTCCTTTACTTTGACGTTGAGACTTCAGAGGTCTAGCTTTTGTGCGCACCAAAAAGTTTCCCTAGTAATGTTTTGTTTTTTTTAAGGGTAAATGACATTTTAATACCATGAACTTTACACCAAATGTCAATTTAGTCCATAAACTCATACATTGCATGATTTTAGGACAATTTTAAAATTTTTGATTCAATGTAGGCCAACCAGTAACGTCCGTCAGTTAAGGTTAACGGAATAGCACGTGACCAACACGTGCGTGCTTAGTTAGCACACATGTGGCAACAAATAATGGAAACGATATTGTTTGAAGCCAAAAAAAATTAAAACATGAATAAACAAATAAACAAAACAACAGAAAAAAGAAAAAAAGAAAAAGAAAAAGGGATGTTGATCATCCTCACCGGTATCTCCTTCGCCGAAGAGGATGAAGGCCTCGCCGGGTATCTCCTTCGCTGGAAAAAAACGGAAGTAAAGAAGGGTGAAGAAAAATGGATGGGATGAAGAAAAAACGGAAGCAAGTTGCTGCAACGGCACGACCTTCATTAGCTAGGATGAAGATGGAGAGGCTAACGTGGTGAGGGTTTGGAGAAACAACACCAGATTTGAAAACTGAATGGGTCTGGTAAGGGGCTTTGCCATCGTAAGGGGCTTTGTCGCCGGTAAGGGGCTTTGCCGTCTCTTTCTTTTCTCTCTGTGTTTTTTTTTTTTTCTTTTTTTCATCTGCTCTGTTTAGAGGCAGCCATGGCCGTCATCTGTCTCGTTGTCATCGGCTCCCCTGGTCCTCGTCGCCAGCCTCGTCCTCATCTCCTCCTAGATCTACACCACGCCTCCCATTTGCAAACCAATTGTCGTCCCCATCGCCATCCTCATCCTCATCTCCTCCCAGATCTACACCACAGTGGCGTTGTGGGTAAGGGGTAAAGGGGTTTGGGAATTTGAAGATGATGGTTTGAGGGGGAGGGGGGGAACAAACAATGGTTGAATGGGTATAGGATGATGAAGATGATAATTTATATTTATATTTTTTGAATTTTTTGTTTTGCTGTGAGATGATGAAAAAAATGCAAAGAAAATTTTGGGGGTGCTAGATTTGTGCTAGATTTTTCTTCACCCTTCTTTACTTCCGTTTTTTTCCAGCGAAGGAGATACCCGGCGAGCCCTTCATCCTCTTCGGTGAAGGAGATTCCCAGCGAGGATGAACAACATCCCTTTTTCTTTTTCTTTTTTTCTTTTTTTTGTTGTTTTGTTTATTTGTTTATTTATGTTTTAATTTTTTTGGCTTCAAACGACATCGTTTGCATCATTTGCTGCCACGTGTGTGCCAACTAAGCACGCACGTGCTGGTCACGTGCTATTCTGTTAACCTTAAGTGACGGACGTTACTAGTTGGCCTACATTGAATCAAAAATTTTAAAATTGTCCTAAAATCGTGCAATGTATGAGTTTATGGACCAAATTGACATTTTGTGTAAAGTTCATGGTATTAAAACGTCATCTACCCTTTTTTTAATATATATTATTGAACCACATGTATTATTTTATTACCCAAGGGAAAAATCAACGAGCATGCTTAAAGCGTAGGGGTGATGATGCCATCTTCTAAGAACTAAATAGGTGATTTAATTTCATTAGGATACCTGTGTTTGGCCCCACAAAAAAAAAAATATATATATATATATATATATTCAACGTGTTCTAATTTTTCACTCTTCTAATATAAATGTCATAAATGTGTCAGCTGGCATAAATGTAATTTGAATTTGAAGAATAGTTTCCATAAATTGAGAATTGGATTCCAATTTTTCTAGAAAAGCAGTGTTTTAGCTTGAGGTGGGGCTAATTCTTTTTTTTTTTTTTTTTTTTGATAAATAACAATTGTATTAATCAAAAAGACAAATACATATTAGACAAGAAGTCTAACAAAAGACCAAAAAGGAACCATAAAAACAAACAGTCCTAAACATCAAAACAAAACAAGAACGCCTCCAAACAAAATGCAAGCCAAAACCAAAACATCAACACCTCAAGGTGGGGCTAATTCTCTCGCATACGACTCTACCATGTGAAAAACGAAAATTTCCTTCACCATAATATCACAAATTTGAGAAATTATTCCCATCACTCGCCAAGGAGTAATATTTTTACCTTCTCGAGAATAACTGTTAGAATGTGATGATTGATTCAGTGCACACTTCGAATTCATCGCTGTAGAACTAACGTCCACAATATTGGCCTCTTCTCCAATTTGCAGTACCTTTGATATTGATCCAATCCCTAGCCGATGAGTAACCTGCAAGAAAAAGAAATGACCCGAGTTAGAATCTCTATAAGATGACAGAGGAAAAAGGACCAAGGAGTCAAAAAGAAGACAGCAAAGAGAAAGAAATTGAGGCAAGATCTCCAATTGACTGACGAAGAGCCATATGCTCTTCCTGAGCACAAATTCCATCTCGATTTGCGTCTTCTTTCATTATTTTTTTTTTTGATAGACGATTTAGGAAATTTTATTAAGAAAAACATTGGTACAAATCAGCCAAAAATTGGTCTTGATAAAATCCGGGACTTCCTCAACCCAAACACATAAGTCCTCAACATTCTTAGCATACCTTGTAAGGCCATGCACCACCCTATTACTTTCACTATGAGTATGAGGGAAAGTTGCCACATCAAAATAGCGACTTGCTTCACTTAGGATATCCTCAATAATAAGCCCCAGTGGAGTTAGTAGGATCTCCTTTGAATTGATAGCATTAACAACCTTCACATTATCTCCTTTCATTTCCACTTAATGTAGCCCCAAATCACTCACGAGCAAAGCCCATCACAAACCGCATTGCCATAGCTTCAAACCACTGCTACTGGGAAAATACCAAAGATTTTCTTCAACCCAGCAGTAATAGCTTGGCCCTCACAATCTCTTACCATCGCACCCAATCCAACATGATGATGGTCCGCAAATACAGTGCAAAACACATTATAATAATTTTCATTAATTTGGATGTCCAAATAGCCCTTAGATTAACTTTGTTTAGCCCTGAATTAACATCATTTTTGTTTTAATTGTTTTTGGTTGAATTAAAGGGGTTGTATTTTTTTGGTATTAAACTATGCGGTGTTGGCTATAGGAATATTTCTATTTCATTAAGCTATAACGACAAGACCCTTTGTTTTATCAAATCCTTCCCCATTATTTTTTTTTTTTTTTTTTTGGCCAGTGATGCAAATTATAATTCTTAATCCCAACCTCACACAAGCCATGCTTGCGCCATTGTATTACAAGGCATGTGGCATGTCTTTTGTCATATCATACATAGCTTGTAATTTGTAGGCATGTTTTTCTATAGGAAATTACTAAAGCTAATGATTCCATCCATCAACTGAATACTAGATTGTAATTAATAAATAAATAAATAAATAAAATGCATCCCTTTTATTCTAAAAAGGTGAATGGCCAAACAACCTTTCTTTCCTTTTTTTTATTTTCCCCCTTTTCAGAGTAATCTTGCAATTTGGAGAGCATTTCTTTTTTGGGGATGGAACTTGAGAGCCTTTTTTGTTAAATGGAAAGGATCATAGGGGCGACAAATCAGCTGGGACACTAAAGATCCATTCTTGGACTTTTTGACTGAGCTCATTAACCCAAAAAAGAAATTAAAAAAAAACTGAAAGTTAAAAATTAAAAAAAAAATAAAAACAGGTGGGCACTAGGCAGTAGGCTCACGACGAATTAGAGAGCCAATGACCAAAGAAGGATCCCTAGGTACACACTTGCACACGAGTTTGTTGGCAACGCACGCCTTCAATAACCCAACAATTGTGATGGCAATTAAGGCAATTGCCCGAGGCCCCATGGGAAAGTCTACCCCATCCAAGACCCCAACTCATTTAATTGCCTATGGCTCCATATGAAAAGAAAGCCCCCAACCCACTTAACCAACTAAGGCCTCATATAAAAAGGGATTTGGATTTGGTGCGGTATCTGCATGATGCAGTAAACATAGAATCGATAACATGTGATAAAAAGAAGAAATAAAATGTTGAAATTCAAGAAATGCCTTGTTGAATGAAGAACTCTTTTCATCAAAGTTATTTTAATTTCTTCTTAAGCGCGCGGCCTCCTCTTTTCTCTTATTTTGGTAATTTAAATTTCTTAACCAAAAAAAAAAAAAAAAAAAAAAGGAGCAACCCTGATAAAATATTTTGATATTAGGTCATTAAGCACTTACCTTCTCTTGAAATTCATCTAATCATTATTAAGTTCTTACACTTAATTTTTTTATTCCTGTACGTAGTTCTATAGTTTCTATGCTATAGCTATAGGCACCAAAAAAATAAAATAAAATAAAATAAAAAGCATGCCACCCGCATGGTTGCCATGGCTTTCACACCTCTCCCACTCCTGATTTTATTTATTTATTTATTTATTTATATAGATTGGATTATGACTTTTAGGGTCATCACTCTTTCATCTACAAGAAAATTATAAATAGGTTTATTAGATTTACAAATTTTTGCCATAACAAATTAGTAAAATTTTAAATTATTATATTATATTTACTTTATTTTACAGCCAAAACTTCTTCCTTGTATGATTTTGTAATCCTGTTCATTGCACAATCTGTGTTATGTACATTGCTTAAGCTTTATTTAGTTGTGCAGAATGTTGTTGGCGTAAATTTTGTTTTGGAAAATGTTATCCCATGTGGGATTTATTCACGAACCAGCTTCACTTAGATACGTGTTGTTTTTTGCAAGGATTAAGGAAAATGGAATTAGAATATTTATTTGAACAAATAAATTTGTGCATTACATTCCAAAAAATCAAAAATAAAAGTGCATACATACATTGACAACTATGTTATCCCATGTGGGAGTTATTCAAACAGAAGAGGCACAAAGGTACATACTTTGCACCTGACTTCGAACAAACCGGAAAGATTTTACATTCAACAAATAAACAAATGATGCTATTAATCCCAAATTAATATCATATGGACTTCACGGTTGGTCCATGTGGTGATCTAGCATCGCGAAGTTGCTTCTCTTGGGAAAGCAGTTTTGCAAACCTGCAAGATAAAGAAAAAATTAATCTAATTATTATGATCAAATATTGACATCACTAAGCACAGATTTTGACGTAAAGCTAGAGAAAAACATTCGATACATACCTTATGAGAGCCTCTTCATTAGTCTCATGATTTGAGGGCTCAAACACACCAGTCTGCAAATTGACCCTCGAAACTGGTTTCTTTAACAATCCTACACCAACTTTCACTAGATCATCCAAATTTTCCTTTGTGGCTATATCCACTGAAGACATTATCCCACTTAATGTGTCATCCTGCAATTTTTCACTCGTTGGACTTAATATAGATGTTTCGTTAATTTGAACAGAAAATATAGGAAAAATGAGTTTGAAATTTACAATATATATATATATATATATATATATATATATATATATATATCAACAAATTAAAAATTTTGACCTTTTGTTTGTATTCCTTTGTCTAAAGCCCTGAGCATGAAAGTATACCTGAATTCGAAGGTATTTTTTTTCAGAGTGAAGGGCTTGAAAAACCGCAGAAAGGTGATAGTCAACCATATCTCCACTTGCTTGAGTAAACACATTTACTAATGGTGTGGAACCACCACTGGTTAACCAACCCAAAACACCCCACTTAGCTGCTTCATCTGCATTGTATTTCTCTTCCTCTTTTGCTGAACCAGTTCCTAGGGATATGACTAAAAACCGGCCATAGTCCATTGGCTTTATAGGAAAGAAGTCAGTAGTTCCCCCCATAATCTCCTTTGTTACTTCGCCCATAGCGACTAAAGCCTGATATGAAAAAAATTAATTAAGTTAAATCTCCAAGGAAAAAAACAAGGACTAAGAAATTAATCTAAAATACAACATCACATGTATAGTACATACTGGATTATTTGCAGCTACCCCACCATCAATAAGGTTGAATTCTCTGACTTTCCCTGAGGGGTCTTTGGTTTCGAAATAATGGGCGGGAAGATAAGTTGGTGCCGCTGAAGTTCCAATGCATATATCAGAGAGTAAGGCATCTAAGTTTGGAGTTTTCTTAACCTCATAGCTGGAAAAGATAGTTGGCTGGAGACGCTTGATGTCAAAAGTTGGAATTACAACATTCGTCAATGTCTCATGTAATCGAGTGTTCCCCAGTTTTTCTTTAACAATGTTGTGGAGATATTTCCCATCATACTTGGGTCCTGCTAGGGCTCTTGCTATCTTTGTAGCATAAGCAAATGGAAGACTGTTGTTTGAAAAATTAAGATCATGTTAATAACATATATACTAAACAAAAGAGCATCTTGTTAAGACATGTAAAATAACATAGCATCATGTTTAATAGACATCTTGATCATTATGATTTTTACCTGCTTTGAGGGAAGATTTTGGGGCAATGATCAAGATAAAAGGTATTGATATCTTTGGCAGCAAACAGGGGCCGGTTCTTTTCATTTGGGGTAGTTAGCATGGCAGTTACAAGCCCACCAGTGCTCGTCCCTGCAATCACATCAAAATAGTCGGCAATTCTTGCATCCTCACCATCCAGCTTCTACATCATGGCAAAACCATTTAGAGTTAGTATGTCAAAGATATTTTGCAGTATTGCCATTGAAATGATGTGACAATGCATTAGTTACAATAAATGACATATGTTTGATTGTTGATGGCTGCCATTGAAAGGGTTAAGACAAAGTTGTGATCAAGTTTACTGCAGTGCCGCTATTTTCTATTAATTATTCTGCTATACGTGTTTTATGTATTATGCATGGCAGATACCTTGCATTCAATAAAGAATGCATATAGGATACATATATATCTTGGACACATACTATATGTGTGTGTGTGTGTAATATATGTACATATATATCATACCTGAAGCTCAGCCTCCAGGAAGCCAAGGATAGTTCCTGGGATAAGGCCTCTTATACCACCTCCGTCAATGCTAAGAACAGTGATTAAATTACTGTAAGCTGGAGGTTGTAGGGGTGTTGTTGGTGTTGAAGGTTGTAGGGGTGATATTGGTCCTTCCATGAGGGATTGGGGTGAAGGTATGAGAGAGAGAGAGAGAGAAAGAGAGATAGATTTTGATGTTTTGAAAGTCGTAGGAAGAAATGAAGTACTGTGAGTCTGAAAATCTTGAGTTCTTTCTGATCATGAAGTGAGGTATTTATAGCCTCTTTATTTTTCCCATTTTCAGAGAATCAACAGCATGTATGTGTGTCAAATTTGACCCAACTACTACTTTCCTGGAAATGGTTATGTTGGACTAAGAATTCATCATTTTATGCAAGAGTTGTAGAGTTTATATTCTGACAAAAGCCTTTTGCTTTGGCAGGAAAATGGTCCCCATGCATGCACACTCTACGTGAGAATTGTAGTTGAGACTCCGAAGGAATTGTAGGTAAGAATGATTAGGTCAAGCAACAAAGGCCAAGATGGAAATAATTAGCCTAACTGTGATTTGAGAGTAGGGCTATATACTATCCCTTAATAAATCCTTATGACATAGCAAATATTTATTGATTAATTAACCTCAAGTGGTCCTGTCTAGTGCAGACAATGAAAGGAACATGCTGTGATGCTACATTCAAAAATTCATAGAAAATCTAATAATCATTGAATGGTTTAAATTTTTTTCGCAAATGGCAGCGCTCGCCATTGAAAAGAAGGAATGATAGGGGCATGAAAAGGTCAATCTGGACAACAACTTCTGGGAAAAGCTCTGTAAAGCGTGTTAGTAAAAAATGCGAGTTCAATGAATTAGTATTGTTCAATTACGCCGGCAAATGACTTCAAGCACTGGATCTACTGACCAAATTTCGATATGGTACATTCAGGAAGTTTTTCTTTGCCTAACTTTTTTTTTTTTTTTTTTTTTTTATGAAATAAAGTATGTATTAATAACAAAGGGCAAGGCCTAACTTTATAAAGCTTTATATGTTTAATTTCATTAGAATCTCATTGGCTTTCTAACAGTTTGCAAAAAACTTAATGGTTATCCACTCTTGTTAATATTAATTTTCCTGCCAAAAAGGGTTACAATCTATGTGGATGTTATTTTCCCACGAGGCCAGTATATAATCCTGAAATTTCTAACTACATTTGAGGGTGCTTCTATTTTCATATGTCATCCAAACTACTCCATATAATTAATTTTGTCTCTTTCCTTTCTTTTGATTGTGCCTCATGGTTTTGACTTTGGAGACGTTATAAGGAACCCTCTTTGGCTAAATACAACATAGAGGAAAGCCAAAGTGCATGCACTCTTAATGTGAAGTAAACATGCATGCAAAACCTCCTCTGTGGGCGCATGTGGTTTTTGATAATATTACTAACATCCTTAGAGGCTCTCAAAATTTATTTGACCTCTTCTATCAGGTCGTCTGGTTCCAAATTAACTATGAAGTTAGAAATTATCCTCATTCATTTGACATTTATTATAAAGTTTATTTATTTATTTTTTTTGAATCAGCAAATAATAAATTGAAGTTAATATTGAAATTTGCAGTAAAAAGGTCTATCGACTGAAGCGGCATGTTTCTTCATAAAGGGGAGATAATTAAGTGATCCCAGATTCAAGTCTCCCCTCAAACATTAACAACTCACCTCCTATAACACCAAATATGAAAAATCTGAAACTCAATGATTGCGTATAAATAAATAAAGAAGTAATGGAAAAAGGACAAGTGACCTCAAGATAAGTCAATGATATTACCACAAACTCTCTTATTCTTGATAATCACTTAGATCTTTCTATGCTTGCTTCAAAACAAAGACTGACATCGACTATCTGAGAAGTTTCGTATAATAACCCGGATGATATAAGCTTTAACTATCTGATTAACGCATTAATTTTAAGCCTTACCATTACAGTCCTAATAACGCAACCCATAGAGTTACAACAACCGATCCTACTATGAACGCAGACATTTACCAAACAACATAAAAAGTTTTATTATAAATGCATGAAAAATGATATGGGCATTCAATTGACCATACAAGCATAACAATCCTACAATGGATGCATGAAAAAGATATGTGCATTCAAACGGTCAAACAAGCCTAGAAATCCTATAATTAATGCATGAAAATATACACCTAAGGATATTTCACGGGAGATGAATTAGACCATGTATCCGATCCGCCACGTCCTGCGTTTTCGAGAAAACAATTGAATTGGCCACAATGTTAATATTATTATCAGATTTAAAGAAGTGAAATACACTAATGGGGACAGAGACACCACAAAGACAACCCATGTGAAAGACAAAGCCACAAACACTAGGACACAACTCAGAGACCCAACATCAAACACCTGATATGCAAGAAGTAAAAGACTTACGGTTAGAACAGCAGACTATGCCTCCACTGAGCAGAAAACAGCACCCCCAGCCGAATGACTGTTGGAACATGCCGACAATGTTATGCATGGTCCATAATGTACCAGCATTCAAGGAAGTTTGTTACATGATTTTAGCGAGGAAACAATTTAATTGGCAGCACCTTCCCAGAATATTAAAACTACTGGGAGCTTATATTTTACTCCTTTTCAAACAATTTTAGATAGGAGAACGAGACTGACGTAGTGATAGACATGTCATGGAAATTCGACTGCACCAAGTGATCAAAGCAAAGAGAAGCAGCGTTACACATTCCACCGAATTTTTTAATGCTTTATTTTGCCATCTAACGTGGTAGATGACAGAATTACCATCTCAATGCCATCATCAAAGCATTTTTAATTACGTGGCGTGGCATAATATGCAGGGGCGGAGCCTTGTTAGGACTAGGGTGGCCAAGGCCCCTTTATTTTTTTCAAAAAATTTGACATTTGTTTATATAGGTTCAAAAGTTTTTGAAAAATTGTATAGGTGGCCACTCCAAAATTTTCAATTTAGCTTTAAGTGGTGGTATTTATCACACTAAATCAAATCACATATTCACGTGTAATAATTTTAGAAAAAAATCTCTTGAACTTAATATAATATATCTTTATATAAGGGCAATTTTTATTTTGTAGGGACTTGTTTGGTTGTTTGAATGGAAATTAAACAATTAAAATGTATTTTACATAGTATTTGATGATCAAATCCGTCATATAGAATGGACAAATCTTGCCAATGATCGTTGGGCTAAATGACATTTCTCGTTTCAATAAGGGTGTAGCTGTGTGAGGTCTGCGGATGTCTTGGTTTTGACTCGATGTGGATAGGTTTTAAAATCTTGATGGGTGTAAAAGTAAAATTTCTCACAACATGTGTATTTTAATTATACCTCTTTTTTTCCCCTTAAAATAATTATATAGTAAGACTAAGGTAAAAGAAAAAATAATTTTATCATAATATTTTAAGTTGGGCCACCCCAACCTAATATTCCTCACTTTGCTCCTGATAATATGAGTTGCTACATTAGATGAAAATAAATAAGGGTGACCCTATATCCACACCCTTTTTTACTTATCCACACCCCTATATGGTAATTCTATCATTTCCATTTTCCCTTCCCTTCCCTTCCCTTCCCTCTGTCTTCCCTTCTCCATTTTTTTTTCTCTCTTCATTCATTCTTTGACGCCACCCTCATCCTCTCATAGTTGAATACAAATCCACGACCTCCATAAAATCATTGAATTTGGTTTGAAAAACAAAAATTCAATAGCTCAAGACAACTAAATATACATATATATAAATAAGCAAGCAAGTAGATGAAAAAAAAAAAAAAATTCCCGACAAACTCCATTTTTCCGACTAACAAGGCAACTCCCCCACACAAAGGACCATGTCCTTTCTTGAATTAAATTTGATGCTCGACGCTAGCCACAACCCTTTCTCTAGTTTTTTTTTTCTTTTCTTCTTTCATTTTTTTTTTCTCTCCTCCTCCCTCCCTCCCTGCACCTATCGTCGTCATCCACCATGGACCGAACCAGCTCGCTTGCTAGAAATCACCAGCTATGGAAACCATAGGCTCATCACTTCCATTGTCGAAGCCACCACCGTCTACATACCAAACCTAGCCTCCAATTCTCCGCAACGAGGGGTCTATCGGTTTCTTATGGGTTTGAACTTGAAGTTAAAATTTAGTTCGCCGTTAACAAATGGCTAATTGCTGCTGCACATTAATTTTTCTTTAGTCGATTTTTATTTATTTATATTGATTTCTTGTTTTTTTTTTTTTTCCTCCAAACGAATGTCATGCTTCTTCCTTTTCGATTCACTTTCCTCCTCTTCACCTTGATTTTTTTTTCTTTTTGAAGTTTCATTATATGCTAAAAGAAATGGAGTTAGCTATGCACAAAAGGGTTGTTGGAGGAAGGAGAAAGGATAGAAAAGAAGGAAGACTGATGTAGAGGAGAAGAGAAATGAAAATGAATAAAATGACAAAATTGTCCCAGAGAGGGGTGTAGATAAGTGAAAAAGGGTGTGGAAATAGGGTCACCCAATAAATAGTAAAATAAAAAATTCATAAAATATGGCGAGTATCTTATTGGTAAAAATTTTAGGAAAATGGTACGAATAGTTACAAAAAAATTCGTTACAAATGATTATAATTGATGTTGTTAAGTTTTCATCCTAAAAACTTAACCTATTAAGTGGAGAATTCAAACAAATATATAATTGATGTGGGATATGAGACTTTCCAATACACGTGGCATTAATTGATCGCCAATGGAGTTTATGAGATTCAATTCTGCTGTGGACAAATTCACTCCCCAATGAAGTGTGGAAATGACCTATCATTCATCTTATTATCCTCCGAATCACAACTTCTACATTAAACTTCCAATTTTATTGGACACTACTCATTATTTTAGAAAATATAGTACTCCTAATAATAATAATTAATAAATGAACAAACTTATTTATTATTAAAGGACTGCCTCAGGCAGTTACCCAATAAACAAATACAAAACAATATTAATTAAAATAAAAAGAATAATTTTAAATTTTTTTTTTTTTGGTTGACATTACATGGGCACATTGACCCCTAGACCACCCATACCCTAACCCAACCAGACACCAATAATTCTCGATGACATGATGATGAGACACCAAATGATCGCCACCACTAATATTTGTTGGTGTGTGGTGATCTTGCCTCTCGAAGTCTCTTTTCTTCAGAAAGTAATTTTGCAAATCTGCAAGGAGTAGGAAGAGTATAATTAGCACTATATATTATCATATAAATAGATATAATGATGTGCATATATAGTCAGTTAATCACTCCTCTTTCCGTACTTTTTCAGAGCCTCCGCATTAGTGTCACCATTTCCCACTGGTTCAGGCAGACCCGTTCCTAATTTCACCCTCGAAACTGGTTTTGTCAATAGCCTTTCCCCAATTCTCACAAGTTTGTCCAAGTTCTCCTTTGTAGCAACATCCACGGAAGAGTCTGTCCCATTTAGCGTATCATCCTGATTTCGAATATATTGAAGGATTTTTTCAAAACTTAAGCTCACAAAATTGGAAAAACCATGCATATGAAAATGAGAATTGATATGAGCTTACATACTTGAATTCGGAGGTAGTTTTCTTCGGAATGGAGTGCTTCGAAGACCACAGAAATATGGAAATTGACCATATCAGCACTCGCTTGGGTAAACACGTCCACTAATGGTGTTGAACCACCATGGAGTAACCAACCCAGTACGCCCCATTTGGCAGCCATTTTAGCGTTGTATTTGTGTACCGTATTTTGCGAGCCAGTGCCTATGGAGATCACTAGAAAGCGGCCATAGTCCATGGGCCTAATTGGGAAAAATTCTGGATTTTTGTCGAAGATCTGATTGGTAACTTGGCTTATGGCAACTAGAGCCTGGATCATGCATGGCATGCCCCAAAAAAATTGATAAAGAAACAAGCTAGAGTCAGCTAAATGTGTTGATAACTTGATATATATTTTTAACTCTATTAGATATCACTTTTATGTAATAGTCATACCGGATTATTCGCGGCGACACCACCATCAACAAGATTGAATTCGTAAGCATTTCCTTCTCCATCTTGGTTCTTGAAGTAATAGGCGGGAAGGTAAGTTGGAGCGGCCGAGGTGCCGATGCATATGTCAGACAGTCGAGCATCCAAACCCGAGGAGTTTTTCGCCTGCGCGCAAAAGAATATTAGAACTCACTTTCAGATTTGTTCGATTTCAGAATGCCAAAATGCCATGGCCATTTCTCATTTCTGGCTAGGCTTCGCAGGCGCGCTCTAAATATTTTAAACCATGTTAGTTGCTTGACTCATTTTTATCGGGGTCATCCAAACAAAAATAATAATGTTTAGCTGGGTGAGGAATTTTTATGCTGAATTTGTCTTTAAAGCAAAATTCATTAAATTCTTGGAATTAAATTATGCCTTTAGTTAACTGAAGTCAGATTTTCTAAATTTCCAATCATAGTTTTAACTTGGAATTTGTAGGGTCAAATTTTGTTTAGAAATTCCACTTACTTAGATGGAATTTGTCAAATTCCATCTTTTAAATAAGGAAATATTAAAAGTCCCTCTTGAAATTTTTACTTTCAAAAAGTTTAGCCTTAAAAAACTTTAAAACTCTCTGCTACAAAATCTAAACTTTGAAAATATTACTATTTTTAAAAGTCCCAAGTTTTTTTTTTTTTTTTTTTTCCAAATTCCTCATCTAAATATAGCCTTACAAGAAAATTCATAATTCAACTCAACTTGAGTTTTGTAAGATTAATCTTGTGGCCTAGTTTTTAATTTATTTATTAATAAAACACTAAGAGGGTTGAGGTTAAGACAAATCCTTACCAGGTTCATTAATCTAAAATATAAGCATTACCTTCGTAAATGAGTACTACTGAGTACTTCTTTTTTTTTTTTTTATCCACGTACGGTGTGAGTACTATTTCGAAAGTTCGAATTTCCATCCAGCACAATGAAAAATATAAGAAGAGAGAGAGAAAGAGGGAGGGAGATATACCTCATAAGAGGAGAAAATGGTTGGATGTAAGAGCTTGATATCAAAAGTCGGAATGACGACATTGGTTAAGGTCTGATGCAACCGAGTCTCTCCTAGAATCTCCCTTACAATCTCGTGAAGGTATTTTCCATCGTACTTGGGCCCTGCTAATGATTTCAATATTTTTCTAATTGGCCCACACATGCCCCTTCCATAGAGACCAACACATGTTCATCAGTTACATAATGAAATGCTAACAAAATATCCTCCGATATATCCCAAGATTTCATGGATTAATTAATTAAATGAATGAATCCTGAATGAGGGAGGCAAGAGCAATCAAAGCTTACCAATTCTGTGGGAAAATTTTAGGGCCATGCTCGAGATAAAAGGGCACGATGTCCTTGGCAGCAAAGAGAGGACGATTATTTTCAGTGGGCGCCGTTAACATGGCAGTTACGAGACCACCCGTGCTTGTTCCTGCAATCACATCAAAGTAATCTGCGAGCCTTGCGTCCTCACCATCCAGCTCCTACCCCAAGGTTGTATTTTTAATTTGTAGTCAGTAAGATGTAACCCCAAAAAATATAGGTAGTGACTTTAACTGTATTGGATATGCATGGTTTACAATATATATTACTTCCTTATCATGTTCAGCATGACTACATTTGATTCGCCATTTTCTGTTCCAATGAGCTTTAATTTTGGTTATTTTATGTGATTTGTGCAATATGTTACAAGATACTGATCCAATTTTTTGTCCATTATAAAAACAATATATGGTACTTCGGTAGTAGTAAATTGTACCATAATTAATTATGAAAGACCAAGATATTTTAAACTCTCTCTCTCTCTCTCTCTACATATATATATATATATATATATATATATATATATATATATAGTCCTGATCAGGTCAGTACCATGCATTAGAGAGGTTGTACTCCGTGCATTGGCCCAATGTACCATTTAACTCACTAATACACGAAATACAACTCCCAATACGGATGTTAATATAAGTTATATCAGCACGTACTTACCTGATCATCATCCTATATATATATACACACATTCCCAGTCAAGTGAACATATATTGATATAACTTATATTAATACCATACATTAGAGGTTGTACGTACCCTGTGCATTGGCCCAATGTATCCTATAACCCGGGATATAACCCCCAATGCAAAGTTAGTATAAGTTATATCAACATATAAGTACTCATTTGACCATCATTCAATATGTATATTATTATATTCATAGGGATTTTTAACTTTGCATGGTGTTGATGCTAATAATCTCGCACATATTTGGGCTGTATGGTACAATCCACCTATGCAAAGAGTATAACCCTAAAATTCATAGCATTGATGCATGCAAGAAAATCAACACGTGCTACCCTGAAAATTTATATTCATATATGTATGTATGTACTTATTTTATGTATGTAATTTCTATAAAACACAATCATGTATGTATCATCAATGTATGTATGTATGCAATTTCTATAATACATGCAGGACCCTATATACTGGCCGGATAAAGAATAAAGAAAATATACCTGAAGTTGTGATTCAAGGAATGAAAGGATAGTTCCAGGGATGATCCCTCTAATACCACCTCCATCAAGGCTAAGAATGGTGATGAGGTTTCCATAAATTGGGGGTTTGATTTGAAGAAGGGAGGATGTTGTTTTATCCATTAGAAATCAATTAAAATGTAATGTTGTGTATAACTTGCACCAAGTGAGAAATGCTTCAAGTTATTGTAGACAAGATGGGAGAAATAAACTTGCATGTGATGGTCCTGCTGAACGACCTATTTATAGTGTTACAGTCGAAAGAAACTCATTCAAGCTTTGAATGGGTAACCTCTATACTTTGTGGTAACAGATGAGGTTGAAAGGTCATGAAAATTCCGGGAACATGCCATGGTCAGAGGGTGCACGATCAAATTGTGGAATCACCCTCAGCTTACCCCTGGATTGAAATTTTCCATAGTCCAAACATTCCTCAAACTGCATATTTTATTTTTTTTAGTTTATTGAAGAAAGATAAGAATTTTCTTGCGTGACAAACATTTGCACGATGATGTGGAATTTTAATACTCCGCATTAATTAAGGGAAAAACACGATTAAATAAAGTCATTATTTAATATATGTATATATATATGTTTTAAGGTTTTAATTTTGCCATCAAATGTACAAAATATTGAAAAAATGTGAAATACTCATAAGAAAGAATATTTTAGGAAATCAATTTTATAGAATCATTGACTTTTTAATGGAACAATAATTTTAGAACATCCAAAAAAAAAATAAATAAATAGGAAGGGTGAGAGTAAGAATTAGGGAGTTCAATTTTATTTATTTTTTTTAAAAAAAAAAAAAAAGAAAAAACCTGATTGCCAGGCCAGAAACTACATCAGACTTCATTGGAGAATGTTTTCATGCACTTCAAATATGGTGTGGAAATAGTTATAATATCTTACTAATGAAATTCCAGTCACCCTATCTTTTTACGGATAATACGGCACCTATAGTTTGTGGTCCTGCACCCTTTACAAGCGGTTCTAGCTAGATGCATGCATTGAATTGCCGGCGGCTTAATCGCCATATTTAACACGAGAAAACAATAATTAAACTAAATAATAATTTGCTACATGACGACAACTTGATCCAATGCAAATCACATTGTTTACTTTAATCGTGTTTATCAATAGATGAAATATATAAAATGAAGGAACGGATGGAAGATCATTGGATGAGCAGGTCGCGTGCATTGCATCCGATCGGATGAAATGACGACACGCAAAAATGTTCATCCAAGCAGAAGTTTATCGAAAATATAGCACGTGCAGATTGATCATCTAATATAGTTTGTCTTTTGATTATAATATTATCTGATAGATGTTTAATCAAAGTCACAACTTAGGCCCGCATTTGGTATACTAGATTAAAAAGTTGGATATAATAGAATTAGTGAATAAAGAAAAAGTTTATGATTACTTTGTATAAAAATGGGTTAGATAGTCTCTCAAAGATTTTTTTATCCCGTATTTCTTTTAAATGGTAATCTTAAGATAAAAATATATCACTTATTTCGTAAGTTTATTATCTCTCGCATTTGGGGGATTACATTAATTAGCACATATTCCATTGGAGTTTTTAACATTACAAGAAATTTATATCCTGATCCTATCCGCTTACCAAACAATATGATCTTACATCATAAACAAGCAATTAAAAACCAACCCAATATGATAACTATATAGGTTTTTTTTTTTTTTTTTTTTTTTTTGTTAATACAGATTTATGCATACGGGTTCGAGCCAAGCACACATCCACCCGAAATCCATGTATCCTGTGAGCATCTCCGAGTCCATGCCAGTGGTATACATACATTTCAATGTTTATGGTATCATGCATTCAGGGTTCATTTTATTTATTTATTTTTATTAATATATGGAATATAAAGCTCATCTTCTCCTCCTCCTGATACGTTTGCATTTGGAGCATCATCCGGAAACATCAGGTAAAATAAATAATTAGGATGAAGTAAGCATAAATGATTAAAATATAATACGTGATGATCGATCGATCTTATCATATGATAAGGAACTAAACTTTATGGGCCTCTTATTACGTCTGGGACTGTGCGTCTCTTACATCAGCTTCTCTTATCAATCCTGTGGTCGTATGTTGAAAAACCAGGAAATATTTTGTTGGCTGGAGTTTTATTAATTGGACTAAATTGCACGTGAAGTACGGTTCTAAATTCTTAGATCGAGGGAGAAGAAGTTCGTCCGAAAATTGTGTACGTGGCGTTGTGTAGACGATAGCCTCGCGCGTGGAAGCTGTTGCAGCCTCGAGTTCTCTCTCTCGCGAAACTGGAAGCTGATTGCCTGTGTCAAACACGTCACTTGAAGCTAATGACGTGTAAGGTGGCGGTTGGTTGGTTTCCTCCCGTACAAAAATACTCCGAACTAGGGAGTAACCCTTTACCCTTTTTCTTTTAAGAAAATGTTTCTTATATTGAAAGCGTGTTTTAAAATAGCGCTTACAAATAGCGGCGTTTGCAATTTACGCTTTTATGGTTCGGAAACCCCCTTTCTATGTCTTGAAAGCATTTTTAGAAAGCGTGCTTTTGAAAGCACTCTTTTTAAACACGCTTCCAGTTTTTTGTCAATTTTTCCTCATCTTTATTTTTACCAAGTACTTTTTCTAATCAAATGGACCAGAAAATAATGAGCTCGACCTCCTCATAGCTTCTATCCGACACACCATCTCCCTCCTAGTCCCAGAGCCATGGCGGCAACCTGCAATTAACCTCGCTTCCTCCCCTCTCTCCATCACTAGCAAAGTGGCAATCTCTCATCAACATTCGTCACAAGAGTCTCCGCTTCGCCGCCGCCACCACCACCTCCGCCTCTCTCTTCCCACCTCCTTTCCCAACAGCAGTTTCGGTTTATTATCTCCTCTAAAATTGGCTTCGATCACTGGATTCTCCGTGCAGAACAATCCAGAACAGCCCGACAAAGAGCATGGAGATAACAATGGTGACTGGCTAGAGAGGCTTTAATTTGGAGATGGGATTTGCGTTTCTTCGATCGATTTTGTCTCGTGGAAATTGGTAAAATTATGATGATGGACGTCGAAATTGTGTTCATGGCGAAGCCAGTGACCGTGTGGCGGGCGCTTAGTCGGATGTGGGAGTTGGTTGCTAAAGATCGTTGGGTCCCCATGTAGTTGGAATTAAGGACTTGGTTGAGTTGAATTAAATTTTATTTGAGCATATCAACATGCTAAAAAGGCGTGCAATTAATTCATGTTGATCTCAACATGGCCGGGATAGTCCAGAGCCAGCAAAATCAAGTGATCCGTTATAGTGCATTGTAAAAATCAAACCATGCAAGGGTGGAACAATAATTTTTTTTTTTTGGGTCGCCACTTATATACTAACTGTGTGGAAATATCTCTGAACCGAGGTTTCAGCTCGGGATGGAAGGTTCAGGCCTGAAACGCTGACACGTGGCGAAGATTGCTCAACCAAGCCAACCACAACGCACGTGATTCACCTCCTAAGATCCAGCTCGGGGCAAGGGGTTAAATCACTTCACTTGACACGTGGAAGGCCCTCACGCTAGGACCAGCTGCAAAGCACGTGATCTTCCAACTCGGGACCTGACCTTCACCTCGGGACACCTGTCTTATGACTCACGCTACAATCCAAATCCTACTACAGTCCAAAACTGTCCTAGCAGCTGTAATTCCTAACACAGCGGTTACAAGAAACCACGGTTCCCTGGCCAACCATAGTCAATAAACCATGGTCAGACGGTTATGGGTAAACCATGGTCAGATCTGACCTAACCCAAGCAGTTATCTGACCTCACATGGTCAGTCCGTACAGGTGGGTATAAAAAGAATACGATACAGCCTAATTTGGTAAGCTACAGTACCCTAATTCTCTGAGATTCGTCTTCTTCCTTGCCTCATTCTCCCCAGTACAGCTTTCTGACTTAAGCATTGGAGAGGGCACGGCCAAAACCCACCTTGGCCTACCCTCTGACCCGTTTTCCAAGCTTGTGATTGCAGGTCCAGGCGAGGGAGCAAGCTCCATCATCAATACGTAGTTCGGGGAGCAGATTTTACCCCGTATACTAACATACATACATTAACACATATATTCATATATTTTATGTGTTAGGTGTGTGCATGCATTTATGTAAAATATAAATCCCTAAACTTAATAGTCAGGAGAATTACTGCAAAAAGATGAATGTTTACCTATGCATTCGCCTTATTATTTGGTTACCTCTCAAGGTTAGCTAGCATTCACAATAGTGGTGGAAAAATAAAATTGGAGTGCCACTTTATCAAGTATGGAGGAAAAATGTGAAATTGGGGGTGTCACTTTATCAATTATGGGAGTGCCCACTCATCAAATTGAAGGGAGTTATATAGTTTTTAAAAAATTTTGGGGTTGCCAATTAAAGCCCCCCCTCCCCCCAAGGGCAAACGTGGGTCCACCCCTGAAAACACGTATATAGCATGTTTATGTTCATGTTCATGTTCGATCACAATTCCATATTTTTGTGGGTTTACAAACCCCGGAACTCTCGCTTTGGTTGCTTTGTCAATGGATGGTTCGGGGAATCCACAGAATAGGAAATCCTCCCCTTCCTTAACAAAGTAACCATTCAAGGTAGGTCGGTATGGTGAGATTCGGATATCTGGCACCCTTCCTTCTGCTTTTGCTTTGACCCTTTCTCTGCTTCTCTGCAACATCTCCATACGGTCCTTTTTGGAAGGCTCATACCCCAATCCGAAGGTATAGGTGACAATGCGGCTCTGAACGGATGCCGGTATGCCTTGCTGACGGCGTCCTAGTCCCATGCCTGGGAAGAAACTCATTTTCTTTATTATGTTCCCCACATGCAAATTGCCATGAGGGCAAAGGTCGAGAGGTATCAACTCTCTCTGTTCTGGCTCTTTTTCTATGCATTGAACATACTCGAACCCAGACAATGGTGCTCCAACGGGCTCGGGCTTAATCTCACAAATGGGTACCCCTGACGATTTCAAGTCATAATCACCTTGGAGTGTGACGACGGCCCCTTCATAAGGGAACTTGACTTTTTGGTGCAATGAAGAAGGGACAGCCCCTGCAGGATGAATCCAAGGTCTCCCCAACAAGAGATTGAAGCACGACGGGACATCCAGGACTTGGAACTCCACTCTGAATTCTGTAGGCCCCATAATCAACGGCAAAGTGACCACTCCAATCACTTCTCTGCGGGTGTTATCATAGGCTCTCACTGTTTGCCCGGATGGCATGAAGTCTGTTGGATCCAACCCCAAAACGGTGGCAGTTCTGAGAGGGCACACATTAAGAGCGGAACCATTGTCGATTAGGACTGTCGGAACCCTCTTTCCCATGGTGTCGACAGTGATGTACATGGCTTGTGAATGGCTAGGTCCACTTTTAGGTAGGTCTGCCTCTGAGAACACAATGGTTGAGTTCTTCGAGGTTGGACTCACCAAGTTCACCAAATTTTCTAGAGATGTGTCAATAGGAACCTGTATCTGGTTGAGCAACTTCAAGATAGTCTGACGGTGCTTGTAAGAGGCCATGAGCAAACCCAATATAGTGATGTTGGCATTAGTCCTTCTCAATTGCCTAAGCACTTCATCCTCCTCTTCTTGCAGGTCGAGGTGGCGATTACCTTCCAAGTCCCCCAATGGGTTGTCAGATTCTAAGTGCGGAGGCTTGAAATGGCGACCCCCTCTAGTTATGTGCTCCACTTCATCATCGCTCATCCACATATCATCAATCTCGCCTACGTCACCCATGAGGTCATCCCATGTGATTGTGTCGATCTCTTCCATTTGGACTTCCTCTGGTAACTCATCTCAACCCGTGGGGATTATAAGCTCATCAGGGATGAGGTCGGGATAGAGTACATAGTAATCAAACTTTCCGGACGACTCTCCCAACAAACCCACTTTAGGATCTCCTGCCTCGAACCTTTCTTTCAAATGTCGCTGCATGGACTTTTTTGGCAATACCAAAACCTTTTGATCAGTAAGGTCTTGGACTACCTTCTTCAGTATAACACAGTCCTCCGTATCATGTCCGGGCGCCTGATGGTACAAACAGAATTGGTGAGGAGTCGAAGGCCTCGGCTTTGAATGGCATGGCAATATGAGCCCTTTATCACAACATTGGTGGAAAACTTGAGTCAAAGTCATGGGAAGCGGCATGTATCGCCTTATGGGTTGACGGGATTGGGACGAGCCTAGCTCGATGGCATTTATGTTGTTGGGAGGAGGCATATTGTGAGTGGGGAGGGGATTTCGAGTGACATTTGGGCGATTTGGTGCGGTGGGTGGTGAAATGATCTGCTTGTCGAGCAAATCTTGGATTTCATGGCGGAGGCGGTAACAACGGTTGGTTAGATGGCCTTTGGCTTGGTGGAACTTGCAATATTTATTTTCATTGTAGTTCTTGGGCAATGGGTTTGGGGGAGGCCTTGGGTCGAGGGGTTTCAGGAGATCACGGCTTCTCAGCTTTTCAAAGACTCTTTCGAGTGGCATATATAGCTCGGTGAATTGGCGAGGTGAGGTGGAGTCATTTAGGGAGAAAGGGCGAGTGGGTTGGGTAATGGTATTGACCTCGGCGTTGGGTTTTCCTCCAAAGTTTGTCCTTCGACTCCTTAGGATTTCCTCCGTTTTGATTGTTCCATCGGCGATTGCATCTTCAACTTGTGTGCCAGCCCCAACAAGAGCCTTGAAGTTCGGAAAGTAATGAGCAAAGAGATGCTTGTGATATACGGGCAGCAAGTTCTTCACCACCAACTGAATCTGTTCTTCCTCATTCGGTCTGTCTGTCATCTTGGAAGCCTTTTGTCTCCACCTAGTGATGAAGGCGGAGAAAGTCTCGTTAACCCCTTGCTTAGTGGTTTCCAAGTCCCTTCGCGTGACATCCACTTCAGTGTTATACTTGTAATGGTCCGTGAATGCATTGCACACATCCTCCCAAGTCTTGGTTCTATTCTCCTCTAATGACAAAAACGAATTCAAGGCGGAACTCGCTAATGACTCATGAAACATTTGAGCCAATAACTCATCGTTCGCCCCTCGAGGGTGCATAGCTCGCACATACATCTTGAGGTAGGTTTTAGGACAGCCTATCCCATCGAATTTTTCTAATTCCGGCATCTTGAATTGTAACGGGATGCGAGCCTTTGGGAACAAGGACAAAGTGCGGATGTCCACTATATCATCAGACCTACAGATTCCCTTTAGAGTTCATTCTAAGGCCTCGACCTTGTTTGCCAGGACGGTTGAGCTCTCCCTTGATGTGGCTTTGGTTTCCCCTTCCTTGGTCTTGGGTAGTTCTCCCCCTTCTCCTAATGGTTCCTCAGCGGATTCAGACTCATTGGATCCTTGATTGTTATCAGTGGCACGGGCCCTAGATTCAGGTTCAGAGTTCTTCTGTTGAAGGTCTTGAGCTAACTTGAGTGCGGTCTCGGATACCTGGGTAGTGTGATCAAGCTTTTCCATGATAGCTTTCAAAGTGGCCTCAAGGTTGAAACCCCGGTTGCTAGTTCTTTCTTCAGCCATATCCGACTTAGTGATGGAATCAGCACTAACTAGGCACCCTTGTTGATCGCGGATCCAAGCCAGCACGTCTCTCCCTCTAACATAGGGTAAATACTCAATTTTTCAGCCTAAGGGTCCATCCTAAGCTTCCATAATTATCTCAAAATCTTTACAACGTACACCCTTAATTAGTTCTCTTAACCAATTACCCTTACAGGGGTCATGGGGAAGGGTACGTATTAAGGATGTAAGATGTAAAGTCTCGCTTAATTACCCACTCAATCAACAAAGCATGGCAACACATCACAAACACGGCAGCATATCATCACAACAATGTGTGTGCATATAGGTGATCCAACGGTGTCCTAGAAGGTCCATTACATGCAATTCTTTCTTTTAAGAGGGTAGGCTAGGGTCCTCAACTTTGCTTGTACCAATCTTTATACCTAACCACATGTGACATCAGGAATGTCGCGTGGGTCCAGCAGTACGTGATTGATCCATTTGATATACCCAAGGGCAAGCCCAAGGGTACTTGGCAAGAGAGGTTTGATAGCTTCGCCCAACACATGGAATCAGGAAAACCAAGGTCGAACTAGGCTATCAGTTGGCAAGGATACATCGAGGGACAATCGAGTGATCATGCAACAATAGCGCACACAATGCAATAAATGAAAGCACACAATCAAGCAGATGCAATGTGATTGATCTTAATTATCAATAAGAAATTAATTTAGCCTAATCAAATTAAATGAGTCTAGCCCTCGACATCCCCAGTGGAGTCGCCAAACTGTGAACCCACGAAAAGTGGCCCACAAGGGATTTAGCGAAAAGGATTTTATGGATGGGTGAAAGACAACAAACGAAAAGGGAGTCGCCACCACATTTTTTAGGGAAAAGAGGAAAACCACAAAAATGTTTTATTTCCAAAACCACATGACTCCATTAAAGGAAAAGCAAAGTCTTTGAAACCAGAAAATTGGATTCGGGGGCTAAGTTACGACGTGGGAAGGTTCTGGGCAAAAGCCCATAGGCACCCACATCGCCCGAGTTGGTCTCTTAATTCAATTGGGCTAACTTAAGATCTTTTTCACTCAAATATCATCATATATCATCACAAGGCAGCATGCATATCATATATTCCATCCAATCATCCATGCATAATCACTCAATTAAATCAAAACAAAAAGAAAGAAAAGAAAAGAAAAGCCTAGGATACTTGGATCCTAGAACGGACTTGAGCTTCACGAAGAGCGCCGACGTACCATGCAGCGAAATACATGGATCAAAGTCCACGTAGTTCGAAAAGAATAGGGTTAAACCCTAATAGAGACTTATGGTAAACCTTAGGTTTCCTTCCATAGTGATTTTCAAAGATAAAATGATTTTTAATAAAAAATTCAACAGAAGATATAAACTTTTGAAAAGGGGTGGAAAGAAGCTCTAGAGTTGACCATATCCCTCTATTGGAGAATAACCCTAGGAGGGAGAAGAGAAAAGAAAGGTTAAGAAAAGTGAATTAGGGCACTTCATACCCTACTTACCTTGTTCAATTTACTCCAAGCAATATCAAGCTTAAGCCATAGCGACCTTATTTTCAATAAGGCAACTATTGCACTTGTTCGCACCCTTACACGTGCTCAAAGCATCTCAAAAAGGATAACATAACAATCTGGACAGAATAGTATTAAGGCTCAAAGTCATCCACTAATCATGTTATCAACAAAAACAGTGAATAAATAGAGACCTTAATGCAACCCTAATCTCATGTTATGCATAAAACCCTAAAAATCCACTAGATGCATGCAAAAACTATCATAGTTATTCTATATATATCATATATATAATAACCATGAAGAAAAACAGAAAACAAAACCTATTCTATCATGCTATAGGAAACTTGTGTGAATTTAGGGTTATCGAAACCCTAATTTCACAACTATGCATTAAAACATATGAAACAACCCTAACACATGCTCAAATCATCATGAATATCATTCATATCATATGTATTAAATAACAGGAGCGTCAACTCATGCCAACAATCACAGCGAATAGACTATATGAACTATGCATGATTTAAGAAGACAAAAAGAGTAACGCTTTCAAATCCTTAGTAAACTAAGGATTATCAAGCACATAGAACCATGAATCATCTTAAAATCATTCATATCATATCACAAAAGCATGGAATTAACCTAACATGTGGAGTTACAACATGCACTAGAACTATCATAGAAGAAGAAGGAGAAGGAGAAGGAGAAGACCTATATTCAGCATTCAAAAAGAGTGCTTATCTCTTGTAGAACCTCCCTTGCCTTCAAAGTCCTTGTTCTCTTGCTTGCTTAGGGTTGAAAAGCCTTCTCTTGATGTCCTTCTAGCTCTCCAAACTCGTAGCTCCCTCTCTCTCTAAGTGTAAAGTGCACTTGTGGCCCCCCTATGTGCTGAATATCATCTCCTTTATATAGAGAACTGACCCCCTAAACCAATGGCTAGGATTAATTCATTAAATAATGATCCTAGGGCTATTAGAGACTCTCTTGGTGCTCAAACAACTCAAACCTACACACTCCTAAGCTCAGACAAGTTATTTTGGCGGAGGAAACCGTCAAAAGAGGGAAAGAAGAGTCAGAGTTTGACTTGAAAAAGGAGTCTCTCGGGTGACCATCTAGGCCTGGACGGTTAGCCGTCTGGGCCTAGACGGCTAACCGTCCAGCCCCGGATGGTTACCCGAGGGTCCTCTATTTTTTCTCCGGTTTTGACTCCCACTTGCTTCAGAAGTCCTAAAATCTTCAAATTAAGTCCGATTTTGACAAAATAAAAGCCAAAACGACCGTGTTTCGAAGGGGAACACATTTTTAGGCATTTTAGGACAAAAATCCTTAACCGTGGGTGCATGGTTAGGTTTTACAAAGGTGGTTAACCATGGTGCCTCACCGTCGCTAAGCTGGGTTTGTACACAAGGTCGAACCGAATGCTTTCCCAATCGAAAATTGATCTTTCTAAACATGTTTAGGACATAAATAAAGCCCAATTGAAATTAAATGAGAGAAAATTGGTTGGGTCTTATGAGTCAATTTGAGCAAACCAAGAAAGGGTCTTTTAGCCAAACCGAACCATTACGAGCCGAATTAATCTTAAACCATTAATTCATGAAATTGAACTTATATATAGACTCTATATACTCATATGAACTTGATGGGATGACTCGGGATTCATTCCAAAGTCAAATGGAAAATATACGGCTTAAAAGACAATTATGCCCTTAAAGTCGCAAAAGTTTTTATTGACCATCGAGATGAACTCCAAATCACTTCAAAATTCATACACATGATATTCAATGCCATAGAAACTCAATGCAAAAGACTAGACTAAAAAAGGACTCAAAATCCTACATGAAATGATATGTCCTAGCTACGGTGACAAAAATGGGGTGTGACACCATCTAACTCTAGTTAACTAGTTGTGATTAAAGTCACATTTTTGCATGTGATTGTGAAAAGGTATTCCGACCTAGTTAAGGTTATATCATTCGGAGAACTAAATTGGACCCAAACTTAGGAACTGAACTTGAATTGTCATCCAACCTTAGATGTAAGGCAACCTTAGGGATCCAAACTTACTATGAGGAGAGCTCGAATATGGCTTGGACTTGTAAGTGAACAGACCTTGGAGGAGCTGTAATCCAAAGAGTTAAAATCCAAGAACTAAGTTCCAAGCCTTGAGGTCTAAGTCCTGAGGTCCTAATGCTGCAATTGGAGGCTTACCTTAATGTCACATGTACAATTCTGAACTACCACAGGATGGGTTAATATTTTCAACACAATTGCCATTTTGGTGCTCGAGCATGAGCTCCACAATGACAATGGCCTTTTCCTTTCTTTCTTTCTTTCTTTCTTTCTTTCTTCCTTTCTTCTTTTATTTATTTATTTTCTTCTCTCTTTTTTTTCCTTCTTGTTGATGAATCAATGGCAAGAAAAATGGAAATGGCCAACGAGGTTGGGATGACGGGTAAAAATGGAGAGTGATGGTGAGGGTAATACCATCTTTTCATTCCTCCATTAACATCGTTTGTTCAATTAACACTCAATTTGTGCCCAATTGGTATTAGGAGGGACATTAGAACCTAATTTTGTTTAGAGGGGTTACGTAAAAGAAGGCAAAAAATAAAGGGGGTTTCATGCATTTTACCATTAAGAAAATTACATATTTGGCGAAAAAAAAGAGAAAAAAAATTGCAATGACATAGTAGACATTAAAAAGACACAATGTCAGCTGAACTACAAAACAATAGTGAATTGTTACTGGGAAATAAATTTTTTTTATTTAACCCGAACAAAAAAAAAAACTGTTGATCTGCTTCCAATATAGCAAGTGTCAAATTTATTTCTTGCAGTAGTAAAATGAAAAGTAAAAAATAAATGCAAGGAAAAATAAAAAATAAAAAGTTAATAAATTAGAACAACGTATTCTCCCTAATCTAATTTGTCTTTTACAAATTCTATCTTTTTAGGGACAGAAGCAGAAAGTAGATCTGAAAATATCTGAGCTGCTCATTTAATAAACCTCCACTCTAACAACATAGAATTAGTGATCAGGTGTGCCCAAGTCCACCATAGCCTACTCTTATCAAGTTCATTTTCTCCAAGCTAGAAAGTCGATGAAAATAGGGATCCCTTTCAATAAATTTGTGAAATTACAATTAACATATAGTGGTATTAAATCATTTATGCATTAATTAATTTATGTCAATTTATGCATGAAATTCATGCTATGGACGCAATATATGCTAAGTACAGTCTGACATTATACTTAGAATCTTACGGGTATCAATTTAGAGGTAAATTTTCTTGATCTCGAGTATAATCAGATATAATAGAATTAGTTTTGGTACACGATAATCTATTTCCAAATTATTTTACTACATAACCTTAGCCTCTCTTACTAACTAGTATGTTGTATTCTCATAGCCTACTTTCCTGAGCAAAGTCTCACTTGGTAGACATTAAAACTAGTTCGCTAATTCCATAAACACCTCCCCTATCACACCTTAAAAATAGCCTTCTCATAACCTAGAGAGATGATAGTGCCAACACTTCTTTATGACAAACTATTCCCATATATATTCTAGAGCTAAAAACTAGAAAATACCTTTTCTCATAACATAACTATTTAAAGGTATTACAACATTTCCCAAAATACAAAATAACTAAATACAACAACTGAGTTTACCAAACATATATTTATATGAACAAAAAAGATCTTAATGCTCCTAGATTTGCTTGATCTCTTTCCCACAACTGATTTTCTGTTCCTGAAGGATGTCATTAAAATAACATCGTGAGCTATCAACGACTCAGTGAAATTGACCACATAATAAATCTTAAGATCAATTTATTAATTAAAACAAATCTACAACTCAGTATGTTATGCATTTTATTAATGCAACTATATTATACCTGCATCTTTGTTATCTTGAGCAAACTGCAAAATAAATTTAATAGCATGCTTGTCTACTCATACAAAGCATACTATTTATCACAACACAAACCGCTTATCATGTGTATACTATATCAATGGCCTGATGCCCTAAAAATGACATGACAAATTAGTGCACTAACTATAAGGCAATCTTTACCCCAGCCATCACTTCTTAACTTCTCAATAACACAATATAGTTTTCGATATAATTAAATAACATGCTTATGGGTACTTCTCATACATAAACATTTACAATTATATGAAATTTCGATGAAAATTCTACACTAATTAAAGTAAACATATAAGCAACTTAACGATGTATCATCATGAATACACACTAACATGCCCTTAGTAATCAAAACTAAATTTTTGAGTTTGAGCCAAATTTTAATAGATTATGAGCTATGTTGCACGAACACACCATTTTTGGGGCAAATGCAGTGTCAGACATGTGTCCGACACAGACACTTGCCCGACACGCCTACGGCACGTATCCAACACTCCAAAGAGGTATCCAATCAATTTTACTATTTCTTTTTGGTCCGACACGGTCAGGACACGAGGGGGACACACCCAGGACACACGGGGGACATTCCAGGGACATAGCGGGGCCATTTTGTAAATATTATTTTTTTAAAAAAAGGGGTACATAATGTTATATTTTAAAAAAGAAGGGGTCTTTTTTGTATTAAAAAAAAAAATTAAACCTAAAAGGTAGGAATGGAAGCTTCCCGATTCTAGTTCCAAATCCCAAGCAGAGAGAGAGAGAGAGTTGGGTGGAACCCCTTTGCCCATGACTAACGGCAATGACAACGGCAACGACAACTAGTGACTTTGCAATGCAAAATGTTCTGCAGATGGGTTTACGCCCACTGGCACCTGGAGGAATGCAGATCTGCCAGCTGCACAGTATACATCTGATGCATTTATTTGACTGGTGAGGACTGGTGTTGACTTTTCTTCTGCATTTTATTCAACCTCTTCATAAAGAACTAGTAGGTGCCCATGTGCAACACAAGTGGACCATTTCAAAATATATATGATGCATTTGTTTGATGTGTATAATGGAATTATATATATATAATTATAAATATTTATTTATTTATTGTCGTATCCCCACCATGTCGTGTCCTAGTTTTTTTAGGATTTGTCGTGTCAAAGTGTCCATGTCGTACCGTACCTGTGTCTCGTGTCCATGTTCATGCTTCTTAGATTATGAGTCAAGTTGCAATTACAAAAATGCAACTAATAAAATTTTTTGCAAAGAATTGTCTTAATTTTATTGTACTCACCATAAGTTGAATGGTTCAAGAAAAACTCGATTTGGAGCTCATTCAGACCATTTTTTACACATAAGGGCAAAATGGTCATTTTACATATAAATAAACATATGAAAAAAAAATAAACATACTAAATTTTTTCTGAAAATATTAATATATAAATCTCTTCAAAATAAATACAACGATTCAAATCATGACTCAATCAGAGTTCTATACATTTTGTACCGGTCAATCAAAGTTCTATAATAAAAAAAAACAACACATAAAAGGACTAATATTTTACAATTTTTAAAACCTATGTTATCGGATCACATGGTTACAAAATTTTGTAGGGATGTTCCTAGGACTTCTATAGGATTATATATATATATATATATATATATATAGCACCAAAGGAGGCCTCCACGTGTCTAAACACACCAGAGTGCACGTAGCAGTGCACCTACTGCATCCAAACCTTCCCCCTTATTCTTCACGGCAGCAACACAACCAAGTATACCAACTGCTGTTTTTATTTTTTTTCCCCAAATTTAATCCTAACTTTGAAAATTCATAACAAATTCAATTCTCAACCTTTTTCAATGATTCAAAAGCCTATTAGGTTGCAAGGGGGTTTGGCATTAGAAAACCTCTTGGAGAGAAATGTTGCATGGAGATTCCTTCTTGAACCTAATTCTCAATGGCATCCTATCAAGAGTAAATATGGATTGCAGGGTAATGGATGGGATGCTCAGAAAAATTATATGGTTTCAACCAGACGTCCTTGAAGATTTATGTCTCAATGCATTCCTCATTTTCATGCTCTTACATCAGGGGTTGTTGGGAAGGGAGATAAGGTTTGCTTTTGGGAAGAGAGCTTGGGTAGGGATGAGCCATTTTTGCTTTGTATCCTCGTGTGTATAAGTTATCTTTGATTCATAATAACCCTATTTCATCATTTGTTTCGTCATACTCATCTCCTATTAATTGGGATTTCAAGTTTTTCTGTAATCTTAATAATAGAACTTTCTTTTAATGATTTGGAAAGCAAATGTGCCTCTTAAAATTCAAGTATTTGCTTGGTGTGTAGTGCATAAGAGGATTAATACAAATTATTTGATTCAAAAGAGGTCTTCTTTGTGTTTATGTCTTCAATAGTGTATCTTGTGTAAGGAAGAGGAAGAGAGCACTGATAATTTATTCTTGCATTGCTCTCTGGCTGGTTGGTTGTGTCCTGGGTAATTCCAGCATCAACCATAGCTATGTTTGAGCTTCATCTTTACAGTTTTGGCCATGGATGTAAGGCTGCCACCCTTTGGAATTGTACAGTTCTTGCAGTTTTTTGGGTGGTATGATCAAAGAGGAATGCTAGGATTTTTTAAGATTAAATAGTCCTCAATTTATGATTTATGGGAGTGTATTCACTTTTTAGCATCATTTTGGGCTACATCTTTGAAGGACATTGTTGGAATACCTTTGTTATCAAATCAGATTGGTTGGCTGTTTATTCCTAGTTTAGGCTGTAGTTTCCTGTTTTGGTAATCATTTTTGGTTGATTTCTACATTTTCTAGGTGCACTACTGATCCTCCTTTATACCATCTTTCTTATTTTTGATAATAGTCTTCTTATGTTGTTGATAAAAATAAAAATAATAATAATAATAAGTCCTATTTCACTCAGAATTTCAGGTAGAATTTATTAAATATATCAAAACTTGAAAATTCCTTCATTCCAATGAAATCTAATCGATTTATAAAAAATAATGATCTATTTTAAATTTTCAAAAAATAAAGTATTTCAACACAAAATTTATTCAGTAGACGCTACCATACATATACTATATGAACTAAATTTCTTATAACAAAATAACAAGAAATAAAAATTTTATGAATTCTAGCTTGTTAAAGCCATTAATGAGTTTTTTAAGCTTGAATTCACTCTCAATCTCTTACACCCTTACACTATATAACCATATGTTGTTATTAGATAAAAACCTCAACTGAAAGTGAAGATTTAGTGCTTCAAATCTGACCCTCAAGCTCAATTTCGAAATTTTGCTTCTTAGTCCTCTTCTCTCTCTCTCTCTCTCTCTCTCTCAATTCTAGAAATGAAAATGCTAAAATGGGGAGGTGATAGGTTTATATACTCTCCCTAAGCTTCTGTGCAACCCGCGCCTTCACCCTCATGACACATGCACACACACCACCCCTTCTCATGCCACCTACACAAACACATGCAATAATATTGATTAGGTTTAGTTAATCTCATTATATTAAGTTAATTCAATACATTATTCTAATTTCTTATTAATGCTCACTTTAGTGTTAATTAATCCATATACATATTTATTATTATAATCAACATTAATATAACGCATTGATCTAGATATATATATATATATACATACATATACATACATACCTAATTCTCATTATTATTATTAGTATTATTATTTTTAAGTCCATTAGAATTTTGAGGACGAAATTTTTTTTTAAGGGTGGTAGAATATAATAACCAGGATAATATATATATAATTACGTGACATATGCTTATGTGGCATTGTTAGTGCTAATTAAGCATATCGTAAAATCTAATTTCATCGCATTAGTATGGGATTTGAGGTGGCAATTGTAGAGACATGCATGCATTAAAATTTATGAGGTGTCTATAAAATGAAAAAAATTTTGCAACCACTCACAAGTCGGCACATGTCTTAAAGTCAACTAAATAATGGCAAATTAAATTTGGCCACGTATCTTCTTATAAGCTGAGTGAGATATATTTATGGCAAATAAAGATGTGACATGTGTCTTTTATTACACAACATTGGCAAATTACAAGTTGCCATGTATTTTAAAATTGCTACACAGGTGGCCAAATCAAATATTGCCACTTGTCAAATGAGACCAAATAAGAGGAGGATAAATAATTCTTCCAATCAAATGTTGTCACATGCTCTGATTAGGATGTCTATCAAATAATTAATATTTATCCTTTTATAAAAGATAAATAAGAGATAATTATTAAGAAGCTAGTTCTTCTTAGAATACTCTTTCCCCTGCCACTATAAATAAGGGCAGCCCCTAAGGGTCAAGGGGAGACATTGAAGCAACAAAACTCTATCAGACCAAAGCCTCAAAAGCTCTGTCGCAACCAACATTCAAGCATTAAAACTCTATTGGATTAAAGCCTCAAAAGCTCCATAGAACTTCTACACCAAAGATTCAACGCGAAGAGCTCGCACCAAAATTCATTGTCTCTAATACGCTCAAAGCCTAGAGACTCACAAAAGAGATCTATTCCACCTACATAGAAGGAGTTTTCGCCCGTTGAATCGAAAACATGCTGCTCAAGCCCTCGAGTCAAAGTTTCAAGGACAAAAGAATCAAAGGATTACTTTACTTTGTAAACAAAGCCTACATAGAGATTGTATTCCGTTTCTAAAAATTAATAAAATTATCATTTGTCCACTTTTTTGGTTTATTTATTTTCAAACACGAAATTTGTGTGTATAGTGTCATCACCTTAGCACTTGGTAGGTGGTGAGTCACCATTTTGGCTTGGCTTTATAAGCTTTATTGCAACGAACTCAAAGCTAAAGTTTTGAGAGAGAGAGAGAGAGAGCGAGGGAGGGTTAAGTCATCAAAGGAGTTTTGCTAATTTTCTTGTCTACATTCATGGATTTTTTGGCTTCACAATAATCTGTAGGTAGGATATTTAATTCTTGTACAGTGAGTGATAGTCATTTTTGTGTATATATTGAACTATGATTTTATGTACGGTGGCTAATATATATGATGATGATATTATTTGATTCGAGGAATTATAATCATTTGTTATTATTGACTTGATGAGATAAGTTAGTATTGATCATCAGATAATATTTAAGGTGTGTAATTGAGAATTTGTATTATTATGTTTTAATTGCTATTTTTTTTACATTTGAAATTTCATTTATTGTATAGGAATTATTTTTCCTACTAAGTAGTTATAGCTCACCCCAATATTTTTCAAGTATTTTCACTTAAAGAGTACTATAGATGATAGAGCTAATATTTGAAAGAATATTATCGTTATTTAAATTTATTTATTGTTTTGAAAATTTTGTAAATTCGAATTGTAATTTGTATTCCAATCTACACTGCTTTTAAATGTCTCTTATTCACAAAAACTTTTGATTGACAACTTCACCCTCATTTAAAATCATAAATACACTTTTACCACTTATTCAAATTAGGGTTTTCTTAACGTGTTAAGATGCAATTAATAACCCAATCATTACAAATGTCGCCTGCGGGCCAGATAATTGTCTATTTGTAGTCAGTCAATTACAAGTTTGTAATCAGTCAATTGTAGGTTTGTAGCTGTGCTGATATAAGCCTATATTAGCACGTGTTAATAGGATCATTACTATATATATAGAGGATGACGATCAGGTGAGCACGTGCTAATATAACTTATATCAACACCCGCATTGGGAGTTGTACCTCATATATTAGTGGGTTATGGGGTATATTGGGCCAATGCACCGAGTACAACCTCCAATGTATAGTGCTGATATAACTCAACACGTGTTGACTTAATCAAGACTATATATATATATATAAATATTTAAATTTTGTGTTTTTTTTTTCAATTTTGAATTTTCATGTATTTATCTTCTATATATATATATATATATATATCTTAACGAATATAATTGAAAAATATTCACAAAGCAAAGCATAAAGCATTGCAAGTGTGCTATAAACTAGTATTCTATAAACATATTACGCCACACAACTTCCATAGATGCTTCAAAGTTCGAATATTTTAAAATTGCATTTTTGAAAGAATTTATTCTTACAGAGCTGATAAATTTAAACATGTTTTTCAAGTCGTGACCACCCCCCCCCCCCCCCCCCCCCCACCTTCCCCAAAAAAAGAAAAAAAGGGAGAAGTAAATAGTTTGATTTATACTTTCTAAGTAGAATCTTAATTCCAACTTATTAGCATCTTCCTTAAACTAAAACAGCTAGTTTTTATGTTTGCTTGCGACATTTTATAGAGTAAACTCTTAGTATCGGTACCCATTTGAGAAATATCTTCGCAAGTCACATTATAGCAAAAGGTAGGTATTTATTAAGAAAATGAGATACCAAAACGAAATGAGCCCTCACCTTATAATTTTTTAATTTTGATTTTGATTCTGATGTAGCAGGTAGAGGAAAAGCAGTCTTCAAAATGTTGTCCTTCTCAGTAGATTTTGCAAGGATCCTGCTCACCTTCACCTCTTTCTTCAGTTTCCTCTTATCTTCAAGGACTGAAAAATCAGTGACTTGTCTGTGCTCAACCAAACAAAATTCTTAAGCACAAGATCAAGGTGAGAAAACCCTATCACAAAGGCATGAATTCATAAACAGGTACCCCTACAGGGATATAACTCACAATGATCTTCATCAAAAATTTCATTATCATACCTTTTTTCCTGGTGTGAACATGCATAGGCACCCTCTTGATTTTTTTAAAATTTCAATGTATTGAAAATAGTTTTGGTAGACCAATTCTACTATCGTTATCATTTCGGATTAAGTTTGCTAAATGATATCAGCACACATTTTAAGCTAAATCTTAGAAAGGCTAGCATTCAATATGTTCTTGCTTCTCGACCTGCTTTCCAAGCAGAACAATATTTTATGCACATTTCTTTTTTGGTATGTAAATTAAAATTAGTCTTCTGTGTGATCTAAGCCTACTTCTGTGTGATCTAAACCTACTTCTCTAGTACAATCATACTATCTGCTTCTTCCTTTGCCCCCTATGTATCTTTGAACAATAAAGGTAGGGTTTCATGTTGACTCACAGCAAATCCTCACTGCATCTGAATGCATATTACTTTGGTCATGTGAAGTGCAAGTTAACAAGATGAATAATGTTACAGGTAAAAAGAAAAAGTTGAGTTTAAAGAATAAAATGACAAATGTAAAAGCTCTTACTTCTCGTGTTGTAGTTTTGATTTTGCCTCTAAAGTAGCTGGTGGAGCAAGAACAATCTTTTGAGAACCGTTGTCACTCCTAGTGGACTTTTCTTGGATCCTGCTCACCTTCACTTTTTTCTTCCCTTTCTTTCCATTCTCTTTAGGATCCGAAAGACCAGTAACTTGCCTGTTCAACAAAAAAAAACTCTTTAGGCAAAATTTAATCAAGGTAAAGATGGCCCTATCATAATGGCATAAGTTCATAGATAGCATCAAAGGGGGGAAAAAGTATTAAAGAAAGCAAGACTTCTCAACAACTATCAATAGGACACTGATTTTCTTAACATTGTCAACAAAGATTTAGACTCCTTAAGCCCTCCTTCCAATTTTCTTCTTCATATTTTCACTATAAGTAACATAAAATACAATAGATGGCACAGAGACAGGAGTGTGTTGATCACTTATCATACTTCCACTGATCAAATTACACACAAACGCATCAATAACAAATACACGCTCTTAAAATGTAACCTCTACAAAGCACAAACTCTGGAATCAAGAATGTTTAGTGTAAAAGGTGTTTACAATCTTAATTTCCATTGCCTTCGAAACGACTAATAAGCCCCGGCCCTATCCCACCACCCAAAAAAAAAAAAAAAATACAAAACGGAAGGAACAAAAACAGAAAGGCACACATGGAGTAATAAGTAGCTTCAAAAGAATACACTTGACAATGATCCTCACTAATATCTCATACTCCTGAAATTTTTTCCAAGTATGCACATGAAAAGACAATTAGGGGTAAGTGAGTTGGCGGATGAAGATGCATTTGGATCTCTATTGCGGGATCAACATATCAAGCTGGCATCTTTTAAAGAAGGTTAGAAATAAATAAAATGTAGTTACTAACTTACTATATATAATATTAAACATTTCCCAATCATCTATAACATCTTCATAAAATGAGATAAAGGAAAATCATAAGACCTAAGATGTCCATCAGCATTGCGTGTTTCATCTTTGCAGTGGCCTACAGCTTGATTTTGGTTGTTGCTAAGGACAGATTTGGAGACCATAGACACATCTACAACCCCTTTCTTCTTCTTCTTCTTCATCTTCAGCTTCCCAGCAACTCCAAGCCTGAACTCAGTTGATGGCATCAAGGAGTTACATGTATGGTAGCTTTTACAGAAAATTATTGGAAATAAAATAAAATAGAGGCAGGCACAAAATGAAGCTTTATGCACAAAACTGCATCAACAGAATTATATAGAAAAAGAAATATTACTAAGAAAAAAACCAATATCGATATTCTTTATAAACTTAAAGTGTCCTCCTTGAAGAGATGGACATCAAGCTTATTGAGGATAACCTCTCCAAATATTTTTCATGTTCTATATTTAGGACTTAGAAGCAAGAACCTTCTAGTAAGGGAGCCACTCCCACTTCAGAACCTCGATTCTGTGCTCCCAAGTCGAAACCTTGTAAGAACCATGAGTCTCTCTCAATAGAATCTCAATTCTAAGTGAGACGGAACCTTGTAAGGGAGGGGGAGGGGGGAAGGCAAGTACATGAATTTATATAATCCATCAATGCTTCCAATATGCCCCAAACCTTTGACTCTTCCATATTCCCCCACTTCCTCAACCCCAACCCAACCCCTCCTCCCGCTTTGTGCTTTCTATGATTTAGAAAATTCTAAAGTACACTGTAATACATATCAGAAAAAAGGAAGTATCTCCAAGTACATTCTCATATAAAGCCAAGAAAACTAAAGATAAAATGAACAAAGAGCAAAGTGGACACCACCTCCCAAGGGAATGTATGCCCTAGGGCACATGCCACATGGGATATAGCCTTTACGATGATCTTCCATACTCTCCAGTCATGTTCTCTTAAAGCTTCATTTGGTACTAAGTACTTGATATGCATTTGTAATGTTTGTTGAAGTAAATTTCAATGACAAGTGTTTAATATCCTGTCACAACTTATTGAAGATTCATTTGGGTAGTATGATATTATCTTGCCCCTGTCATAGATGTGATGAACTAGTTTTATTTCACGTTGGTTATAACATTAAACACATTTTCAAAACCAATTTTTAGTTTTTGACACAAGTTGATCGATTGAGCTTGTGGTTTGATCAAACAAAAGTGCCTTGAAAACTTTATTTTGCTTTCGTCTAGTCCCGACCGATCAGGGGTCACCTCAATCGATCAATCTTCCTACACTGAATAAGATATTTTAAAATGAGAAATGACTATTTTGCCCATACTACTTTATATACCCAAAACCCAATTTATCTAAAGCTTCAATTTTGGACGCTAAAGGGTCTTGCTCTTTGGGTTATGGTGTTTCAGACTTATAAACTTGGGTAGTGGGGCCATGGTGTCCATCAGTTTCAATAGGTGGAGTTTGAGAAGCAGTCTTGGTGTGAGAAGTGGTATAGGTTGCCATAACTTCATCTAACTGCTCCATCAGCACACTAATAAACTTTTTGAGCTCAATCATGTCAACATTATAGGCCATCTCAGGTGTCAACTGAAGTTGGTGATACAAAAGATGATGCAATAGAATCTACTGTTTTTAACCTTGACGAGCTGTCATAATTAATTTTGTCACAAAAGGTCCATGACTACATGATGCAAAGTGTCAACTGGTCGCATTCGTGCAACTGACTAGACGCTCACCAAATTTATTTATTATTTCTAGCACTTTTATTAATTATTTCCTTTTTTAGATATTTCCCTTTAGTAAGTTTTCCTAGTTTAGTCAATTGTAACCTATTTTAATTATTTCCTTATTTTTTTGATTTCCTTGTTCTACAGGGTTATTTATTTTTAGTTTTCATTGTTATGCAAGGCTAAGGATTTAGTTCTCTATAAATTAGGGATGTAGCCTCTTGGCATGATGAATTATTGAATGGTTATTTTGATTAATAAGAATTATAGAGAGGATTTTCTTTTATTCCTACTTTTCATGTTCTTGTGTGAACTTTGTATTGTGGTTGCCTACGTTTCTAGCATTGTCATAGTGACAATCAATAGATTGTGGAAGGTTGTGAGCCTCTCGACAAGTTTCTCTATTCCGCATAATTTCCACTGCATTAGGGCGCCAACCAGTCACATTCGTGCAAGCAACCAGTCCTTCATCAAATTTACTTCCAAATTTATATATTATTACTAGCACTTCTATTAACTATTACATTTCCTAGCTATTTCATTTTGGTCAACTGTTACCTAGTTTAATTACTTCTATTTGTTTAGTTATTTCCTAGTTTTAAATATTTCTTTTTGTTTACATATTTCATAGTTTTTAGGTATTTCCTTATTATTGGATTTCCTTGCTCTACAAGGTTTTCCATATTTTTAGTTTATCTTGTTCTACAAGGTTTTAGAATTTAGTTCTTTATAAATTAGGGTCATAGCCTTTTCGCATAATAAATTATCAATTATGAGTTTTGATGAATAAAATTTATTAGAGAGATGTTCTCTTTTATCCCTACTCTTCATGTTCTTGTGTAAACTTTGAATTGTGGTTGTCTATATTTCTAGCATTGTTGTGGTGACAATCAACAAATTTGTGGAAGGTTGTGCATTTCTCGACGAGCTTTTCTATTATGCATATTTTCTAATGCATCAGTTCATAAACGTTTCCTAACGTCATGCATAGACGTATTAGAGGCCGAGAAGCCAATTTAGAGGAGGTGAACACTCGCATTGACGTGACCACATTGCAACAACAGGTAGACACATTGCAAGCCCAAATTGATGCATTCATAGCGAGGCAGCAACGTCGACGTCATTCCCTATCTCCACATTGTGTGAAGGAGGACGAACATGCACGACTAACACAACAACGTGATGTGCTATGTCAAAAATTTGATACTAAATGTGCGTCTAAATCAACCTTTAGATTCAGTTTTTTCGTGGGGAATAAAGACTTCGATGAAGATGAGGATAGTAAAGATAGTGGATTTGAATAGAAGAAGAAGAAAGAAGAAGAAGAAGAGAGGAAGCTGTAGTTTTTAATAATAGGAAGCTAGGGTATTCTTCCTTGTTGCATTGTATTTATACTTATGTGTGTACAAAGACAAAATTACCCCTTTAGCTTATTACATAACAATAACATAAGAAATAGAGAGAAACAATAAATACTTTCCAACACTCCCCCTCAAGCTAGTGAGAAGATATCACATGCCCAGCTTGCTCAAGAAAGTATGGAAGATTTTACTCACAACTCCTTTTGTCAAGATATCAGCCAATTGATCCCCTGTTCGAATATAAGGCATGCAAATCACCCCAGAACTTAATTTCTCCTTAATGAAGTGTCTGTCAATTTCAATGTGCTTGGTCCTATCATGTTGTACCGGATTGTGAGCAATGTTAATTGCAGATTTATTGTCACAGTACAATCTCATAGGATCATCCGAATGAAAACCAAGCTCTTTCAATAATATCTTCAGCCATCCATAATTCACAAACTCCATGAGCTATAACTCTAAACTCCGCCTCAGCACTAGATCTAGCCACAACTGCTTGTTTCTTACTTCGCCAAGTTACAAGGTTTCCTCCCACAAACGTGCAATAACCAGATGTGGATCTACGATCAGTAACTGAGCCAGACCAATCTGCATCAATATAAGACTCAACTCTCAAGTGACCATGCTTGGAGAACAACAATCCCTTTCCAGGAGAAGATTTTAAATAGCGAAGAATACGATTAACTCATATGGGACTCTCGAGGAGAATGTATAAACTTGCTTACTAGACTAACAGCATAGGCAATATCTGGGCGAGTATGGGACAAGTAAATTAATCTACCAACCAACCGTTGATACCTGCCTTTGTCCACTAATATGCCTTTAGTATCTTCTCCTAACTTGTAATTCTGTTCCACAGGAGTGTCAATGGGTTTGCAACCTAGCATCCCTGTTTCCTTAAGAAGATCTAGGACATACTTTCTCTGTGAGATAAAGATACCTTTACTGGATCTAGCAACCTCAATGCCCAGAAAATACTTCAAACTTCCTAGATCCTTTATCTCAAATTCACTAGCAAGATATTTTTTTAGTTTCTGAATCGCTTCATCATCATCACCAGTTAGCACAATATCATCCACATACACAATAAGAGCTATAAGCTTCCCTTGTGAAGAATGTTTGATCAATAGTGTATGATCTCCTTGACTTTGTTTAAAGTCATATTCAGCATTACTCGAGTAAATCTCTCAAACCATGCTCGAGGGGATTGTTTTAACCCATACAAGGCCTTTTTTAATTTGCATACCTTCCCACTAGTTGTAGAACATTCAAAACCAGGAGGCACATCCATATAGACTTCCTCCTCTAGATCTCCATGGAGAAAAGCATTTTTCACATCAAACTGGTGAAGAGACCATCCAAAATTGGCAGCCAAAGAAAGTAAGACCCGAATAGAATTCATTTTTGCCACTGGACCAAGTGTCTGCTGATAGTTAATGCCATAGGTCTGTGTGAAACCTTTTGCTACCAATCTAGCCTTATATCGCTCAATAGAGCCATCAGTTTTATGCTTCATTGTGAACACCCATTTACATCTAATCGTCTTTTTCCCCTGAGGTAACTCAACTAAATCCCAAGTTCTATTTTTCTGAAGAGCTGTCATCTCTTTGCACATAGCTTCCTTCCATTTTGGATCACCAAGTGCATCCTGTAAATTGTTAGGAGTAGACACAGAAGATAATTGGGATATAAAGGTACGGAAAGAGGAAGAGAGACTATAATAGGAGACAAAGTTAGAAATAGGGTGTTGAGTGCAAGATCTAACTCCTTTACGAAGAGCAATAGGAATATCAGAATCATTAACAGGAGGAACAGAAGTAGATATGTCAATACCTGGCTCCAAGGAAGACGGTTGGCTATAGAGATGAGAAATGGTCTTATCTTTCTGTCTCCTTGAATAAACCTTCAATTCTCTCTGAGGAGTGAACTCCTTGTCAATCCTTTTGTCTCCATGTTCTTCCAAGCATTGAGATGGGATAGTAAACGGAGTAGAATTAGAAGCGATATCAAGGATGGAAGCATTTGTGACTTCTCTTCACTGCTCCTCTCCCCTGAAGAGAAGTTTGGGAAGGAGAAAAGTACAACGCAGATTGAAGGAAGGTCACATCCATGGAGACAAATCGCTTCCCCGAGAGAGGATGATAATATTTATACCCCTTTTGAGTAGGTGAGTATCCCAAGAAAATGCATTTACGAGCTCGAGGATCCAACTTACTGCGAACCTGGGTAGGAAGATGAACAAAACAAACATACCCAAATACACAAAGAGGGACGATAAAGGAACTAGAGGAAGTGGAAGAAGACAAAAGATCAATCGGTGCTTTGTGGTCGAGGACTCTAGAAGGCATCCAATTTATTAAATAAACTGCAGTGAGCACTGCATCCCCCCAATAGGATTTAGGAACATGCATGGAGAACATTAATGCTCTAGCGATCTCAAGAAGATGATGGTTTTTTCTCTCAGCAACCCCATTCTGCTGAGGAGTATCCACACAATAAGTTTGATAATAATACCATAATCCTCAAAATAGGACCTAAGACCCCCATAGATGTACTCACCCCTATTATCAGAACGAACAATTTTTATAGAGGTGTTAAATTGAGTGAGCACCATTCGATGGAAAATCTGAAAACAAGAGAAGACATCACTTTTTTCTTTTAGCAAATACACCCAAGTAGTTCTAGAGAAAACACAATGAGAAGGGAAAAAGGTCACACTACAATTTAGATTAGTAAGGCGACTTATGGACAATAAATTGTAAGAAAAATTGGGAACATGCAAAATTGAGGGAAGAGAGATATCAGGAGTGATAGAAATTGAACCTTTCCCTAACACAGATGATAAAAAACCATCAGCTACCCTAACCTTATCCTTTCCTAAACAAGTATTATAAGAACGAAACAAGGAAGGTAAACTAGTCATATGGTCAAAAGCCCCAAAGTCAATGATCCAAGGACTAGAAGAAGATTTACAGGATGCACTAAAAGTAGTAAGATTACCTGAGTGAGCAAAGGAGGTGGATGCAGTGGGTGTCTCCATTTGAGACATAAAACGTAAGAAAGACTCAACCTTTGCCTTAGTAAGTGTCCCTGTCTCTAAAGCTGAAGTCCCAGTTGCTGATGAAATGAGAGGAACATTCTCCACCGTTGTGGAGTAATGGGCTCGAGATCGAGAGAAGCCACTAGTACGACCTCCCCGGCCTCTAGTAGGGCGACCATGAAGTCTCCAACAAGTCTCCCGTGTATGCCTTGGTTTTTAACAACAGTCACAGAACAACTTATCCTTTTTATCAGGTCTAGACTCCATTTTACTTTCGTCACGACCTTGGTAAACTCCTTTACTGTCACTCTGAAAAGTAGTAACAAGTGCAGATCTTTCTTTTGGAGTAGGTGGAAGCATGATACCCCTTCTACTCTCTTCACTATGAACATATGCATATACCCCCCGAAGAGAAGGAAGAGGCTCCTTTCCCAAAATTTGTATACGAATCTGATCGTATTCTTGTCTCAACCCAAAAAGAAACTCAAATATCCGCTCCCACTCAATAAGTTTATTGAACTTCAAAGTGTCAACAGGGCACTAGCTCGAAAATCTTGATAATAATCCAACTCCTACCACAATGTGCGGAGTTTATGGAAGTAAGTAGATAAGGACATATCCTCGTCCTGAGTGGTCTCATGTATTCGACGCTTCAAGTCAAACATTTGAGCAATGTTACCTACTTTTGAATAAGTCTGAGCAACGGCATCCCAAATCTCCTTAGCAGTTTCCAAAAGTAAATACCCATCACTAACTTCCGATGTCATCGAATTCAAAAGCCAAGACATTACCATGGAATTTTCTACATCCCATTTGCCATATAAAGGGTCATCCACTGACGGTTCCATCACCGTACCATTCACATATCCCATCTTCCCTTTACTCTTTAAATATAGGGTTGCTGACTTTGACCGAGCTAGATAATTAAGCCCATCCAACTTTACCGTCATGATTTGAAGAGTGGGATTGTCACTAATGGGTACACTTTGACCCATTCCCCCACTTTGCTGGCTTTCAGCGATTTGAGTCACTTCAGACATATTGTGAACAAACACTCAACCAACAAATATAACTTCAACCACAACTATTACACCTCAGTCAACAACAAAGCAAGAATAAAAGGGAAAAAGAACACTTCCACACAAGCTGATTTTCTCAACCACAACTTAAACAGACCCAAAACACTGTTGTAGCATCAAATCAACGCAAATGAGAGTCCCAAATACAACAACCAACTTGTGTTGTGGCTAGTTGCTTCAAGAAATCATCAAAAACATCAAAAAACTGATTGTAGATGGCAGGCAACATGAAAAAACTGATTGTAAGTAGCTGGTTTCGTCAACAAATCATTCAAAAACATCAAAAAAACCTGGTTGCAGTTCAAACAAACTCCAAAACACTGTTGTCTCCTCCTAGTCGGCACCCTCTATGGTGATTTGACCCATCAAATCTTAGCAACATTGCATAGATCTAGGTTTTTGAAAAAAAAACCTCTATTTTCCAAAAACATAAAGAAAAATTCGAAAACCACTGCAAATCTTGTCAAAATGGGCTGAAACTTCACCAGCCTACTCCCCTAGGATTTTCGAGCACTATAGCAAGGTCAAAAAACCTTCTGACATCATCATGACGTCAGCATGACGTCAGAAAAACAGTGATTTCTGGCTTGTTGTGATCTCTGGAGTGTGAATCAAAGAAAAACACTGCTCTAATACCAAGTGGATTTGAATAGAAGAAGAAAAAAGAAGAAGAGAGGAAGCTGTAGTTTTTAATAATAGGAAGCTAGGGTATTCTTCCTTGTTGCATTGTATTTATACTTATGTGTGTACAAAGACAAAAGTACCCCTTTAGCTTATTACATAACAATAACATAAGAAATAGAGAGAAACAATAAATACTTTCCAACAAAGATTTTGAATTTTTTAATGATTTGGGTGAAGTTAAACTTGATGTTTTCGTGAATTTTAATTCTCCACCAATTTTTGATGAATATTGTGACGAAGAAGTTCATATTCCAATTGTAACTAAAGATTTGGAAGATCAAGATAAGGCAATAACCTGTGAGACGCAGGATAAAAATTAGTCAAAGAGTAATTTTGATTCAGTAATTTTTTATGGGTTGAAGGATTTGAACATTATGATTTTATTGGGGTTGATCAAGTTAATTCAATTTTTTATGATCGTAGAGTTCTTATGTCTTATTTGGGAATTTCTTTGTTGAAGTTTCTACTTCGCGGGTTAGTGTGGTCGCATGGAGTGTAAGTACAAGAACGACAAAAAGTCCCATTTATTCTAAGTACTTAATCAAATGGAGTGGAAGATAACAATACTTTCATGGAGACAACACTCATAGTTCGAGGGAAAACTCTCTCCAAATAGGGGAGAATGATGCAGGGTGGCGACTAGTCACATTCGTGCAACACACTAGTTACTCACAAAATTTATTTCTTTATTTATAATTTTTGGCACTTTTATTAACTATTTCCTTTTTCAGTTATTTCCCTTTAGTTAGTTTTCCTAGTTTAAGTATTTCCTTTTAATTAGTTGTTAGTCAATTGTAACCTATTCTAATTATTTCCAAGTTTTTAGATATTTCCTTATTTATGGATTTCCTTGTTCTACAAGGGTTTCTTTATTTCTAGTTTCCCTTGTTATGCGAGGCTTAGGATTTAGTTCTCTATAAATTAGGGATGTAACCTCTTGGCATAATGAATTACTGAATGGTTATTTTGATTAATAAAAATGACAAAGATGATTCTCTTTTATCCCTACTTTTCATGTTCTTGTGTGAACTTTGAATTGTGGTTGCCTACATTTTTGGCATTGTCATGGTGACAGATTCTGGAAGCTTCTGCACTTCTTAGCGACCTTGTCTATTCCACATAATTTTCACTACATCACTTCACTAAGTACACTAGTGTTCATCCTTCCAATGACATGCCCCTTGCTAGGCAGTAGGCACATCATACTTAGGGGTGCCCCTTATTGTTGTGCGAGACCCCAACTTTAATTTGTTTATATTAATGTGTTTAGACCTTATTTATTATGATATTGGTTGGTTGATTACGTTTGTACATTGATTTTCATGATTTAGTGTGGAAAAGGTTGTGTTTCGATTTATCTTATTAAGTGATAAATGATCTTGCATTATGTGGGCGCCATGCCCTAACCCACGGTCTCGGGAGAATGCAACTAGCACTAAAGACTAGCACAAAGAGGAGTCGGCACCTAGTTAATATGTCCAAGAACCGATTGACCCCGCTAACATGTCATAACCAAAGATTCTCACCTCAATTCAGAGTTAAGGTACCGTATCAAAAAGGTTTTAGGCACCCAACACTGCCCAGTCTTTCCCGGTCCAAGACTGGCTCCCACACATACTTATAATTAAAAAGGTTTCAAATTGAGTTCAACTCTAATCACGTAGTTATGCAATTAAATACAAATGAAGATATGCAATATGATAACAAATGAATAAACAAAATAAAAACATAAAAGAGACAATATATATATATATATATATATATAGAGAGAGAGAGAGAGAGAGAGAATTAAATGACTGAACTAATTTTATTTTCTCACATATATAGGGAAGGTACCTGTTTAGTAGAGAGGGTGGCTAATCATGCAATTTCTTCTTCTTACTTGGTGGTTTGAGAAGCCTAATTTTGTTTGTGAGCTAGGTTGTGGCAGTTATAAGCCACCAAGACCAGACAATTACAGATCATATGCTTTTGTTAGATGGAATACATATTATGTTGTTTTAAAATGGTATTGAAAATCTTGATATACTCTGTAGAAAAATGTTTCCGATTGGGTAATATCTTATTACCTAACAATTTTTGCAGGTTCAACTAAAGTTAGAGATCCATCTAAGAAATCACTGTAAACTTGAAGATGCTTCAAAAATACAATTGCTTTCGTATCTGGCTCACGATGTGTATAATGAAGTTGATGGGGGCTGAATTGTGTTTGAGATAGACTAACTTGTTATACCAATAATCATGCATTTTATGTTGGGATGTAATTTGTTATCACAACATGTATATATATGCTGGTTGTAATTCTAATAAGTAGGATTGTATGGAACCATTTGGAAATACGAGGCTAGTGATAATATTAATAATAGATGGAATAGGGCCGCTTATCATTATCCTTTTCACAGGCTTTGTAAACTAGAAGATGCCTAAATATGTATGAATCATGTTGGATTTTTGAGAAAATTATTGTTCTCTAGAGAAATAAATTGCTGAAATATGTTACAATAACAGGTTTAAATATCTTTAATACCATCATATTTGGACCTAAAACCATTTTCTTTGTGGAGAAAAAAACAATCAAGTTTTAATAAGCCCCAAATTATCTATTAGTCACGATTCGGTTTTCAGGTCGTGACAACGTTGGGGGTGACATGACAACATGACATATTAGGGGCACCGGGGAAAAACCTAGGTTAGTGAAGTCTCACATCACATGCCGTTAGTTAGACAATCTATCCTTGCTATAGGATGCCATCAGCTTAAAAGGGTAGAGTGACATACTATGGTTACTTATCTAACATCATAACAGTATACACAACAGATGTAGGTCTGAACTTGGCATGCCTGAAGTTAGATTCATCATCCTAATAAGCATCCCCTAGGATGGAGGATGGCATGAAAAACTATGGGCATGAGGGGAGTTTAAGCTGTACACAAATTTGGGCAATAAAGCAGTAGCATACTGTGACAACCCATAGATTTATGCTATCTTGAATTATGATTAGTAAGCTGATTAGGTGAGATAATGATGAGAAAGGGATGTTATAGCAATGATGATATCATATAAATAAGAAGGTACAATTGTGGAATTTTTTGTAACAATTATTGTAAATTTCTGTAATTTTTTGAAAATTATTTTAATTTTCACTTAATTAGAGTAATTTATCATTAATTAGACTAAACAATTATTAAAAATACCTAATGTGAGTAATTAAGGTTAAGAAAATTATAATATGGTTATTAAGAAGTAAAAATAATATTAAAATAAGAAAATGACAAATTTGGACATATTAGGTATTTATTAAATTAAATGGGGGTATTTTTGAGAAAAATGTGTAAAATGTTGGAAAATTCCAGAAAATTATAGAAAACTTTAGAAAAATCAGGAAAGTGAATAAAATAATATTATTTTCTGCTGGCTAAGTAGGAGATGTCAAAATGTGGGTTTGGTTGGCATATTTGCATGCAAATTTTCAAAATCCCAGCTGCTGTTGCTAACAGATTGGAAAAATTACAAAGGGATTTTCTTTGGGAAGGGTTGCAAGATGATAAAAAAGCTCACCTGGTCAATTGGAAGGCGATTTGGTCTCCTAAAGGGGTGGGTGGGCTAGGTTTCAGAAATTTGAAGATGATGAATAAAGCTTTGCTTGGTAAGTGGCTGTGGAGATTTGCTACTGATAAAGAATCGTTATGGAGGAAGGTAGTGGAATGGAAGTATGGAGTGGAAGAAGGAAATTGGAAATCTAAGGAGGTTAGGGAAACTTATGGGGTCAGTGTTTGGAAATATATCAATAAAGGTTGGGAGGACTTTGTAAAAGGAGCCTGCTGTTTAGTTGGGAATGGTCACTGTGTAAAATTCTGGGAACATGTGTGGTGTGGGTCCCACCCTCTTAAAGAGGATTTCCCCCTCCTCTTTGATTTGGCTCTGAATAAGGAGGCTTGGGTGGCGCATTATTTAGTCTAGGCTAATGATTCTCACTCTTGGGAGGTGGTTTTTTGGCAGAAACTTTCAAGATGGGGAGTAAGATGATGCTCTTTCCTTCCTGGGAAAAATTTATGATGTCCATATATCTAGAGGGGAGGCGGATCGCTTTATGTGGAGGGGAGGCAAGAGAGGGGAGTTCACTGTTAAATCTTATTTTCAGTCTTTGGTTGGGTCTAACAGTGCTAGATTCCCTGTCCATAATATCTAGGTGGCATATTTTCCATCTAAAGTTTGCTTTTTTTTACTTGGGTTGCTTGTTGGGGAAAATGCCTCACCATTGATAACTTGCAAAGGAAAGGTTTCCATATGGCTAACTGGTGTATTCTTTGCAAAAAGGAGAGGGAAACAGTGGATCACTTGCTGATTCATTGTGAGCTTACCTACCAGCTTTGGATGTTCTGCTTGGATCTTTTTGGAATGAGATGGATTATGCCTAAGGAGGTTTTTGTGGTTGTGAATTCATGGAGATGTAGGATTCATAACACTGAGGCATTAAGAGTGGAGGATTGTTCCACATGCCATTATTTGGGCCATTTGGAGAGAGCGCAACAACAGAGTCTTTAATGATAAGGAAGATACGGTCATTGGTCTCAAAGTTCACATTGCTGATTTTCTTTTTGCTTGGGGTGATATGATGAATTTTTGTTTGCGGAAGTCCCTTTTAGAGTTTTTGGATAGTCTAACCCTTTAGCTTGCTGTATACTGCCTGTGTACAGGGGCGCTGGCCTTTTTTGTTCTGGTGCTTTTTGCGCCCTTTTGTTAATAATAATTCGTTACTTTATCAAAAGAAAATTTGCATGCAAATTATTAGGTGGCATTATCTCAAAAATCAAATAATTGAATTTTGCATGAAAATAAACATGTGGCAGCATATAAAATTTAAAATAAAAATACAATTTCTGCTTTTTGGACATATATAAGGCTCCATAATTTTTCTATTGAGCTGTTTGGAAAGAGAGAAAAACAGAATTGAGAGATAATCTTAAAGAGAAAGGGAAAAGAAAAGGAGATATTGGGGGTTTTGATTAGGAGAGAAATTGAGCAACAATCTTTGAATATTTTAGGTGAGAAACTGATCCTAATATTGTTTAATAATATTTTGGAGCTTTAATTTTATTGTTAGTTTATGAATTTTCAAGTTTTAAAGCTTAGGTTTAGCTTTAATGGTGTTCTAAGTTCCAAAAGCTTATTTCTTTCCTTATACTCAATCATTTGATGTGCTATAAAGTGCATGGTTATGATTGAGGAAATTTAATATGAAAGGAATTTATATGATGGTAAACAATGCCTAATTTCAAATATACTTATATGTGTAATAATTTTGATTTCTTTTAAATTTCATAACCATTGACAATAAAGATGTTTTGGCAGTCCCTACTGTATAAATCCTCACTTTCATAATTTAGTATAGTTTCACGTGCTCTAAATTCATGATTTTTGGTTGGCATACTATCTATTATGTCAATTTTCATATGACACAAGTTCCAAGCCTATATCTTCAAGATTAAAATTATAGCAATGGTTTTTCTACTGATAAGTCAGTGCTGGAATTGAATTTCCAGCACATTGTCCATAGAATTAACCTAGTCTTATAACCAATTAAATCCCATTTTTAAACTGGCTTATTAATTTTATCATATTGGTATTTGAGTTTAGTTTTTAAATATTCAATACTTAGGTGATTCACATGTATATAAAGTGAGTTACGAATTTTTATAAGGTGACATGATTATGTTTTCAGAATTAAAAACTTCAATGTGTTCAAAGTTGTTATAGATAGAAAATGATTACTTGAATTTGATAAATGCAAGTTTCAAGATTTTTATAATGTTTTAATTTAGTCCTAAACTTTATTTAAATTCCAATGTTACTCCTATGTGTGGAATTTGAGATCTATGTGATTCTCATGATATGCATAATTCATGATTTATCTCTTAAAACATTGAAATGACTTTATGTCATATTGTGGCACCTGATTACTCTTGATAAATGTTTTATTTGGTATATTGTGATACTAATGATGTGGAGATTGAAAACGGGGACTAAAAGTACCCTTACAGTTAGTGTACTAATATACTGGATTGGTTGGCTTGGAGCCAATGGCAATATACACATATATGTGTGTGGTATATGTGTTTGAGGCAATGATAGCATCGATATGGCCTTAAGACCAATGTGTGTTATGGATAGCATGCTTGTGGCTACGAGAGCCAACGTGTGTTATCTTTTATTTGTGTTTTGCAGGATGTGAGATATAACAAGATCATAGGTATGAGGATTTAAATTATATTGGAAGTGAGGTATTGATTTAGTGCCACATTGTAATTTGTATATAATGTTCTGATATATAGATCATGATATAATTAATGATGTATTGAATTGATATAAAGAATGTTTAAGTGATTTTTTACTGAGCTGTGTAGCTCATAATGTTATTTATATAATATTTTCAGGATAAGAGCAAAACAAGAAAGACTGGAGTTATGCTGAGAAATTCAGAGTAGCCTAGATATTTTGAGAACCTTATGTAAATTTGTAAATTATGTGTGAGAAGGACAGAGTTGTGATATGTGTGTCATGTAGCCATACAAAACAATATAATAGTAGTGGAAGTATGTGTGTGGGCTCATTTCCCTAAATGGTAGGTTTTTTAGACTTTATTCCAACTTTGGTGTGATTTTAAACTTTATTCCCAAACAGCGATAAATCGTGGTTGCTAACCACAATTTTATTAAAATCGTGGTTAGCAACCACGATTTTAGCTTTGCGTATACAACCACGATTTTGAACTTAATTCCTACATAGCGATAAATTGTGGTTAGCAACCACGATTTTATTAAAATCGTGGTTGCTAACCACGATTTATCGCTGTTTTGGAATAAAGTTTAAAATCACACCAAAGTTGGAATAAAGTCTAAAAAACCTACCATTTAGGGAAAAGAGCCTATGTGTGTGGTTTGCTTTTATTAGATGAAATGTTAAATTAATACAGGTTAGAAGCAGGAGAATAAGCGGGGCGTGACACATACAAATGCAAGTGATGGGGACATAAGTCTTAGAGCAACGGATCAGCCTCATGACTAGAAAACCAAGGCTCCTTACTTAATTACCTGATTTTATGTTATGCTATTTATGGAATAATGAAATGTTGCTTTTTAATTTCTTAGATTTTAGGGTTAAGAAATTACCAATTTTGATGTAATTGGAGTCCCTATATAAAGACTTCAATATCTCTTTAAGAAATTAGATTGTAATGGATTAAAATTGAAGCTTGTAGTTTTTCTCAAGTTTGGTGCCGACTCCAAACCATCCCTAAATATCGATTCTTAGGGCTTTTTTATTTTTCTTGTTTGGTACTGACTCCAAACACCCTTAAGTGCCGATTCCTAAGCTTAGCCAACCAACCATGTCGGCATTGTCAATGCATCATACAAGAAGCATGTGAAGTTTTCTTGAATATCCTTACTAATTGAGCATAAGTGTGTTGGACTTTATCGCCAATTTCTAAGCATTTATATTACTAATCAAGCTTTCAATTGGTGTTAGACTCATGTCTCAATTTATAGTTCTTTTAATATATTCTTGGAACATATATACATGTTCTCGTATTGCAAAGTGCACATGTTTTATTTATTTATTCTTTATTTCTTTTTGTGCATCTATTTGAGGGAGAGTAAAAGTGATTGTAAAAGTAAAAGTGTGTTGATATCTTTTATGCCCTCCCCTAGAGTAAAGGTTCTTTTATATATCTTTTTACTCTTGTGATGACATGATGCTTTAGCAGTTTCAGACAACTTTAATTTTTGCTAGTTCTGATATTAATGAGGATGGTGATGATGAGACTATTGATTCTAGTGGAGCTATGATTAGATCCAAGTTTAGGATTTCTTTATGTTGTTACGTTTGTGTTAGCTCATATAGGCCATATGAATCCATGCTTAGGACTTTTTTTGTTGCTTTGATCTTTTCATTTCCCATATATGATGTCCTTAAACTTGATGATTAATGAAATCACATGGTTCTTTTTGCTATTTTTTTATTTCACTCTTTTTTGAGTGATGTAGTTTCATTCTTTTCTATGATTGATTTCCTTTTCCAATTCATGACAAAAGGGGGAAGAATATTTTTGAGTTTATATTGCATACCTTGAGCTTGTTTGTTTGTACTTTAGTAATTTATCTGATATTATGCTTGGGTATGTTTGTTCATGTTGTGTGTGTAGATCACAAGTCATTAACTCATGGTTTCAACATGTCAGAGTATACTATATTGAGTCTTTGTTCTTTTTGTTCATTGAGTTGTAACTGAGTCATGAGATTGGGACTTGTTCCATTTTGTACTTTGGGAATAGGTTTCATATCCCATATAGGGATTTTAGTTGGTTTTGTCACGGAATTGCTAAAGGGGGAGATTGGACTTGAAGCTGCTAAGGTGCATCAAAGTCAAGTTTTCATAGCCATGCGACTCACACTCACAATTAAGGTAAGATAAGTAGACCTTTGAAACAATAAGACCATAGGTGGATAGAATGAATTTAACCTCACATTACCATAGGTTCAATTGGACTTGAATTCGTGCAATTCCTCAAAGAAACTCAAATTGATGAACTATGTTCTTATAAATTGATGATGAGTTTTATACATTTTTAGAAAGCTCTAGAGTCTACTTTCCAATGCAAAAAGAATTTCATCAATCAGAGTTTTGAGAGAAAGTTATCGCGAATTTTGTAAAGGTATGTCAATGCTGAAAAAATAGAGCCCAATCAATTGGGCCTTTATCACAATCAATTGGGACCCCTCTAGATAGCATATTTTGCTACTGTTTTTCCCAATTGATTGGACCCTCACCCCAATCGATTGGGACCCCTCCAGAAAGTGAAATTTGCTATCATTTTGCCCAATCGATTGGGGCTCATAAAAATTGATTTTTAACTTTTAAAAACTGGCAATTTTGGAGAAAAACGTATTTCCTTCTATTGAGGTGTCTTAGCAACTATATATACGGGTTCTCTTCCAAGAAAAAACCTAGGGAAGCCTTCTCTAGTAGGTTTTGATTGAATACCTTGCTTCCTTCTCTTTAGACTACAACTACCTAGGTTTTCCAATCCAAGTTCTAGAGTTCACATGAATGACAAATCCAAAACACATTCTTGATTGTGTGACCCCGATGTTTGCCGGAGCCATCGCTACAAAGATCGAACTTGCGAGTTTGTGGGAGTAGATTCATATGAGGTGGATTTGAGGCAATTGACAAGTGCGGCTGTAAATCAAAGGCTAGAAGTGTTAAATAAGACTCGAAGAGTGTCGCGTGGAGTAAGATTCGGTCTATCATGTGTCGGGTAAATCTTGTATTATCCTCAGTGGATTGCTCAAACTGGATGAGGTCCCATGGTTTTTCCCTTGTAGGGTTTTCCACGTAAAAATTGCTCGTGCATCGTGTGTGATTGATTGTTTGATTTGGGTTTTGTTAACTTGCTAGATCAAAATATATCTTTGATAAATTTAATTCAATAGGTTAATCAAACTCCCTATCTTTTATTATATCAATTTGATACATAGCATTCGATTTGGTGATTTGTTGATTTACTAATATTGAAAATTGAATTAGGTAAATTGATTAGTTGGTAAATTTTGTTAGACCCATTCACCCCCCTCTGGGTCAAAGTATCAATATCATCGGAATTTCAGTAAGATTTCCATGTGTCCACCTTGCTTGCCACGTGGAAACACGTTTGCCACTACGATTCCGCTACATGATAAAATTTAATCTATCTTGGGGCTATCATGGTTCAAAGTCTCGATCTCAATCATTGTCGTGTTTCGGTCTCGGTCATCTCATTGCATTTTGGGCAAGGCACAACTTTATCCATGAAACAATGTTTAAAAAAAATTCAAAAAAATCATAGAAAAATTAGAAAAAATAGGACAAGCACATTGGAAACATCAAATAAGCAAAACAAATAACTTAAGACACATATTATAGAAAAGAACATTAAAACAAGCACTGATGTTGGTATAATATAATATAAAAATCCATGGTGTTAAATAAGTATATTCTTTTGAAATAAGAGGCATGGTTATTTTCTATTACTATATCGGACAGAAGTTATTAAAAAGAGAAAAACATACTTAAGACAACTTAGATAAATAGATTATACATAACAAACTATCACTTTCCTCTTTAAAAGGACTTAATTGTTAACTAAAGACAAATCATTTTTAAAAAATACTCCGTATATATATATATTAATATTTATTAGGTTGCTTTCATAAATAAAACAAATTAGTTTTAAAAGAGAGCCTTTTTAGAAATAAGTAAAAAAAAAAAAGGACTAACTGATAATTTTATAATTTATAAAGGTCAAACCTTACCCTAAAGTTATTTATTACCCACAATGTGAGATCAGATCTCAGCCACTGACACCTCAGCAACTGTGTGAGAAAAGAAATAAAAGAAAGAGAAGATGACTGACCTTTGAAGCAGGGGCAGCGGCAGCAGCAGGCACTCTCTCTCTCTCTCTCTCTCTCTCTCTCTCTCTCTCTCCCCCAAAGAAATACTCTCAAGCTTCTCGATTTCAAAGGTGAGGAAAAAATAGGTCCAAGATGAACCAACCTGTCACGGATCGTTCGAGATCCCGACTTTCATGTCCGAGAAGGGTACATCTCCATATATATTTGTCACGTCAGGATTTCTCGTTTCAGTGAGTGGCAAGACTGATTTGTCTCGGCAAGATCTCATCCAAGACAAACAAGACTTTGAACCCTGGGGGCTATGAAGTGGATTCTTAAAAAATAGTGTAAAACATCATGGAAATATTTAATATCCATATGATGTCTAAATGCACCTGTAGTTTCAATGTTTGCAGTGTCATTAAGAATCTGGTTGTATTCTATTTGGCCCCCACATATGGGGTTGTTCATCATATTTAAACTCCACTTTTTCTTGATATTTGAAAAGGAAACCAAAAAACATTTCACAAGGCATGCATACTGAAATATCTACAAAAGAAAGAAATATAATCAGTGCAGATTGCTCACTCATCATAATCAGCTACCATCTCTTTTTGCCTATGATTTTTCTCATTGCTGCCTCCGACAAGTATATTATGTGCACTGACAACCCTTTCACTAACTGTTTTGCTAGACAATTTCTTTGCATCATTACTGATCCCAACCTCAGCAAGATTTATTGTAGAATCGCAGGCATGGTTGCCAATCCTGAGTACATTAATCACACAACAAAAAGGGTAATCAAACATAAATCTAATTCTCTGTAATTTTATCTTCTTTATTTACAACAATACATAGAACTGCAAATGGAAGCAAAGTCTCACCCTTTCACATTTCCATCTGGAACAATAGCGTCAACAATTCCTTTGTCATCTGATTTCCTACATGATTTTTCTTCTAGACAGGCACTTCCAATCATTTGATTATGTTCAACTTCATTTTTCCTTTCCTTGAAGACATATTGACTGTCTTGTCGATGAGAGGCTTCACTATCCAAATAGTGATCTGTAACCGGAATTACCAAACTATTAAAAACTAATTAATAAGAAGACATTTCTAATTAAGATAATAATAAAAAAAATTAAAAAAAAAAAAGAAGAGCATACAAATAGGCTTAAATTGACACATCAAGGATAAACCCTTCACCAGACTAAATTTAAAAATAATGGTACTTTATATTATAATGATCAAAATTCTTTAGCATGTATTTTTTGGTTGAAAAATCAAGACCATATTTTAAGTGGTAGCACACCATGAAACCAGACACCAAAGCAGGAATAAAACAGGATGTATTAATAAGTAATCCTTCTAGCAGGTTACTCAGGACAGCATTTTCCAGAATCCTAGTATATTCAAGTTATGAAGAGAAGGTCACATTGAACAAAAGGGCATGGTGACATTAAAAGTAAAGAAGCCAGAGCAGCTCTAAAATTGGTGGAAGTACACGGCATCGTTGTTCTGATCACTCCATGGATAAGAACCTAAAAGTAGAAATACAAATCAACGGCAGGAAGTAATCCTTACACAGCTTCCGATCATTTTCTATTTTCCCTACTGGCCTCTAGCAAACATTTAAAAGTTTACATTTTGTACGTTTCATTGAGTAATTAAATGGATATATCTAACGGTTAGCTACCTAATGTTAACCATTATGATTCCTTACAAGTATCAAATTGTCAATTTATCTTATTTTTAATTACTAGTAGTAATTTTGGTGCCCTGAAAAAGCATATGAAATATTCTCAAAGCCATCTTCATCAGACATGATCTTAAAGTTACCTATGTATCTATGTGAGACATAACACTCCTTACTCTTTTTTTTCATTTTCTTTTTCTTCGACTTGCTCTGAATTTTTGTAAAAGCATCTCCACCATCAATAGAGAAGATCCTAAAAAAGAAGACATATACAATCATTAGCCTCTAACCAATCTTTTGCATACATCAGTTCAGAAATAAGCTATGAGAGAATGAGTATTGTATAGCAATCCCAATAGCATCCTAACTCCACTACTCATCTACCATATCAATCAACAACCTCCCATAATAAAAGAAAAAAGGGTGGGGAAAAAAAATTCCTGGTACCATATAACCAACTTTAAAAATTAAATAAAAGAAAAAATAAACAAGTAAAATTAAAAAATAAAAAATTGTCATACAAACCAGTCCTTACTTCTCATGTTGTAATTTTGAATTTGACTCTAAAGCACCAACTGATGGCTCAAAATCTGTTTTTTCAATAGTGCCTCGTCCTACCCTTATCTTCGTTAGCATTTTACAATGGGAAACTGAATATTCAGTGACTTGCCTGCTTGACCAAATAAATATCTTGAGAGTGAAACAAGAGTGGCGAATATTAAATCATATAGGCCTAAATCCTTGAGAGTGAGACAAGTGTGGTGAATATTAAATCATATAGGCATAAATAAACAGATAGCTTAGTAAGAAAGCTTCAAAAAAAGAATAAGAAGAAGTAAAAGAAGAACAAGAAACAAAAGAAAGAAAATTCTCACTGATTATTTTGAAGTGGATTGTTCATATGATCATCTCCAGTACCAGTCATAGTAGTATGCCTGTAAGATTAGAAAGAAGAATAGTGTAATCATCGTTATTTTATAAACAACCTCTATAAACTTCCTTACATGATTTACACATAAACTAGAGACCTGAGATATTGATCCATTCCAACGATGTCAAACCTGCCATCACTTTTTGCTTGATTCTGAGTATCTCTAACACTGTCTTCGAGGACATTAAATGCCTCGTCCTTTCCTTTTCTTTTCTTCTTCAACTTCCCTCTGTGTCTAAGCCCAAGCTCAGGAAATAGGGTTGAAATGCCATGGGGTTCATCACTCGTCCAACTTGCACTAATTAAATGAATACATCACAAAACAACAGCTGAAAAGACATGAGATACTTAATTGTAATTTTTAATTTCAAAGAGAACATGCAGAATAAAATCAAATGTTGTAGCAAGAACCAGTTTTTGAGTTTATCATTTTTGGGATCACATTAATCCCAACACTATTCTGCTGGATTAGGATAACACATGAACACAGAAAAATGCACATAAAATAGTTTTAGAAAAGTTATTTCAGACTAATCATCATATCCTAATTATCTTCCATAGTGTTTGTCCATAGCCAATCTGGGTGGAATAAAAACACATGAGCAGAACAAAAACAACCCTTTTAGGACCTGTTCAAGATTAATTCACAATAGCAAACAATACGGAAAGAGTGAGACCTGACATATCCACCATCTTTGCAAGTCTCACCATCACTACAATCCATGGCTAGATTATGACGGTTGCTTGAGACATAGTCAGAGACTAACTTCTCCCTAGCACTTCTCTTTTTCTTGATTTTCAGATTTTCAGCAACTCGAGGCCCAACCTCTGGTTTTTGCAATGGGGAATTACATGTCTGGAAATCTCTCCCTCTTCTGAAAATAAATAAATAACAATAGTTAGACAAACGTGACTTTATTTTTTAGTTTGTCCCCAACAAGATGTAGCATGAACTTTTAAAAATAAAAATAAAAAACTCAAAAACAGAAGTGATAAGTTACTGAGCAAAATCCCACATCTAGAAATTTTATCCAAACTTTAAAAATTTCCATGAAAAGAGAATATCATGATAAACACTATTTTCCAGGGTAAATCTACATAGGTATTGCTTTTAGTTAAAAGAGGTTTCTCATTTATCATAATGAGATATCGTCTCTCTCAGTTCATGACCAACAGTAATCATTTACTAGTCTTGTCTGTTTCTGGTACAAATTTTAAGAAACTTAACGCTGATAAAAATGAAATTAGTTTAGTTAAGAAGAGATGGGGAAAAAAAAAAACTATGAGACCTAGAATATTCATTCTCTTAGCTGACCTCACAGTAGTCACCTATAGATTGATTTCTTCAGTTTCTACCGCCAATGCAAATATTTATATTACCTATAATTTCTTTCATATTCCTTTCGCTTCACACTGTTTCCAGCTCCACCTATGGCTCTGTGCATAAAAGAATTCGGGTAAATTGCAGATAACCCCCCAGAAGTATGGGGGGTCAGCAGATAACCCCCCTTATGTTTTAATTTTGTCAATGTGCCCCACCGTCACTCACCATTGATGAAATTTGACGAAAACTAATCACGTGGCTATGCATGTGATACCGTTAACGGACCCATGTTGCCCAAAATCACCAGAACCCTCACCGGCATCGTTGCCAATTAGGTGGCCATCGACAATTGGCTTTGTCTTCCAATTGAACTAGGGGGCACATTGACAAAATTAAAACACAAGGGGGGTTATCTGCTGACCCCCCCCCCCCCCCCCCAAGAAAAAAACATACTTCAGGGGGGTTTTCTGCAATTTACCCCAAGAATTATATGAACAGAAATTGATTACATTAATTAAACAACAGATAATAGAACAAACTTATAATCTGCTCTTATGCTCTTTTGTTTTAAAGGTTATAAATCCTTGAATATATATAAGCAAAAGTCCAGCCCTTTCATTCTTGTACTTCATCTTTTTTAGATATACCTGAAATAATGAAAACTTAAAGTATCGATAATCACTTCAATTAGTGACTTCACTTTGTCTTCGTTTTTTTTTTTTTTTTTTTTTTCAAAGAACTTTCTCAAAGCTAATACAATGATGTTGTTTTTGAATTTATTGATAAATACAAGAAATGATTTTCTTTACTGAAGCCTTACTCTTTTTTGTCTTTCTTTCCCTCAATTTATTGTGATTCCAGTGTTAGTATTGCCAGCATCTGGATAAGGATTTCTGTTTGACTAGAGAAAGACATCTGTGTGGAATTTCCAAAAGCAAACGAGCTCTCGACACATGGCCCCTTCAGGGTAAAATCAATTTGAATGAGACATCCCAATCCATGAAGTGAGCAAGTTAGGGCCAAGTATGTTCGGCCCAATTGCTCCTGAACAGACCATTCTTGACCTATCGGCTTGCCAATGCACAAATTGCAACCCTCAAGCCTAGCTCCATTCAATCTACCCGTGCTCGGGTAAGAAAGGGTCCTTGGCCCACTCTAACAACGTTCGGCCACAGCTTGATCAAAGCCAAGTCTAAAGACCCTGCTCAGCCCACACAAACATGTTCGAACTCGGAAACCTCCAATGACCCCCGAATAAACCCTCAAACTAAAGGCTAAAGCACAACTAGTATACTTTGCAATCCCAGATGGTAAACCCAACTGTGATCATAACGGTTATTGTTAACCTGACCATGGTAAGCTAGTTGTCGCTTAATTGGGGTTGAGACCCTAGATTAACCTTGGTCAGGTTAAAATGGTTATTAAACCACATTCCTAACCACGACTATAAAAGCGTACTATTCACTCTAAATCAAGGCACGTCATTCTAAGAAACCCTAGCTTTCTCCTCCTTTCTCTCTCTAGACACTGAGAGCTAACTCACCGTCAAAGAGGGTCTTCAGCTTAGCAACCCCCTCCCTCTCATGACGTCTTTGTGCTTTTCAGGTCAATATCATCGAGTCACTTAGCACGACAATTCATATGAGTGCCAAAGCGCCATCACCGCTTCCACAACTCTTCTCAACCACCATGTTTCATTGTTCTAGGTCGTCAAACTAACCATCTCAAGGCGCTCCTTTCAACTGTCTAGATTTTTCCCTATCTATAAGAAACCCTAGTTCTCTCCTTCTTTCTCTCTCTAGACACTGAGAGCTAACTTGACGAGGGTCTTCAGCTAGGCAACCCCTAGCCTCCTCTAACACATCTTTGTGCTTCTCAAGTCATCATTCGTCATACCATCTAGCATCACTGTTCATCAAACCACCGAGCGTACTCATCAAGCCACCTAGCACAACTGTTCACCTGAGAGCTCGTGCACCATTTCCTCTAACACATCTTTGCGCTTCTCAAGTCATCGTTCGTCATACCATCTAGCATCACTGTTCATCAAACCACCGAGCATACTCATCAAGCCACCTAGCACAACTGTTCGCCTAAGAGCTCGTGCACCATTTCCACCTCTACTGCAACTCTTCTCAATTGTTGTATTTCATCATTCTGAGTCTTCAAACTATCCATCTCAAGGCACTTCGCCCAAATGTCCGGATTTTTCCCCATACAACATCCATTGCTATGCTTGTATGCAACAATATCGTATGACAAAAAATATATAATTAAAATTCAATATAGATGGATATACTGATGGTCCAAAAACATGGATATATCGAAAATATCAATATCGATTTATAAATATGATGGATATTCCTTATCAAAATATAGATACAATGGATATTATTAGTTAAACACAAATATTTTTAATTGAAACTTTGGGAACAATGATTTAGACTCTAATAAACAATCTAGCATCAAAATGTTGCAATTTAAATGTGCAATTCAAATGTGTACAATACAAGTATGTGTAGTGTAGGGTATAAAAAATGTGATATGCTAAGAAAATAAATAATATAAATTTATTCATATTCAACATCTAAATAACACATGAAATTAAAATTTTTAAATATATATCATTTATACAATAATACCATATATCAATAGTTGTTGAATTATACATGATATGTGCGTGTCGGGGTGTGTGTGTGTGTGTGTGCGAAATTGTGCGGGGTGGAGGCCTTTATCTAAAAGTTTGAATGATAGGATTATAGAAAAGATAAAAAGCTTAAAACATTAAAACAATTGGGAGTGGCAACCCTTCAGCCCTTCACATGAAGGCTCAGATACAAAAGCCCTTAAGCCCTTAAAGTAAAAAAGGATCTGCAATTATGTAAAGAAAAAAGTATACAATTCTGCAAAGTATTGACATTTATCGAGATATCAATATATCGTCGATAACTTGTGATAAAATGGGAGATCTATTCAACACATCCCGATATAATCAATAAGTACTAATATTCTCGATATATCGTCAATATATGCACGATATTCTGGTGAAACGAAATCACCATGGAATTTCGTATCAATGTCCACCGATACATGGATATATCACTGATATATCGCCGATATTTCCAATATTTAAGACCATTGTTATGATCTCTCTTCAATTGTTTCTTTCTTATTCCATCTTTCAATTTTACTTTTGTTATTCTAGGTATTTTTAGAAAATAAATGAAGGTAAGTTTTCTTTGCAAAACTATTGAACGTGTGTGTGTGTATACATGTAGGAAATTTAGTTTAATTTCTTTTCTTATTCTTTTTAGTGATTAAAATTGATTTTAAAGTTAGACTTTATGCCAATTGTTATAATTCTTCTTATATTTTATCCTTTTTCATATATTTTTTCCTCATGCATACAGGTAAACCGCTAGTTGACTACAGAACGGTCATCAATACAAAGGGTGCGACATGTTGATACCTAAAATCACAAATATATATATATATACACACACACACACACACATAGTCTTCTCATTTTGTGACCTTGAATTTGAGTCTAAAGCACCCATTTGAAGTTCAAAAACCATCTTGTTGTGGTGGTTGTCATTTTCAGTCAATAACTGTTGAATTCTCTCCCCCTTCATCGTTGTTTGCTTCCGCTTCCTCCCTTGGGGGGATGAAAAATAATTAATTTTCCTGCACAGCCAAATGAGCTGCTTAAGCACAAGATAAAGGTGGAGAGAATTCTGGCAGATATCTATATAGTTAATAGACAGCTTAAACTAAAAGGGTTTCTCACATATTTTAATACAGCCATAGGTAAGCAATTTCACACACACACACACACACATGCATACACACTCAAATACACATAAATACTCACACGCATGGATATACATACTCACAGAGTAACAAACATATATATATATATATAGCAACATCATAGTTACTCTCATGGACCAAAATATCTAAAATATCGGTGATATATCACTATCAGTGGGTTGCAATATGATTTCCAATTTCCATATCTTTCTCTCATGATATCAAGCGAAATATCGCGATATTTAGAAAATATCCACAATGTATGATGTTTGGAGGAGGCTATTTCCACCACAGAAATAAAAAAGATATTATTATTTTATCAAAATGTGCATTTACCATTATTGATATATCTAAAAAAAGACCTCAAATAAACATTCCTATCACCACCCCATGCACCCAATCCCCAACTCCAAAAACATTACACTCATTCATCTTTAAACTTCAATCTCTCACAAACCCCAACCTCCTTAACCCCAAATCTAATACACATTAAAAATTAGTGTTTCCTATGTTATATTGAAGAAGGGACGAGCAAAGCAATGCTAGGGATGATTATAGTAGCCAAAAGATGCATATTTATGCATTTTTGTCGAGTTTTACTTCATTTTTTTAATGAGCTGAAGTTCATTGTGTTTGGTTTTGCGAATCCGAACTTATTAGATAAGTTCAGATAGTGACGATCAAACACATAGAAAGCTGAACACATTAAAAGTCGTTTCGGAGTTATAGAAACGAACAACCCTAAAGTGTTCGATCGTCACTATTCAAACAAATTTAACAACTTCGCATTTGTGACGCCGAACACAACGAAACTCAACCACAAAAAACAGAAAAAGAAAGGCATTTTCTAATGTATGGTTGCCGTTCCAGTGATTTTCACAGTCCAACCCCGAATAGAATCGAGCGACAAGAGAAGGGGTGATATGAGGGTGTGGTGGATGGAGATTAGTTGCTCACTCCATCGAGATGACACAGTTTCCGTGTATGCTTGCAATTCCAGTGGGTCATCAAGGAAAGGACGTCAACATCGGCTGTGATGTCCAAACATAGAGACGAGAAAGGAGGGCTGTGAATAAGACGGGGTTCTAGGATGGATATAATCTTTAGATTTTAATTAAAAGGGTATGTTAGGAATATAAGGGGTGGTCATAGAAAAAAGTAGGGGGAATAAAGTAGTGGGGGAGAGAGCATTTTCTATGGTGGCAATAGCCTACCCCCTGATGTTTTCTTTATTGTTTTGACAAAATATCGCAATATTTAGACGATATATCGATGAAATATCAGTAAAACACCAACGATTAGTCATCGATCAGAACCTCGTAAAGTTCTCCATTGAAACGACACTTACAAACTTCCTTTGCATTGGAGGCCATTGGAAGCAAGGTCTTAACACGAGATGGAATCACTACCGATGAAGCCATCATAAGAGAGAGTGAGAGAAAAAGATAGAGAAATTAATGGAGAGAAATAGACTGGATTTATGAGTGGGGACATTGGGTGGTGTAGACACCCCATTTTCACCCCTACGAGTTCATGTTAGTATTAGTTTAAGTATACATATGTTTAGGAGTCCCTAAGCCTTTAAGGACATTTTTGCATTTTAAGCTTACGTGAATAGTTCATTATTGCATGCATCTTTTTGTTTCATTTTTTACATTTCATCACTTGCATTTAGCTTCTAGGTCCATTTAGGATATATATGTGTAATTTGGTTCTATTCCAGATAGGTTTGGATAGTAAATTAGAACCTTTGTGACTTGAAAAGCAATTTCGTCCTTTAACTCGTATCTTTTCCAATTGACCACGAAACTCATCCCAGATTGTTCCATTGTGTTTATATTAATAAAAAAAAAGTCCATTTGTAGGGTCAATTTAAGGATTGAATGGCTTTGGGATTGATTTACTATATTTTTCACTTATGGCTAATTGACTCTTTTTGGTTAACCGCCTTGTTAAACCCAACCACCAAACCATGGTTGAAGATTTTTGGCTCCATAATATTCTAGACTTGTTCTTCATTGAATTATGGAAATTTTGCCTTTTGAATCACTCAATTCGGAGTTAAAATGGTCAAGTTTTGTCCATTTTAAGTATAAAGACTCGAAATAGGAAGCAACAGGACCAGACCCGAGCTCTCGGGTGACTAATTGGCCCAACCAATCCAACCGGCTCACCCAACTAGTCCAACCAATCAACCGAAGCTCCCGTGTCAGGTTCCGCCATATTGCCTTTTTTGCTTCGTTTGACCTTCCAACTTGGTTTTTCTTGCTCCAAAAGAGTTTCCAACATTGTTTTAAAGTAACTTTGAGTTACTTAAGGCCCAACTAAATTAATTATAGCCTCAAATTGATTTTATGGTAAATTAATCTCATCCATTGAATCCTAGGATTGGTTAATTATAAATTAAGACCCTCTTTTCAGCATTATAGAGTTAGACACCCCTTATATTCACTAGTGAGAGAGGGAGCACGAATTTGCACACTTCTACTCCTTGAGAGAGCTATTCCATCATATTTCTGAAGGAGAACTAGAAGCATATCAAGCCGAGGAAGAAGAAAACATTTAGCAAAGGCCTTCCTTCGTTAGTAAGCCTTTCCTTCTCTCTCTTCTCGTAGTTTCTATTCTCTGCATGATTAGGGTTAGTTTCTAGTATGACTATCATGTTTATTAGATATTGTTGAGCTTATGTGATGTATATTATGTTGATAGCATGATAGTTTTTCTAAGGTTTTTCCTTGTTCCATACTGAAATAGTGATTCTCTCTCTAGAATTAGGGTTCTCTTGTATTGATATTATTGTAATGCAAACATGCTTAGGATGTTAGTATGAATTGTTTGTGATGATTTTGCATGATTCATGATATTATTTTCATAACATAAATATGTGGGTTTGATAAATTATTGCAAGCATGAGAATTATTGCATCCAAGGTATGTCTTCTTCTCTCTTATATGTGCTCTAGAGTTTATTATTTTGAAGCATGATTAGTATATCTCTTTTTCTATGATTTTGATAGGTCGTTACTTGTTAGCATGTTTTTTAATTAGTTTTTGCTACTGTTTTGGTGATTATCACGTTAGGTTGCATATAAAAAGTGATTTTTGCATGTTCTAGGGTTAGTTATTGCATAATAAGTGTCTTATTGCATTAAGGTTTTATTACTTGTTGATTTCTTCTTTTTGCATGATTATTAGGGTGTTTTAGGGTTGCTTAGTATTTTGTCTAGATTTGATTTATGTCTTATAATGATAATTTGGGCATGTTTATGGTTGATTTAAGTATGATAATTGTCCTATAGCATAAATAGGGTGATTATGTGATAATTTGATCTATGTTACATGGACATTTCAAAATGTGTGAAGTACCCGTGTTGGATACATGTGACATGGGTGTAGGTACTCCTACTGAACACTTTAAAATAATGAGAAATCTTTGGAAAGTAGATGAATCCAACACCTAGACACATACCCGCACCCGACACCTATACCTGAGTCCATGTAACATAGATTTTGATGATGTTTAGAGATGATTTGCACATGGTAAGTTGAGGTATAGTATGTTTTGTTGTTTGTTCTCTTCCCCCCTTGGGCTATTTTCTTTATAGAGAATTATGATAATTCCTAAGTTTCCTATTTTCTATATAATTTCTATTTCTATAAAGTTCCATTTTTTATAAAATTTCTTATTCTTCCTTATTCCCTTTTTGGAAACTCTTTTCTTTTGGAAACTTTCCTTTTCTTAAAAATGGAAACTTAAGATTTATGGTAGTTCTTTATGAAGGGAATAACCCCTTCTCATTCGAACTACTGTGAACTTTGATCCTTGCATCTTTGTATGTAAGGTACGTAGACGCTCTTTTGATGTTCAAATCCGCCCTAGGATACTAAGTATCCTAAGTTTTCTTTTATTACCTTTTGCTTATTTCTATTCTTTCATTCTTTATTCCTTCTTTATTGCTTTTTATATTATTCTTCTATTCTTATATGGATGTTTATGGATGCATATGAATGTATGTGGATGTTCATAGATGGTTATTTTATATGCACGGTGACTTATTTTTAGGAAGTAATTGAAACAGCCCATATTAATTAAGAAACCTTTTTAGGGCGATGTAGGTGCCTATAGGATGTTTCCTAGAACCTTCCCACATCATAACTTAGTCTCCAAATCGCCTCTTTAATTTGTTAAGGCTTGTCTTTTCCTAAAATTGGAGTCATTTGTTTTGTTTTCAAAGGTTTTCTCTAAAATGTTTTTATAGTTTTCTTTTTTCCTTAAAAATGAGGTGGCGACTCCTTGCTTTTGTTATTTGTTTTGTGTAAACCTCAAAAACAAGTTTTTATTTATTAAAACTCTCTTTTTAAAAAGGGCGTTCAAAACCCGTGATTCACAGGTAGGTGGGAGGATGGGTTTGTATGTAGATTCTTAGAGCAGGTGTGCATAAATCCTTATGCTTTTTTATTTTTCACAATTTTAAACCCTTACCTAGATTAAAACCCTACACAAGTTACAAGATACAAGCTGCATTATAGCAGCTTTATGAGTAAATGACTAATGAGATAAAGTGGTTCAATTAACCCTAGGTCCCATTTCACTTATTTTTTATTCTTTTTATTTGGAGAGGGCATGCCCCAAAAAAGCCTTCTCATTGCCTAGAAAGGTGGTGACAAGTGCCAACACTTCTTTATAACAAACCATTTGCATGTATCCCAAGGCCTAAAACTAGTAAATACCCCTTCTAATAACTTAACTATTTAAAGTTATTATAACATTTCTCAAAATACAAACAACAAAATATTTTAAAACTGAGTTTTCTAAACATATAT